>JAXCLR010000050.1:66881701-66900373 GCA_035584095.1 Annona squamosa
CTCAGGAACGTTGCTGTCGTCGGTTGGAATCATTCCTCTGCGCAGAAGACGGACGAACGGAACGGGTCAATGAATATTAGCACCGAGGAGCTGCTGGAGGCTGAACTTCAGACATTATCGATCGAAAGCAATGTGATCAGGAAGGTGATACCAGGTGCGGAGCCTGCCTTGCTGTGCACACTCTGGGCGTCGAAGTCTTACAATAAGGAGCACTTTAAGGGGATGCTGCGTAGGCTCTGGAGGACGAAAGGAAACCTCCACTTCACGGAGGTTGGAGAGAATCTGCTGAAGGCCTCCTTCTCTGATCTTGAAGACAAAAGCCGGGTCATGGAGGGAAGGCCATGGTTGTTCGATCGGAATCTGATCATCATAGAAGAATTACGAGAAGAGATGGATTACGCACAGCTCCTGCTCGTCAAAACGCCGATGTGGGTTCATATACATGGCATCCCATACATTGTCGATAAACACTGCCTGGGCGAGATTGTAGCTAATACATTTGATGAAGTTATTGAGATTAAAGGCTCGGAGACTGAAGTCAAGATAAAGGTAGTGTTGGATTGTAGGAAACCTCTTCGCCGGGGGATGTTCATTCGTGTAGGGGATCAGCAGAGACGCTGGATTAGCTTCCAGTATGAGAAGCTGCCTTTATTTTGCTATCTGTGTGGTACTATTGGGCATGCGCACAAGAATTGCAGGGCAGTTACGATGGAGAAGCGGTGTCCGGTGGAGGCAGACATGCCCTACGGAAGTTGGTTGAGGGCGGGATCAAGACCGTTGAGACTGAAAGGGGAGATGGGGTCAGACTTCAAAGCCGCGCCTGTCAAATATTTGGGCAAGCATGGGCAGTGGGAGGAGGAAGAGGACGGGATGGGGAATTCGGATGCTGAATGTGGGAGGGTCAATGTTCAGATAGGGAGCTTGGATGGGGGTGGCGTCCGGTGCAGTGTCTTTCATAAGAATACAGATCAGCGGGTTGAGTTAGCAAAGGAGGCCGAAAGAAGGTAGTTTGGGGTGCAACCTGCCCGCGTATCCCTTCCACCTGTCATCTCGGTTCCTCATTTGGGATTAGACTCCCAACAAATGCAGCACCAAGTGGGGGAAGAGGTGGGAGATGTAGGAGAGTTTAGTGGGAGGAGGAAGAAAGGTAGCTTAAGCATGTGGAAGGGGGGAGTTGCTGCTGTAAAGGGGGCGACAGCCTCGAGGGTGTCGAGGTCGGGTAAGGAGATGATGGCCCAAACCAAGGGAGGTCATGATCATGCTATGGGGAGCCACATCAAGCTTGGGGAGGGGGCCGAAATGAACCAACATGTGGAGGGGGATAAGGGGCTAGTGGAAGTGGAGGTGTTCGTTGAGAGGGGTGGACCTAAGGGGATTTGCTCACACACTAATGGCAGGCCTAAGGGGATATGTGGGGGGTCATCTAAACTGGGATGTGAACAAGGCTATTCCCCGGGGGGTAGGGGAAGGTGGAAACAGAAGAAAAGACAGGTAGTATGTATGGAGTTGGTCGGGGCGGAATCAATGGTTGCTTTAGACGGGGCAAAAAGGGGGCGTGAAGGGGTCTCGGAGGAAATGGTGACTAAGAACGAGAGGGCAAAGGAAATGGAAAAGCATCTAGAGGGGGAGGTGGTAGTTTTGGGGGCTCCCAAAGCCCACCTCCAGTAATATGGCCATTTTGGTGTGGAATTGTCGTGGGCTTGGGAACCCACGCGCAATTCGCAATCTTTTTTATCTTGTTAGAAAACAAGCACCCAAGTTAGTCTTTTTGAGTGAAACTAAATCCAATAAGAAGGAAATGGATCGAGTTAGACGAAGAATACATTTTGATTCTTGTTTTGTGGTGGAAGTCGTTGCTAGGAGCGGCGGTTTGGCTTTATTTTGGAATAATGACCACTCGGCGTCTATTCGGAGCTTCTCGACACATCATATCGACGCTGATTTTTTGAGTTGGCGTTTCACGGGGTTCTATGGTCACTCCGAAACTCATTGTCGTCATATTTCCTGGAATATCCTCAATCAGCTAGCAAACAACGGCGACACCCCATGGCTCGTAATGGGTGACTTCAATGAAGTGATCGAGCCAAGTGAATATCTAAGTTTGAGAACGCGCAATCAATCCCAGATGGACTCTTTTCGCAACACTATCGATTTGTGCAACCTGCAGGACCTCGGATTTTTTGGATCGCCTATGACATGGTGTAATAACAGGAGGGGCTCTCAGAGGGTGAAAGCTAGGCTTGATAGAGGGCTCTCAACTTCTTCATGGACAGATCTATTTCCCTATGCCAAGATTATCCACCTCGCAGCAGCCTCGTCCGATCATTGCCCGCTTGTGTTACAGCTTGATCTCGTTCAAGGGAGGAGGAGGCCCCCAAAGGAATTCAGATACGAGCTATTCTGGGCCTGTGATTCTGAGGCTACTAAAATCGTCGAGAATGTTTGGAAGTCCTCCGGCTACGGGGAAGCTGATATTCAGGATTTATTGAGCGAAAAAATCTGGGGGTGTGGTTCGGAGCTATCCAAATGAAATAGACTGAAAAGAGGAAACCTTAGACGGGTAATTGCAAAGAAGCAGGGGGAGCTATCCGCATTGGTGGATCAACCACATTCAGAGCTGCGGGAGGACCAAATCCGGAAAATCAAATTTTAGATTAATCTTTTACTGGAGGATGAGGAGAAGCTATGGAGCATTCGAGCTAAAGCCCACTAGCTCAAGGATGGGGACAGAAACACGCGTTTTTTCCATCGGGTGGCTTCCAATTGGAGATGAACAAATTTCATTGAGTCACTCATTGATATGGACAGGAACCGGGTTAGGGACCAAGAAGAAATGCTAAATTTGACTGTCTCTCACTTCTCTGAATTATTTATCACCTCAAACCCTCAAGATTCGAGTTGGGTCTCTAGCCTCATTCAAAGGAAACTTTCTGAGGATCAGAGGAAGGGCTTGATTATGCCTCTATGCATGGCTGAGGTGGAAAAGGCTGTCAAGAGTATGGGTCCCACCAAGGCTCTGGGGCCTGACGGAATGTCTCCAAGGTTCTATCAACAGTATTGGCACATCGTCGGCCAGGACATTTTCCAATGGTGCAAAACGCTCATAGAGGGGAGAGATCACAATCAATTGACAAGGCATATTCGGGAGGCAAACGCTACCACTATAGTATTGATTTCAAAGAGGGCGGGCGCCCAAGACTTGTCGCAGTTTAGGCCTATTAGCCTTTGTAATGTGCTTTATAAAATCTTGGCAAAGATTCTGGCAAACAGGCTAAAAGTTGTTCTCAACGAGGTCATCGGGGCGGAACAAAGCGCTTTTGTACTAGGGCGGCTAATCATAGATAACATTTTGATTGCATATGAGGCAATTCATTCTCTCAGGAGGCGCAAGGGGGGAAGAAGACGAGAGTTGGCAATTAAGTTAGATATATCCAAGGCCTATGATCGCGTAGAGTGGAGTTTTTTAATATTGGTCATGGAGGCTATGAATTTTTGCCCAATGTGGGTAAACTGGTTGTTATGCTGCATCACTACTGTCAGCTTTAGGGTTAAGGTGAATGGATTCAAATCCAGGCTATTCCATCCGCAGAGGGGGCTGCGGCAAGGGGACCCGTTGTCCCCGTACCTATTCCTTCTCTGCGCGGAGGGTTTGTCGGCGCTCATCTCTTTTGCGGTAGCCCAGGGCTCTTTGCATGGGACAAGACTAAACTTTAGGGGGCCTCAACTTACTCACCTTTTGTTTGCAAATGATGCTCTTATATTCGTTCAGGCGGATGATTTGGATATCACGAAATTCTTGGATATTCTCAAAATCTACTCTGTTTTCTCTGGCCAATTGGTGAATGTTGACAAAACATCGCTATTCTTCATCGCAAACATGGAAAGCTGGGAACGGGAGGCGTGGGCGAGCAGATTGGGGTCTTCGGGGCACGAAGTTCACAACTATCTTGGCCTCTCGGCGTAGCTCGTGAGATCTAAAAGCATATTGTTCAAGGGTATTAGGGATCACATCTGGCACAAAATCCAAGGCTGGAAGGGGCGACTATTATCTTGGGGAGGGAAAGAGGTGCTCATCAAAGTAGTGGCTCAAGCTATCCCAACATTTGTAATGAGTATCTTCTTGCTTCCCAAGTCATTTTGTTTGGCTATCAAAGGGATGCTGAGAAAGTTTCGGTGGGGTGAACATGAGGATAAGCAGAAGATGTGTTGAGTAGTCTGGAGAGATATGTGCATGTTCAAATATGCGGGGGGGCTGGGGTTTAAAGACTTCCACGCTTTCACTTATGCCCTTCTCGCCAAATAAGCGTGGAGACTCTCATCGAGACCGGAATCTTTTTGTTTTAAGGTTTTCAAAGCTAAATATTTTCCAAACTCCGACATATGGAACTGTGTGCCAAAGCAGTCCGACTCTTTCACCTAGAGAGGCATTCTTAAGGCGCGTGATATGTTTCAGGCGGGGTGCAGGTGGAGGATTGGTGATGGGAGAAGGGTCCGTTTCTTCAAGGATGATTGGTTGGATGATGGGGTATGCAAGGCGGGGCTGCTTCCTCTATCCATCCCGGAGGATGTTCCGGTCGGTCACTTTATTGATGCAGGGTCATTCGACTGGAACAGGGACAGGGTCATGGCGGCTGTTGGCGAGGTGGAGTGGCAGTCTGTCAGGCGTGTCCCTCTCCCCCGCCACCCTGTGGCGGATTGCATCTTCTGAAAACACGAGGTAAACGGTCAGTTTCCCATCAGGTCGGCTCATAGATGGTTAACGGCTGTGCATGATGACCCGTCTCCTTCTAGCTGCTACAGGGCTATTTGGAAGACAGGGCTACCAAGCAAGACAATGATCTTTGGGTGGCGACTATTCGGAGATTCTCTCCCTACTGTGTGTAACCTTTCGAGGAGGGGTATAGACGTGAATCTTCAATGTCTCTTCTGCTTGGTGGAATCCGAGGACATTCACCACTTATTTCTGCGTTGTGCCAGTATTGCAAGTTTTGCTAAAGGGTTTGTTCCGGCTAGTCATCTGTTATCCTCGGTTCAGGATATCATGTGCCTCCTGGCTTCAAAAAACGAGTGTGACGAGTTAGCACTTTTCATTGTCTTCTGCTAGCGTGTCTAGTTTATGAGAAACAAGCTTTATGCAGAGGGGGTCCATCCTGTGTTTGCTGACTTACTTCCATGGTGCAAGGATTATATTGAGCAATTGAGGCGTGTGAGGCTTCTTGATCTTGAGTCCGCTTTGAACATTCAGCTCGTTCCCAGGTGGACCTTGCCGCCTGCGGGAGCTTTCAAGATTAATGTGGACTCCAGATGTCCCGCGGGGCGGGGCATCTCCTGTGCTGCTACTGTAATCAGGGACGACTGTGGCTACTTTATTGCAGCCCGTGGCCGGAAGTGGATGGGAGGTAGGGATACTCTGTTTTTGGAAGCAAAAGCTTTTATCTTTGGTGTTCGGTGGGCACTCTACCTCAAGTTTCGAAAAGTCCAGATTGAGTCAGACTCGCTTATCCTTTGCACTTACCTGTCCAATGACAGTCACATCGCCTCGCCTATGGGTCATATCATCAATGAGATTAGATCAGTGCTCAGAGCCAATGACCACATCTTGGTTCACCATGTTCTTAGACAAGGGAATTCAGCGGCTCATGCTGTTGCGGATTTGATTTCGGTTTCTGCTTTGGATTATTTGTCATGGTTGGGAAACCCACCACATGATATTGTTGAGAAACTCTGTGAAGATAACTTTCTAACTATGAATTCAGTGGATTACTCCATCCCGAATCTTTTTCAAAATGGTTGGGGTAGAGTTATTCCTTCTCATGATAAAAATAAAAATAAAAAAAACCAAACAGACGAGGAGTACGGAAGGGGAAAGTACTGCTGTCGGGAGAGAGGGCGAGCGACCAGTCTTCTGCTTCCGTCGATCTGGAGATCTCGACCTTTGAAGTGGAGGCCATGATATTCGTCGGCGGAGCTCCTTTTGCCCGTCACTCCTCTTCGTCGGAGGTGATCTTCGTTTTCGTCAGCTTAACTCCCATGCTGCAGTTTCATCGGATTCTAGTTTTCGTTTTTCTTCAATCGTTTTACCCTTCCTGAACGATTGCCATTGTAAAACCGGACAGTTCAGGTTGGAAATCGAGCGTGTTTATTATTATTATTTTTTTCCGCGTTGGGAGCTTTGCAGCTGCGAGAGTGCCTTTAGAAGAACATGCGTTTGGTAATTGAACTCATGTTTTACTATGCAGTCCAAGAATATTTCACGGAGAATAATCCTGCTCATTCTGAGCTGTTGCCATCATAGTCCTGTTCGTTGTGACCTTGCTTTTTTAATTAATTCTTCGAGCATTCATACAAGAAGATCCAATGGTCGCGATCATGAGGATCGCTTCAGACAGAGCAGCCACCTCTATCAGTTTATTGCATAATGTTTTATTTAAGTCTAAGTTATTCTTTTATGTCTTTCTTGCTGTTGACACTACAAAAAAACTGATCAAAAACCCCAAAATCTGCCACTGATTAAGACTTAAGAGAATTCTTTCACCAATTCCATCACATCTTTACCTCAGACATAATCTGGAATGAGTGTTTAATACCATCGAAATCCCATAATCAAGAGTCCCTTGACAACAGATTGTGTGTGTGTGTGTGAGAGAGAGAGACAGAGAGAGAGAGAGAGAGTATTTGACTTAGATAAACCTGAATTATAAATTCCGAGAAATGGTAATGGACACCTTGTTAGAGAATTTTCAGAATAGAGTTGCTGATCGATGGTCAATGTTGACTGCATGCATCAGTTACTGGAAAGACAGATTGTGATGAAATAGCAAATGATCATCAGATTGTTGTTAAGCTTGAAAGGTCGGCTGAATTACAAGATGGAGATGAAGATGCAATTGGTTAGATTAAAACACTCTTGCTGCAACTTCTATCAAACACCTGAGGATGTGTGAGCTGAGCATAGAAAGAAATGAACATGACCGCCATCTTTGTTTTGGGATACTGCCTTGTCCTTTATAGAGGTCAGGAGACTCCGTTATTGTGATGAGAGGCCACTCACGGTTTTCCATTCAATGTCCCAAAGATTGTTTTCTGTTCTCGTAATTTCCCCATTCCAGCTGTGGCAACAACAGGTTGAAGCTCAAGCTTGAGATTTAGCTTCAAGAATCCTTAAACCAAAGCGGACTTATTACATCGTTAACTAGTTGCTTATATTCAGCATTCACTGAATGAATAGTGCAAACCATGGGTTTGACCTTGACAGTTCATCCACAATGAATTAGCTAGGATGAAGCCAAGATCTTGTATATGGAACTAGACGGACTCTTGGAAAATAAAAAAAAATGCATGTCCTATAAAATGGTTGTTGGTATCTACTCCAATAACGAAGCATAACTTTAACCAAATGACTAGATAAAATAGAAAATCATTTCTCTTCATCTAACAGCGATGTATCTTCTCAATTGGAAGATCTACACATTCCGATTGAGAAGATCCACTCTTGTTGACCGAGCTTAATTCTAATTATTTTTTTTCCAAAGCAAAGATATTCACAAGGCCAGTTCGTCCTATTCAGATATTCATAACCTAGAAATACTAGATTCTCTTTCCAATAGGCCCTGAAAGGAGAAGGAAGGATGAAATGCTAACAGACATCTATTATCTAATCCACCCAATCCGATAGTGCTCATTTTGGGAATTCCTAATCACAAGGTTGCTGAACGGGGAAGCTGCTAATCCGTAAAACATGCAATTTAATGTACTTTATTTCTTGGATTACGGGCGGACATTATACCCTTGGTTTCTTTCCAGTTAATACCCACTGTCAGGTTCAGCTATCAGACAGGGGGTTATGTACTGACATTCAAGGCATGTTTTTTACACTTTTGTGATTTCCTATTCAGCGTAATGGAAATGAAGTCTTGGCTGCTTTGTTGGAAGATCCAGTTATTGTTTCTGCTGCAGATTTATTCAAAGCTACACCAGAAAGGAAGTTTTCACTTTCTGAAGGAATTGTTTCAGATAATTCACCTCAGCCTAGGCATGTTTATGTGTTCCAAAGAGAGTATGCTACTGTTGACCCTTCACTTGTTGAGGTATGCTGAATATATTGAGATATTTCTGTTATCTCATGTAAATAGTTGGTCTCACCACACACATTTTGTAACTTTCTTCTCTTGGCTTCTACATTAGATAGCATGCATGGTGGTTGTAGGAATTGGACTGGTGGGCTGCTGCACACTATGGCATGTAGTCCATAGAAAAAATATTAAGGGCTTTAACACTTCTTTTTTAAAATTTTGAGAGTGACAATTGCCACCCTCAACTCTATGTAGGTCTGCGCATTTCTGGAGACCTATCTGTTGTAGTTGCTTTTCTCCCCATTCATCAATCATGTTCAGGCCCTTGTCGTATAACCTCTACATTCTACTGTCCCTGCATTTGGGATTTGGCATGCAACTCCAGGATCTTCATATCCTCGCGTTCATCCTATTGTATGACTGATAGCAATTGGTGAACACTCTGTAACTGCATTCCTTATGCATGGTAATGTGCAGTTTACAATGCTTGGTTATAAAATGTCCCTCCAGTTGATCAGAAATATTGTCAGTGGATTTTTTGGGTTTCTCTATTTATGCGAGATTATTGTGCATTTGGGGGTTCTACATCATGCACAGCTGTGTTAATGTTGTTTTCAATTGACATTGACATGACTTCGTCCCCAACTGTTTAATCTCTCCTGTCCGTGAGTACGTGCTGTTGCTTAATTCAGTGGTCCCTCTTTTCTTTCTTTCTTTCCTTTTTTTTTTTTTCTTATGGCTTAGCCATCTACCATGGGTGAACTTTCAATATCTGAAACTTCCTTTACTCCAAGTGATCTCATCATTGCTCACTAATTCTGTGGAATTTCTCTATAAAAGCTCTTCTTGCCCGATGTTATTTAGTTTTTGCTGGTATTGCCGGATTCAGTTGATGCTTGTAATGCATAATACACATTTCCATGAGATATGACTGCGTTTGACTGTGAACCTGTATAAACTTTTACTATAGCAGTTTGTATTCTTCCACAAACAGCCTTTTTGCATAACTTTCATTTCATTACCTAAAATCATGCAATGCATCCAGCTTTTAATGTCCTGTACTGAAAACCTTCTATGTTCTTGCTAAAAGTTGGCAGGCACAGATGAAGCAACTACATGTGTAGGTGTCATTATACGCAACCTGAAAAATGGGAAGTAAGAGATTTCGCAGTCATTATGATTACTGAATCTGTCAAAACATCAAGTTGGAAAGTCATTCTTTTAATTGATATTTGGCATTTCCTTTTGCCATGATTGCAGGACAAGCGTTGCCCACATGGACTCCCCAAGAATCGTTGACATGGGCCTGACTCAGATGTTGTCATCAGTCATCGATGACATGGATGATCAGTTTGATGTTTGTATCTTTTGAACTTTTTGTACCCTTTGGTTATTCTTCTTAATTTACTGTTTATTTCGCCTAAAAAATTCTCTTAATTAAAAATTTGCAGGTGCATCTTATTGGTGGCTTTGAAGACACTCCATCTGTAGTTGGCCCAGGATCCTCTATCCTTTCTTTCAGAGCTTCAGTTATCTTCTTTACTTGGGAGAGTAATTAAATCTGAATGGTCTGTTGATTTTGGTTGCAGCATTCTGTTGCTACAAGTAAAACGGAGGGCAAGGGGAAACATTCTACATATTCTTTCCCATTATGTTCCAAAATAATTGAAGCTTTGCAGAATCGTCAGGAGATTTTTCATGTCCAACTGCTATTTATTCTCGGGCATAATACGAAGAGAGATTCAGATGGAAACGCATATCCCATTGTAAATGGATTTCTGGTATTGTCACGTTTCAGAATCTTTCCCCTAACATATTGCGTGAATAACAATATGTAACTTGCTGTCTTGTTTGGAAGCAAGAGTGACCTTATGCATGTGATCATCATCATTTTCATGTGCAGCATACCAGCCTTTATTACAAATAGACAAGATTGTGCTGCACCAAAATAACTTTGTCCTCACCGCATGGCTGGCAGACATTCATTTGCTTGTTTGTTTTCTAAAACCTTTTTGTTTTTGCTTTTTTTTTTTTTGGCAACGTTCCAGGTTTTTTATTGAGGGTGTGTTTGGAAAATAATGAAATTTTTTATGAAAAGTCTTTGGCGAAATTTTTTTTGAAAATGACATGATATCGTAGGGGTAATCATGATAAATAAAGAAAATAGAGTTAAAATAGATTGGTTAGATGTATAGATAGTTGTGTAGAAATAATCGAAAAGTATGGTAATTTGTATATGAAAATGTGAAAAAATAATTAAAAAATAGTATAGTTATGGAGAATGAAAAGTTTTAGTTTGGAAAGTTTTAGGTGTTAACAAACATCCCCTGAATTTATTTCCTAGAGATTGTACTTCCTTACCCCTTCTACCTTACATTCTACAAAGTGGAGATCATTGTACAACGGTACAAGTAGCAAAAAGAAATGAACCTATTCATTGTGTCTGGAGTCCAGTCAGAATCCTAAAGGCTTGCATAATGGCAGTCATTTATATGCTTCATTAAGGCCATGGATTTCTTGGTTATGGAGTTGATAGAATGAACCTATTCATTCTATCGTACAAACCATCATACAAGTAGCAAAAACAAATGAACCTATTCATTGTATCTGGAGTCCGGTTGGAAATTCTAAAGGCTTGCATAATGGCAGTCATGTATATGCTTCAATAAGGCCATGGATTTCTTAGATTCTGGAGTTGATAGTCCTCCAATAAAGCTTCCCACTTATTCTTCTATGCACACATCTGCATTGTTCAGTGTAAACTGTGTAATTGTTTTGACATAACTCAATGTCCTCCTACTTGTTCAACGAGCCACCTTATGCTAAAATTTACTAACTACATGCCATGTGACCGATAATTTTAAATTTTGAACCATAATATTTTTCTATTCTTTATTT
Source organism: Annona squamosa (assembly GCA_035584095.1). Lineage (NCBI taxonomy): Eukaryota > Viridiplantae > Streptophyta > Magnoliopsida > Magnoliales > Annonaceae > Annona > Annona squamosa. Next base: position 66,892,672 of record JAXCLR010000050.1, read on the forward strand.
ACATGCTATGCATGCCATTAATGATGATTTACTTGTTTCATCACCTTTTTCTGTTTCTCATTCTCTATGAACAAGGGTCCATTTCAAAAGGTGTAAAAGTAAAATGGGAAAGATTTTTGAAAAAGTAAGCAAGTGATATGATATGATAGAAGTAATGATCAGGAACAAAGATAATAAAGTTAAAATAAATAGAGTAGTTATATAGAAAGATATAAAAATAATTGAAATGTAGAGGTACTAATAAAAAAAATGAGTAATCGGGTAGTTAAGATGTCAAATTATATCAAAAGATGTGTAGTAGGAAGTGGGGGAAAAATATTTTACTATTATTCCCACATGCACCCTAATATTCTTTTATGTCACATTCCTTAGATTTAAATGGTCAGCTTTCATCTTTGCCAGGTGGAAACTTCATCTGGGTCAGTAAGACCTGCCAGCTTTGACAGCACAACAAGAGGCCCGGATGAAATTGCACGCAGAGTCCGGGTGACTGTATCCTTTACGGACCCTGCATGGAATGGCAAGCTATTAGAAACATATGATACCTGGAATGACAGATTTCTGATTGCCCCTTGCTCTTGGTAAACTTACTATCATCCAATCTATGAAGATACTCGTAGTTTGGACAATAATCCCTATTTCAACAGTCTTCCCCCTGAATGCTTGCATATTTCTATTCATTCTATAATGGACCTACTAAAACAAGGAGCAGCTGAAGCATTATTTCATTCAAGCATGCTTTGCAATTTGGATGGTAGATTACTTATCAATCTGCAAGGCCACTAGAAACACATGATGGTGGATTCATGTGGGGGCTTGGGCATCCCGTTGTGTATCAATAGGTTGCCAACAGCCTTTCACTCCCATCTGACATGTGTCTGGTGACTTGTCCTCTTTTTAGGCTACCTCAATTCTCGAATGTATAGTGTGAGCAACCTGATTGCTGGAAGAATAGTGGTTTCAAAATTTCAACTGGCTTTTCTTAAGCCCTGTTCTCCATTTCAGCAATGTCATTTATTAAATTTTGTGCTTAGTTTTTGAGTGGTAACTTTTCACCCTCACTGAGATAGGTCCCGAAGTTGGAGAGATTTTGCTGCATCTCAACAGCAATTTTCTGATTCACTAATCCTCCAGGAGTGCTCCACATCACCTCTAGCTGAGGGCCCCGATTTTGTCAAAAACCAAAGAAGGTATGCATCCATCTGGCATCTGGTCTAATCCCAATCACCGTGCTTGAAAATCTCTATTCAGTTAATACATCGACCGTTATCTCACTGGAGAACCTTAATGCCCCCCAATATTTAATGGAATTTAGATTGTTTTATGACCCATATAAATGTGCTTCCAAAGTTATTTTGGTACGTAAGAGCAGGTTTGGACATGAGTACTGTTGTGTGACTTGTGTCTTGGTCCTAAATTTGCTTTTTTAAATCATGGTTGGGTCCCAATCACATGCACCCAGAAGTATTGAGCTTCAATGCTCCCACTCACGAGACCCTCTTTTATTTTTTGGAATAAATGTACTAACCTGAGCTTAAATATTCGTATGCATGAACAATGATTTTTCGTTTTATAAATATAAAAATATATATCTGAAATATTTAAGCACGGGTTCACATATTTATTAAAAAATTTTAAAAAAATCTCACAAGCGGAGTATTAAAGCTCAACACTTGCGGGTGCATGCAATCGAGACCCATTGTTGTATGTGAAAAATAGAGCTCTAACCATGGGACTAGATAAATGGAATTTTGATCTCAAAGTAACAAGAATGATGCGAGTTTGCTGACTTACCTTTCCTTAGGCAAATTTTCCTTATTTCTGAGAACCTTTGAAGTGTGAAGAAAGTTTTTTCATTGGTAATATATACACATTAACATCTGATATTAAGTCAAGCTCATTTACAAATCCTCACCATGGAAAGACATTTTTTAAATTCCCTCACGCTCAGGGGGACATGCCAGAGGATACAAAATCCCACGCCAACTCCTGGCAGTGGGGTTTGAACCCACTTACGACAGCATGATAAACAATGCTGCCACCAACTGAAATAACCCGAGTTGGCAAGTGTGAAGGAAATTGTGTATTTCTATAACCAATCATTTGCACGCTATTCTTTTTCCAGGGTCTTTGACCATCTAATAAGACATCCAGATTGGAGAGAGACATTTCCTCTAGGCAAGAGTCGCATCTTTGAGAGGACCTCTGATGGGCGGTGGAGATTCTGCCAGTAAATGCTTTCTAGTTGCAACGGTGTCTGATGCCCAGGCATTCATGTTCGAATTATCAAATACGCATTTCCTTTACAAAGCTAATTCCTTTTGAGAGCTGAATTTACATGGCGATGAGAGCATGTTAATTGCAATGGTGATGCATGAGCTCACGATGCGTCCAGCCAGAAAAATTCATGTATTATTTTGATGGTACCAACGCAAATTATTATAGACGTTTGTTATCATTAGATCGTACTGGCGTCAATGGATAATTGGATCTTTCCTGAGTTCGCTTGGCTGCCTTCCGTCTAATAAATAGATGAGAACATTTCACAGTATCCATCATTAATCTATATTGTCCTGTCGGCGTTACTGCACGGAGCTTAAACCCAGAAGAATGTAGAAAATACTTCAGTTGTATCTGAACAAAAAGAACATCTGGGCAAACACCTGTATGCAGTCGAGACCGCGAAATAAACGTCCGCATGTCAGGGCCAAAACCTTACATTAAGCACCAGAATAAAACCAGACAACAACTACAAAACCCACCATATTTTCTCATCCAGAAAAGCTAAAAAAGCACTAATAAGACATCCCACCAGTAGGATCCAAGCCTACAACACATTCAAATTTGTCTCAAGAAAGAAAAACTAAAACTGATGCAAGCAAAGAAAAAGGATTAATTAGTTAGGTTTACACTGCTGCCTTGCGCAGATCACTAGCACCATGTGCAAAGTGGCACCTGTCCCCGAATGTGCATGAACCCTTCGCAAAATTCTCACATAACTTTGTCTTGTAGTTGCTAGCCGGTGGAGCTTGTCCTCCAGAAGGATTCTTCATCGGGGCGCCTGCTGCTGCGCCAATGCTCACAATAAGCTCCCTAACCATGGCACTCGCTTGCTTGATCTGATCAAACGTACCCTCAAGTTCAATGTTCCTCAAATTGGGATCTGTTTCATGCTCTCTGATGGCAAGTTTCGCACCTGTGACTCGAACAATCTGCTTCGAATTCACCCCTCCTTTTCCAATGATAGCCCCAGCCAATGAGGCATCAACACTGATCTTTGCGGTTGCTGAGGCACCAAAGCTTGCAGCGGCCCCAAGACCAGGAGGTGGGGGTTCCATACGCCCTGGCAACCGACCCATCATTGGACCAACTGACCGGTCATCATGTGATGCGAGAATAGGCTTTCCAAGTTCCCTCTCCCCATGGGCAAAATGGCACTTGTCCCCAAACTTGCAACCTTCGGCTGTATTGTACTTGTTGCACATGCGGGTCTTCACAGTTGGGGGAGCTGATCCATCTGGCATAGCTGGCCCACCCATAGGATTCCTGGATGCAGCAGTAAGAACTGGATTGCTCATGCCAGTCATCTGTGCCACTGCAGCAATGCCCCCAGGAACATAGTGCAGGAAGTGGCAACCCTCTCCAAATGGGCAACCAGCAGTACTGAAAAAGACCGGAGTTTGGAAATGAGAATTTTAACGAAGTCAACCCAAAAAAACAAAAATATATATATATAATAATTAGTAGGGTATATGAAATCATCAACGCATTCCATAGAATGCAGATTCCCAATGCTATCTGGGGCCTATAAGTTTTCCAAGCAGCTGTAAATTAACATTACTCCATCCATGCAACAGCCCTTTCACTCTTTTACTTCATCGATCAATCCAGTACCTCATTTTCTAGAAGAAAATCCGTTCTATTAAAAAAAAAAATTGATATGAACAGATACCAATACAGCTAACTGGCAATGCCATGAAGGTGAGGATTCAGTGCAACAGATTTCCAATAAAGAACTAGAAGAAAAATCTCAAAACATGACATGGAATAAAAATTAATGGCAAAAATCATAAAAGGAAAATGGAGAAAGAATAATGTAACACAACTTTATTGACATCTATTTATAAAACTTTCTTTGTTTGTTTCCACCTACATTTTTTCGATACAATTTAACTGGCTACTAATACAGAAGCTCTCTAAGAATATGCATTAAATCATTTTAAAATCATCATCACGTAGATCAATGCCATCCAACAGAAAATAACCATAATTGCCAAGCCTAAACTGTCTGAGTGGACAGGAATGATGCAACATTGTTATGCATTGGGTTGTGGATACATCATGTCCGTCAAAAATGCCTTTGTATCAAAAGAGAAATGAATTGATACTTATCACTAGGAAAAGAACAAAATAGCAGTACTGAGAGAGAGAGAGAGAGAGGATCAAATGCACTGACTGAAGTTGTCAATTTTAAAGGTCCAGTTGTTTGGAAACAAATTCTGGTAGTAACTAATAATAATAATAATCATTATCATTATCATCATCATCAAATGCACTGACTGAAGTTATCAACTTCAACGGTCCAGTTTTTCCAAAAACAGATTCTGGTGTGAAATTACAAATTAAAGGCAGACTTGAGTATGATTCTGCTGAAATATCTGAAAATTAAGCTGTCCTTTGCAGTTCATACCTACTAATAAGCATTAAAAATATTGTTTTTCTTGATTTGGCTCAATATTACAAAAAGAAGCATATTTCTGAAACAAAAGAAAAACACCAACGTAAAAAGGCTATAAATCGAATATAAAACTTTTGGCTGAAATTTTCTCTAACAAGAAAAGAAATACCAAATACCTGTTTTCAAAAACAAATATAAATGCTTTACAAACAGTAAAGAGTAAAAAAAAGGATGACCTATGGAAGAATAAAAAAGTATACCACCACATTACATCGATACAGGTTCCCAACCATTTTACCTATGGAAGCTTGCTGGTGCAAAGATTTAATGTTTTCTTACCCGAGTTACAAAAGTGAGAATGCCTGCAAGATGAGCGTTTTGACGCAGACTTCAATGGACAGTGGATAATTCTAAGTAATTAGCGGGAAAAGTGCTCATTTTTTTAAATCATGCCACGACGTTAAACAGACAACTGCATGCGATGAGATTTAAGAAATCATATGGAAAAAACTCGATGATATTCTACATGAAAAAATAGTCTAGATTAATAATGTAAGCTAAAATTCAAATCAATATAACAGTAGCTTATATTGTATCTTTCATGCCCACTATGGCAGCATTGTGTTGTGGATAACCCTTGAAGTGTTTAATTCGAATGTTGTCTCGCAGTTACATATAACATGTCTTTGATGTCTCAATATACTGCTATAGAGTTGTGGATAGCTCTTGCAGTGTTTATATTCCAGTGTACTTCTGTAAACCAACCATTATCCTGGTTCAATATGCTTTGTTAACTGGATTAGATCAACAAGGTAGTACCTGTACAAAAACTTAGATGCTCAATTCATTAGTCTTGATAATATTTTTCTCCACACAAGAAATTGTAAAACAGATTATTATTTGAAGTTTAAAAAAAAAAAAAAAAAACTGACAATAGATAAGAGTTACATTTAGAATATTTATGTTGGATAGGTTAAGATTAGAACCTGAAAAACTTGGTGCATGGCTTCGATTTGCTTCCTATACCAGTTGAAATCTCCGATTCTGTTGCACGACATTAATTATGTCTTCTCAGTTAATGCGACTGTGGATTCTTAAATCTTGATAGTTCAATAATATTGAAAAGGTGTGCATTAACATCATTTACACCATTAAGGATCATTTGGATGTGGAAAACATTGTTTGGTCAAATCATTTATGCTTCAATGTGATTATGGGAGTGTGAACCCTTTACACTTCAGTAAACACATTTCTTCCTCTGAAAAGACAACCCTCCATTCCTTCCCTACACACTTCATATTGCACAAGAATGCCCATGCACACGCAGAAAAACAAAGACAATAATCAACATAAAAATAATAAAAATGGATGATTTTACTCAGCAAACTGAGGAAACCTTTGCCAGAGGAAAATTAGAATTTGAATAGCCCTTTTTTCCTTCTTTTTTCCAATTTTACTACACTATTTTCCGCAAGATACAATTGCTTTCCCACTTTTGAGTAGGAAGAAAAAAAGGAAAAAACTAGCACCCAGTAAATGCCTGGAAATTAAGAAACTGCTTGTATAAAGAGTTCACACAATTGACCACATCTACCTCCATCCAAACGACTCCTTAAAAAGTGAATCAGAATGTCAACTTCATCAGATTTTAAAAGATGCATGAATCATTCAGAAGAATGGAATATACTTACCATCAGTCTCTAAAACATGTCTTTTACAAGAAGCATCACTCATTCATAAGAAAGAGATACTCACCATTGGTTTGAAGAATATGTCAATTAAAAACACATTTTAATAGAACTACTGACCATCTTTGGAATAGTTTTCGTTATCATCGTGCTCTGATAAGTTAAAAAAAATTCCCAACAAGACTGATGCATGCACTCCTAACCAATTAGGACAAAAAGGTTATCAAGGTGTCAACTTTTCATGTTATCGAAACTTTCACCGTTTTGGTGTGCCCAAAATATTCAGCCACGATATTCAACTGTTATCTGTTGCGGCATGCTTTATCCATTTTGCAGTTAGCATAAGACCAAAAATATAGACGGGCTCCATACTGAATGCTGAACGACCCAAAGCACTCAACATTAGATCCCATGAAGAAAGTTTTACATTAGGCTTGAGAAGCATCGTTGGCTGCTAGGACTTAAAGGCATGATTTAATATGGAGATTCTCCAAAAACCAAACACCAATGCCCAAAGAATAACAACGTGCATTACCCTAATCCAGAACTAAACAGAAAGCATAAAAGACAGACGCTCCTAAGAAGCATCCAAGAATTTCAACTAACAAAGAAGCAGCTGCTTCTTCACTAAACCTAAAATACCCCAATCACCAGATTATCTTTCACTCTCATCAGGATGCCTCCTGGTGAGAGATCTCAGAATACAAACCCATGAACAGGCCCGAAATACAACCACCAGCTTGAATCCGCACTAAAGAAACCCTAGACAAAACAAATTTGTTCATATCTATTAAAGGGGGTAAAAACCGAACCACCTGAATGCAAGACAAAAACAACAACAAGCAACCGATGGAAAAAAATCCAGGAAACAGAAAGAAAGAGACCTGGCTTGGACCGCTTCGATCCTACGCCATTGCCATTGAAGGCGGCATCCGACCTTCCCCTCTTGCGCGCTGGATCCATCGAACAGAGGAATCGAGATACAAAAGCGGGATCAACAACAACAACAACAAAAACAAAACCCTAAAATGGGGAAAAAGAAACTAGGGTTCTTCCAACGGGAAAGAGTGGCCGAAGATAGACGAGCCGCTCAAAAAGAGCAAGACAAAAAACCCTAGCTCGAGCTCGAAGAGGGTCGATTCTGAGCGAGGTGCCGCAGTAAATAAGGGCAGTTTGAAGCAAATCGTATGATACTCATCGGGTTTCGATTTATCCGTACTTCTTAACTTCTATAAATCTCATTATAGAAGGAAAATATTTTAATCTACTCCGTTCGCATGTCATCAATACTTAGTAATATTTTTATTATGTGTAATATTTAGATTTTCACTTTATT
>JAXCLR010000050.1:66900566-66935499 GCA_035584095.1 Annona squamosa
CTCCGGCAGTGCATACGAGTAAACTCCGATGCCATTGCACCCGCATGATGGCGCTTGAGTCTTCCCTGGATGTATAGCCTTTTTAAAATTGAATCTAAACCGTTGATAAGTTTGAGCCCGTAAATTTTAAATAAATTACATTGAAATAAAATTATTTTCAAATTTTCTAGTGAAGAAATTCTGATATTCACTTGAAATGGACAACTGATGTAAAAAATTTTGGGGAATTCTATTATTGGGTATTTTAATTATTTTTTTCATTTTATTTTAAATATGGGAGTTTTTTAGTGGGCCTATTTTTTTGAATGGTTTGGATTTGTCGATGTAACGTGCTGAAACTTTAATTTAGACACATTAGCAGTCTGTTTTACGGTGGCGTGCATGAAGATGAGGAAGGAAAGGCGAGCGTCTTACTCGTCCGGTCGTCCACCGCCTTGGATTCGCTGAAATGACGAAACTGGCCCCGGCTTCGCTGGAGGAGGAGAGGAGAGGAGTGACGTGATATTTTCCCAGTCACGTGAATGGGCGTTTGCGTAGGGGCCGTTGGATATATGGGCGTTTTTGTCTTTCGCTAATTTAATTGTACTTTATCGTGAATACGGGTGTTAATCATGCTTGTCTAACCCGATCTGTCCTTGATCGTGGGCCGCTAATTTATGGTCAATTTATTATCATGCTTGTCTAATCTATTTACAAATAAGTTTTAGCTAAGCTTTTTTAAAAAATAGTTTATGATCGGTCAGCCCGTTTAATTATTAATTAAATAAATAGATTATAATTGAGATTTTTTAAATAAATTGATAAACTAATCAGGATTATGATATTTTAAATGTGTTATGATTAAGTTCTAACTCATTTAATCTGATTTGTTAGCACCCTACGATCTCCAAATGATTGAACTAATAATACTGCTACTACATGAAAATTTGCATAAATCATATGACACAAAAACTAAAAGGTAGATTGTGATCCACCCGGGTGCACTAAGTTTCAGTGCAGCTAGGTGTAAATATTTTTTTTTAATTTTTTAACATAATCATTAATCTAAATATATTTAACGTGCATATCGAATTTTACCATTTTTAGAAATTTGTAGATTTTTTTAACATTTTTTGGATTTTCGGATATTAGTATTAATTTTTACTAAAATGTCACTGATTTTAAAAAATTCAAAAAAATATCTATAAATTTCTAAAAATGAAAAAAATTGATAAATTAACAATTGTAACAAATTTTAAAATGGATTAAATGCACCTTAACCATCAAGCCTAAATGCTTGTTTTGTAATTTGTATAAGAATTATGGTGTGGAAGAATATGAGAATACCAAATCTCAAGCTTATTAATTCATGAATCAATAACCATATTTGTACTCATTTACTTTTACATTACAATCATTTCTCTTTTTCTGCTACACTACAACTACCATATTTATTCAATTCTTACTCATATTAGTTTATATCAATCACATAAATTTTTTAAGATATTCTATTTCTCATTTCTCGCCCCATCCCACATGTTCATAAGCTCATCTCAAGTTCCATTTCATTCCTCTGATCATCACTCAGCCTTTAGATTTTTCGAGTTTCCTACTCTAACAACTACTTCACATGTAACCCAAATAAAGTTCTCATTCCAATCTTGAGCAATGACTCTAAACCCAAAGTAGTTATTCTCCAATCTCAATCCAATATCAATATTTATTTTTAAAAACCCAGCTATTGGGCATCTCCATCTCACAAAGCTGCTAATAATGAAAAGATCCCCACCAATAATGATGTAGAGAGTTAAAATTGCCTTATGTAATCCATACACCAATCCACGATGTCATTCTCATTAAAATTTTCACCTTCACTAACCAACTTATTCTTACTAAATCAGATTCCCCAGAATATCGAGATACAAATTCCTAGGGGGGATGATTAGTACCTTCTAATAGTGCACTATGGATCTCCCACATGGTGCTGGATGACCTTCTACCTTCCTACATACAACTAGGATCTAAAAATAGTGGGATGTTCTTGTGCATTCCTAGAAGAAATGTTTATCATCTTCCATTGTTCCCTCCAGATTACATAATGAACATCTATGACCCACCATAATCCCCCTGCGGTTTAGGTTCTATTTAGTAGGAAGAGAGTTCGTGATAAGTCTTCATCCAAATAGCTAAACTTTCCTTGCGATCTTTAGTTTTCACAAAATGTTAGGATTCTATTTGACTCCCTCCCTCTATCATATACCTATTTGTTTTTGGTTTCTTCTTCCATCTGTTGAATCAAAACATAATTGTTTTGACATTAAAATTTTTCATGGCCTCCCATCCCCAAATGATGTCATCATCCTCTTCCTCTCTTGAGAGAGGAATATGCTAGATATTATTCCACCCTATTTGTCCTGCCGCTTTGTAATTTTGAGTTCCTTCCATGTTTTTCTATGTTTATCTATGAACTCTTCGACATATGCTTCCTCATTTATGCTATAGGGTAAAGGCCCTGCCTCAATCAGATCTCCATTTGCCCATCCGTTTTCAAATAATTTTATTTTTGGATCCCTTCCTACCCTCCATTTGTACCCAGCTTCAGAATTTGCCTCACCTTTAGTATGCTCTACCATACAAATGAGATGTTACAAGTTTTCTTTGCACTCTCAAGAGGATTTTGTGAGGAAGTATCATGTCTTTAGCACTCTTGAGCATAACAATTCTTTCATTGTCACTAATTTCCATGCCCGCTTGGTTATCATGGCCTTGTTAAAAGCATATATGTTTTTAAATCTTAGTCCTCCCCTTTTCTTTAACATAGTTTACTCCAGGCTACCTAACAGATTTTTTTTTCCTTTCTTTCTCTCCCTATCAAAATCTACTAAACATATCATTTAACCCCTTACATATCTTCTTAGGAAGTAGGAAAAGGTTGATTGTGTAGCTGGGGATTCCTTGAGCTACAGCTTTTAATAGAATCTCTTTCCCTCTACTAGATAATAATATTTGGTTTTATTATTGAATTTTCTTCCCAATTTTTTCCTTGATACTCCATAGTATATTTGATTGATTTATGCCAAGCCATATCAGAAGCACAAGAGGCCAATATATGGTGCTAAGTTTTGATTTGTTGTTCCCAACATCGTAGTTACCTTCTCATGCTTCTCTGTTATGGTGTTGTTGCTAAAAAATATGACAGTTTTGCTCATATTTACCTTTTGGACTAAAGCCCTCACATACTTTGTAGGATTATTTTCAACCGGTCTACATTGTTTCTTGATACCCTCATTAATAAGATGACATCATCCGCAAATAATAGATGAGGAAGTTATAGCTCCCTACTTAATAAGAGACCTTGTAGCTTGCCTGTCTCATGACTCCTCTTTGATTAAATAAGATAATTCTTCTGTGCACAAAAGAAAGAAATAGAGTGATAATAAGTCACCTTGGTGAAGCCTCTTAAAGGAAAAAATGCATTTGTCAACACCCATTGAAAAACACTCAACATGTTACTAATGAAACACATTCCTTTTTCCACTGTATCCACCTATTATTGAATCTCATTTGTCTCATGACCTTGTTGAGAATAGTCATTCCACGTGATGATTTGTCGTGGATCATATCGAATTTGATGGTCATATCTTACTTTTTCTATATCTCGGACCTCTCAACATACATATAGCCTTGTAGGCAATGATTACATTATCCGATATTAACCTTTTAGAAATAAAAGTACTTCATTATTAAGAAACCAGATTTGTAGACAAGTCTTTTGCCTGTTGGCCAAAATCTTCAATATGGTATTGTAAACAATGTTACACAGGCTAATTGGCTGAGACTCCGAGAACTTTGATGCTCCCTTATTCTTTGGAATCAAGATGATTATCATTTGATTTATCTCTCAAAGTTATCTAGTTTGATCCATTTGGTTGTTATTTTCAACACCATTTTGCAAGCTCCAAACACTTCCTCTTCAAAAGTCTGCTGACATTCCATTGGGCCCTAGTGCCTTCGTAGGGTGCATACATCTCAATGCTTTCCAAACCTCTTCCCTTGATAAGTCCATGTTAAGACTTAAGAAGATTGTTGTCCTCTTCAAAAATTTTGCTTCCAATTCGGCTAGCCACCTTGTTTGTTATTTTATTCTAGTCAAATTGACACACATTTTTGAAGTAGATTTTCACCAAAGCTTGCTTTTTGCTAAAGGTCTCTAACTTCTACACCATTCTCTTCGTGTAATAGTTCAACAAAATTTTGCTACACCTCTTTGATGTTGCATTAAAAAGGCAATGTTCCTGTCTCCTCTCTTCAACGAATTCGCCTTAGCACACATTTTCCATTTTATCTCTTCATCCTCCAGCCCGACATTGATCACTTCCTCTTATTAGCTTTTCTCTTTCGCTAGTTACTGAAAGTTGTCTAAGCTGCAGGAGATCTGTCCAACATTTTTGAGTAGTCCTCCTTGTTCTCCTTCTCATTCTAACATGCCACTTCACCATGACCTTCCCACATTGCTGGATTCTCCAGTTTAATCTCTTCATAGTCAACGAGTCCTTCTAATTATCTTCCTACTATACTCCTCTCTCACAATGCCGTGAACTTCCTTATACTTAATTCAAAAGACTTTATTTTTAAATTGCCTCAACACCCTTTTCCTCTTATCTTTCCAATTTAGCAACAACATTAGGATGCCATGATCTAAGGCGACAACACAACTATGATGCAATGGAGCTAGATTGAACTTGTTTATCCATTCTGAATTCACCAATCCATTGTCTAGCTGAGCTTCCACTCTGTCTTGTCCCGATCTACTGTTCATCCATGTTATTCTTAGTCCAACATAGCCTAAGTCCTTTAGATCATAGTCCTCAATTATTTCTTTGAAAGCCACTATTCGAAACTCTGGTCTTAATCTCTTGCTATAAATTTCTGACTAAGTACCACATTAAAATCCCCTATCACCGGCCATGAGAGATTGAAATTGATTCCTCAGCTCTCTCGTCAGATTCCACTAGTTTTTCCTCCCATGCGTCTCCCAGTGTCCATAAAAATTTGTGAGTCTTCGTTGCTTCTTTCTCTGTCCATCAGTAATAACATCTATATGATGATTTGAGGAAAATATTATTTTTAAATCTATCTCCTTTGACCAAAGCAGCAATAATCCTCCTCTCTTCCCTTCTCATTCTACTATTATGTAGTTGTCATACTTTAACTATCTTCTTCCTATGCTTTCCATCTCATTCTTCTTCTTCTTAATTATACATAGAAAGACCATAATGAGATCTTGTCTTCTGAGAAAATCTTAAAGATTATGAACTGTTTGTAGTTTTCCAAGGTCGTGGCAATTTCAAGCCAATTTAGCCCCTAACGAGATTGAGCATCGAACTCAACTTTCATCATCTCTTAGTGTATAATTCTCCCCCCAAGCTCCCATTTTCCCCACCCTGACACTTTGTACTATGTTTCATCCTCTCTACATTCCTAATACTTCATTATTCTTTTTCCACCCTTAACCCCCACTATTTTCCCCCTCTGTGAACTACCTTCTTCCTTCCCCCATCCTCTAGCCAGTCTTTTCTGCTTACTCCATATCCTCGCTTGTCATACTCCTTACAAGACTATCCTACCATCTTCTTTAATTGTTTACCCTTACATTTGTTGCTTTCCTTTCGTGACACTTACTATTTCTTCCTCTCTCTTCCTAATCCTTCCTTCTTTATGAACAACCATCCGGTTATTCGCATCTTGCCCCTTCTAACATTCCTCATTGTGCATCTCCATTCTCCTCTGCTGTTAATTTAGGTCACCTTCTTTGAATGACCCACGATTTTCCTTCGGGATTCTCTAATTCTCTAATACAATTTGTTTATCATCTTCCATGATTTTCTTGTTTAGCTCTTTTGTGCTCGTGCCTTTTCTCCTCTCTCCAATCTATTAGTTTCCTTTCCATCCTTCACAATCATTCATTGTATATAAATTTACTATGTTCCCTAACCTATTTACCCCTTGATGCTCTCTTAAGCTAGTGTTGTAGGCTTGTGTCATATTTGTAATGTCCATTATGGTCTTTCTTCCTTTATTTATAGCTGCTTTTGTCCTTCCCCTCCCCTTATCTTCTTCTTCTTTCCTTAAGGGTATGTTTGGCAACGGTCAAAAAATGTCAAGTTAAAATTTTTCAATTTAAAACTTTTCACTCTCCATAACTATCATATTTTTTAATTATATTTTCACATTATTTTATACAACTACCATACTTTTCAATCATTTCTACACAACTATCCACACAACCAACCTATCTATTTTAACTTTATCATCTTTATTAGTTATTATTACTCATATCATATCACATCATTTGACAACTTTTACTATTCAAAACTTTTCATCAAAGTTTTACCTATTCCTAAACATACTTTAAATTTTCTTGACCTCCCAAAAGCTTTGGCTTACCTCTTACCCCACATATGTAAGGAATCGAATGCACCGTATTATTTTTCACTAATCCCTTGAACTTCCCCCATTTTATACCGTACTCTTAATTGATTTCCATATGGAAGCTTGACCTCTTCAATTTCCTTCCATTTTGATTGGTCTATTTTATATACATCTCAACTGATATTACAATTAACCTCTGAAACATTCTTACAAATTTTTAATATGGAGACAATGTGCTTCACTTCCTTACTCAAAAAACTCATAAGCTATTGCCGAACAATCTACTCTCACACCATGGTAGGAATTATAATGCCCCCACCCTAGGGAAGTTTGAACACCCGAGTTGGTGACATTATGTTAATATTTAAATTCAATTTATATGATTTTGCTTTGCAATATACGCAGAAAATATATATTTAAATATGAAATGTACATGCAATCCACATACTAATTTGAATTAGACCTTATGCGCGCTTAAGCTTGACAAATTTTTCAAATACTATGATTAAAGTTGAGTTCATCATGGGCTACCCTCATGCGAAAACAATGTACAAGTAAAGTCAAATGTAGATTTTTTAATTAGATTTAGGTTGAGTTGAACACAATACGGAGTCAGCCTACAGTTTGCCTACTGCAGTAGCCCTTTTAAAGTAAGGTTATATCCTTCCCCTTGGAACTTCAGCAAGAGGATGAAGATCGTAGAGGAAATAGAGAGCATTCATCACAAAGAAAATATCCTTATAAAGGTATCCAACAATACACATGGGCGACGCCTCCCACCACTAACAATCCTCGATTTAATTATACAATGCATACTTAGCAAGATGTGCAAGGAGTAGGTTTGTAATCCCAAAAGAAACAAAGAGCAACATCCTAAGAAAATGTGAATAAGTTATCGTACTAAAACAGGCTTCATAGCTTTTCATTTCGTCAATAAAGTTACACATCGCCATTAAACTAACTGATAATCACCATTAAATCACTCTCCACGCCATCCTCTTTCACACCCCTCTTTTTTTGGTCATTCACTCTTCGATGAATAGCTGCAGACCCGTAGTTTCATCTGAAGGCGGATAGCAAGGCCAGATTTCTTCCAGCACCCGACAGCTGGAAAGCACCCATGTGAACCTCTCAGAACTAACCAAAAACCCATGATGCAGCCTTCATCAGACGTTCAATTCGACCCGCCCTTACCCGAGTCTTTGCCACCTCACTGAACTACAGTCGATACTGAATTCCCAACCCTGTTTATGCAATAAATCAATACACCAAAAGCTGCAGCAGTCCTGATTCCTGAATGGAGGAGGGTGCAGGTGCCCCTTAGATCTCCTAGATGTTCCTTGTAGCTCCAGATGCACCTCCCAATTCATCCATTAACAACTACAACCTAACCAAAGCGAATATTATCCAGAGTAAAACGTCGATCAACTAATACGATTCTTCATTGTCGCTCACCATTGAACAGCGAACACTATCACATCCATTTTCCCTCCCAACCCTTCCGATCTCACTCTATCCAGAGAAAAAGGCCGAGATTGGTTAGCGGCAGCCGTTCATCTACATGAAAAAATAAAAAAAATAAATTCACTATTTTCTTTATGGTCAGTCCACGCCACACGATGGACCTGATTTGATTGAATCGAATTAATATAATACGCAATCAGGCTCCGTGTTTTATGCGTTCCTGTGGTCCCACTTTCGAGTTTCAAACCTACGTTGCAACGCCCACCCACCCACCGGTAATCTACACGCGAATAGAAGAGATAAATGGATAAGGTAGGAAGCGGGAGTTTCAGGTTCTTTGTAATCCATCTTTCAATTGCCATATTACATTCGTCGCGTCAAATCCAAAATTTGAGGGCGTCTTCCACGCCTCAACACTGAATAATAATAATAATCATACTTTAAGATGTGGAATTGTATAAAAATATTCCCATAAAACTTAGTCTAAACCGACTAACCCATGATTCTTTTTAATTAATTCGATAAATTAAAGAAATTCTTTTTATTTGTAACAAAAACATATTTTCGAATCTAATATCGGTGCAGATAAATTGTTCCCATACCATACCGATAATTAAAAATCGAAAAGCCTGCGTATTGTTCAGAATCACGTTTGAGAGCATCGTAACTAAGCCTCAGTTCACCACCTTTGTGTTGGTTAACCACCACTTTTCCGCCGGTCCGGTTTTCAGGGCTGCACGCAGACTTTGGGGGGCCAAACTGGCGCGAATGAATCAGTAAATCGAATGGAAATTCGAACCAAAATCATAATTTTCTATATGATATTCTTCCATCTGTTATGGGTGGAATATTTTGGACGGTGTTGATTCTTTTTTACAAGTTCGAAGAGTGGACGTTTAAATAGCCACCACCATTTGCAGACAAGCCTGCGACGTACATTGGAGTTTTAGCTCATAATCAAATGCTGCTTCCAAAACCCTACCTGCTTCCAAAACCCCCGCCTCGAATCCATCGAAATTTCTCATTTACTCGACAAAAAGCCGATGATAAGAACGAGAGTTCTTCTCTATTTCTAGCTCAGCCCTGTTTCTCGCCGTGGACATCCAGGTCGGCTCCTTTTGCGGCCACGGAAAAGGTGAGATCTTGACGGAAATGTAGAGTAACTGCTTCGCGTGGTGTCGATCCGTGCGGTTTGCTTTGATGATTGAGAAATTTGTTAGCTTTTGAGTGATTCCGAGCTTTTCCAATGAAAACAGACAGTAAATTTTGTTCCTTTTAGTTTGCATTGGCCTGCCTTGTCTTCAAATTTTTGAAATTTCGCGGCCGATGGAGACGATTTCTCGCAGGATGGGCTGATTCATTTGCTTTCCTAATACCCGCAAGCAATGTGATGATTTCGGGGTGCTTTGCTAGAGCTTCAGTTTGGCAATGTAGTTCATTTTTGTTAACTGTTTCTTCGAATTTGTGTAGTTGAAGGTTTTTGAGTTTTTTGAATTTTTTTGGACAGGTTTGGTCGCTTTATTTCGTTGCACTTGTTTCTT
This sequence comes from Annona squamosa, assembly GCA_035584095.1. NCBI lineage: Eukaryota > Viridiplantae > Streptophyta > Magnoliopsida > Magnoliales > Annonaceae > Annona > Annona squamosa. The sequence continues at coordinate 66,909,983 of JAXCLR010000050.1, forward strand.
CAAGTTCTCAAGATTTCTGCAGTTTGGTGTGACTAATAAGAGATTTGAGGAGATTTTAATTTCATCGTTTGAGTTTGATATGCAGGGATATTCAATGGATTTATGTGATTTATGTGGAAAATTGACTAGAGTTATAGTAAATTGGAAGGATTTTCATATATTTACTGTATTGTGCTTTGATTTTGTGCATACATTTTTGTTCCCATGCTTCGATCTTGAATTAATTCATATTTTTCGTTTCCATTCGATTCAATTTTGCACAAAAAATATGCTTAGATTTTTATTGCTTATATCCATGAATTTTACCATTTCCTCAATCTTCGCACGAGGTCTTATTTGATCCATTTATTGTATTTTATATTTTCCAATCAAAGTTTATGGAAATTCTATGCAAATATGTTTGACATGGATGTTTTATGCATATTTACGTTGTAGTTATTCCTAACTTTGTTCCATTTGCAATTGATATTTTGTAACCTTGATGCAATTAATTTGTAAGCAATATTTCTTTAGCTTCTATAGGAAAAAAAAAAGGATTTATAATGCATCAATGCTGATATATGCAGGGAAGCATTTCTAATTTTTTAGATACTCTGCCTTCGATACTTGTGTATCCATTGCACAGTGGTATGAAACCAGTGGACCATTTTTGACCTCTTGCAGACACATATATCATGTGAGTTGTGTGTGTATGCATGTTGGGCACATATTTTACATGATAGACACAAAGCCTGGGAAATCAGGTCAGTACATGCATACTTGTGTCCAATGTCTACAAGGAATCACAACATGGATCTAATGTGTAGATCAAATACTCATGCTGATTGACCTATGTAACCATCAGCTATGCACTTAGGGGCCAAAAATCACCCAGGAAAAATTTGGGCTGTTGTCTAAATCTCTCTCTCTCTCTCTTTTTTTTTTGGCTCCATTTACAGATTTTATCCTTTTACCATTTCAATATTTACTTGAAAATGGCGGCTATGGCTGGTTCGGGTTTGCAAATGGCAGTGGGTAACTGTGTTCCATCTTCTAGAAGGATTTGCAAAGCAAGCACTGCAATGTTGGGGACCAATCTGAAATTAGGCACAAGGGACAAACTTACCAGCTCATTTTCTGTCTCTTCCATCCAACCTTTTCTTCGGCATTTCACATCCAGTCCAGCAAAATTTAATAAACTAATTACAAAGGCAATGGCTGCGACAAGTGAGGAGAAGGCTACTCCAGGATTGCCTATTGATTTAAGAGGTCGGATACTTTCTTCAAGCTAACTGTTTGTAAACTGAGTTGGTTGTTTACTGATTACTGTTGCATTCCTGATTCTTGTTACAGTTTCATTTATGATGCATCTTACACTCTTCTTGGAAGGAAGAATTTCAACTACACTATTGGAAACTTTGGAACAATTTAAAGAAAGCTACAGTGTCATTTATCAAATTGCATTAAATGGGTTTCTACATGCCCAATGTGATTCTAAGTTTCGACTAGATTGGCCTGGAGGGATCTGATTCTTTTCCATTTTTTTGATACTCAGGTAAAAGGGCATTCATTGCTGGTGTAGCTGATGACAATGGCTATGGCTGGGCAATTGCAAAAACACTTGCTGCTGCTGGCTGTGAAATCCTTGTTGGCACATGGGTGCCGGTATCTGCACTGAAGCCCTTTATAACCATCCATGTGCAGCCATATAATTAGATTCCACTCACAGGAGATCTTTTCTTTTCTTTTTTTTTTTTTTTTTGACTTCTTTTTGTGCAGGCACTAAACATCTTTGAGACTAGCTTGAGACGTGGGAAATTCGATCAATCACGAGTGTAGGATCTCTAATCTAAAATTCTGAAATCATATTCATTTGCTACCTAGGATGATTTTTTGATGTGTCTCCAGAAACTAGTACATTGTCATCATACATTTAGCAGTATCTTTGAAGTGACGCACCTGTATTGGCCTGCAGCTAATTGAGGGCTGAATGACACTCAAAATGTTGCTTCAAAACCTATGTCCAGCCATCACACTGGATGCATTTTTATGCTTATGTCATTGAAATATGTGGAAGTATTTTAGCTGTGTCAAATGTTTCAGGTTGCCAGATGGTTCTCTGATGGAGATTAAAAAAGTTTATCCACTGGATGCAGTCTATGACTCTCCTGAGGATGTCCCCGAAGATGTAATTTGACAACCTAGTCTCTGTTATTGTTATCGAGATTCTTTTTCCTTTCAATTCTGTTTTTGCACTAATTTGTAGGGTACTGAATGATATTCCTTGTATCTCAATCCTAGTTTGGCATGTTTGATCTTTGCTTTTTGCAGGTTAAAACAAACAAAAGATATGCTGGAACCTCAAATTGGACTGTTCAGGTAGTTTTTGTGTATTAGGTTGCACTGAGTTGTTATAGGTTACTAAAATTTGATAAAAGTTTTAAAGCATGAAAGAAGGGCTTGGAAAGGCCTAATATGATATGTGACATCCACTTTATTCGTAGCATATGTTGAAAGGTGGGATAAAAAATTGAGTTTAGACACTAATGTCAATGGAGAATATGATGCTCTGATACAGAACTAATGTTGAATGGAAGGGAAAGATTTTGGAAGAAGTTGGCATTCTCAGTAGAGGGAAAGAATAGGGAAGAACTAAGAAATTTTGTAGTATTAGCAGCAGAGAGCTAGGAAAGAAGGGGAATTAGAAAAAAAAAAAATAATAATAACTTGAGAACAAGAGGAGAAGAATTGATGGAAAGGTAAAACTCTAGTTTCAATAACCAATCGAACATGACTGTATAAACCATTACCCACGATCTCCTAAATATAGAAGATTCACCAATGTTACAACTTACAAATGAATCCCTAAAGGAAGAAAATTGTTAAAGAATCAGTACAGAATAAAAATGATCATAATGTTGCCAACACTAACAAAAATGATTAAAAGGAGTACTGTGTTGTTCTAAAGTCTTTGCTCTCTTTTTATTTCAAAGACGATTAAAGGGAGTACTGTGTTATTCTAAATTCTTTGCTCTCTTTTATTCCAAAAACGATTAAAAGGAATATGATGTTATTCTAAACTGTTTGCTTGGTTTTTATCAATGTGTGACATGGACGCATTAGGGGGTTTTGACTAGAAACCAATATTCAAAGCATGCAGTTCTACATTTTACAACATCAAGTATTTCTATGAAAGAGGGATGATCTTGTTAGCCATCTTGTTAGCCCAGGCTAACAAGATCATGCCTTATGAAAAAAAAATGCTCCCCTCTTGTTTAAGTTTCTTTTTTTTTGTTAGTGGACTCTATTATGATGTTTTGAGATTCAAATCACAATGTTCTTGCACAAATTAACGTTTCGAATATTTATACCAGGAAGTAGCTGAATCTGTGAAGAAGGATTTTGGCAGCATTGACATCCTTGTTCACTCTCTTGCCAACGGTCCAGAGGTAAGCTCTTTGCTCCCTTTCTTTTGCTGTTCATTGTTCTTTTATATGAGGATACTTACTTCCTGCAACAGGTCGCTAAGCCTCTCCTAGAGACTTCTAGGAGAGGATATCTTGCAGCAGTTTCAGCATCAAGTTACTCCTATGTTTCCTTGATCAAGCACTTTCTTCCAATAATGAATGAAGGCACGATTTCATTTCTTACTAACTGATGCAACACGCGCGCACACACACACACACATCGTAGCAGAGTTAGATTGAGCGAAGATGAGATGAGAATGTAGGATGGAAAAAGCGTGGTTGTGTATTGGGATTGGAAAAAAATATTAGAAATGAAAAAATAGATTGTTATTTTTTGTAAATGGAAAAAGTATTTTTGGAAAATGAAAGATTCCATTTCATCCCATCCTAGATGTGAACAAAATCAAGCTTGTATAAATATCATATCCTTGCCATTTGTATGCATCTAATTGATTTTATGAGTTAATGGTCTTGTCTAACATTTCAGGTGGTTCCTCAATTTCACTTACTTATATTGCTTCAGAAAAGATCATTCCAGGGTATGATTGCTTTATTACTTAAATTTATCTTGAGCTTGATACCAAAAACAGTTGTCCATTTCTATTTGTTTCTCTATGATGATTTATGCAGTTATGGTGGGGGCATGAGCTCATCAAAAGCAGCCTTGGAGAGTGATACAAGAGTGAGATTTTTTTCCCCTTAGCTTCTCTTAATATAAAATTTGCTAGAAATTCTTTCTTCAGTGCCCCTAAAATAGCCTTCTTTCACTTCTCAGGTTCTTGCTTTTGAAGCAGGAAGGCGCCAGAAGATTAGAGTGAATACCATATCTGCTGGTATGTCAACCACAATGTTGCGTTGCATTTTTCCAGTGCTCAGGTATAATAATTAACTTTGTCAATAACATTTTATCTTGACCAATTTAGGACCATTGGGAAGCCGTGCAGCTAAGGCAATTGGGTTTATTGAGAAAATGATTGATTACTCTTTCACAAATTCACCATTGCAGAAGGAACTTGTGGCAGGTGAATCCCTCAATTTCAATATATTGGTTCCATTTCCTAGTCTAAGGCCCTCCTAGCAAAAGTTTAAGCTGCTTGTTACGTGGCACAGTGAGCAAATGTGATTGCCATATCATCTACAAAGGCGTTTTGCAGCTACAACATCACTGTTTTGCCACCTTTTCTGGAGGGTAGGAAATAGGTATAGCTTGACTAGTTTGTAGGTTGTTTTATCTTAGAAGTCTCAAGCAATAGGTCAACATGTTACCCATGCTGGCTGTAGGTTTTTGTTGTCCCAGCAACAAGACACTTCCCAAGATCAAACCACACTGATCCTTGTTAATTCAAACCACTCGATTTGTCATTCTCTTAACTGGTGCCTGTGCTTTTCCTCTCTCTCTCGCTCTCTCTCAACAGTGAAAAATTCTGACTGATGGTAACATGTCTCTTGGGAGTTTTATTACAACTTTTTCAGACAATTTGGGGTCACATCAGGCATTTGGTGTTTAATTTAATTTGCATGCTACATTTGTTTCTTTAGAACATCTCACAATGTCCTCCGATTTCCATGTGAGATTTAGACAATGTTTGTCTTCTTATAAAATGAGATTAATTGGTACAGATGAAGTCGGCAATGTTGCTGCGTTTTTGGCATCACCATTGGCTTCTGCTGTTACTGGAACTGTTGTTTATGTGGACAACGGCCTGCATGCAATGGGAGTTGCACTCGACAGCCCAGCACTCAGCATTCCCCAGGATGCCTTAAACTAAATCCTCAGCTAAAGTCTCAAAGATGCCACTCTGTTTCAACCTTTAATTGTTAGAATAGATCCTTTCCTCTTGTCGCTCTGCTAGCCACAATTTTTTCGGTGGAGAATTTTGCTTTTTCAGATATTTCATCTCATTCTCATTTACAAAGCTATCTACTTGGGTGCAATGGAAATAAATTATACCACTTCACAAGAGCCAGTATCATGGAGATATCTATGGTGAATCATGTCCAACCAAATTGTTCAATCAAATGGTGAATGCTGATTTTGTAGTCTATTTTGGTTGCAAATCGCCAACTTGTAAACATGATTCTTCCGTGCTGGATGATTATCTTAGAGCTTACCAATGCTGTAATTCTCTCTTACAATTTCCATTAGCAAACAACCAAAATTAATAAAAGCTTGTGTAATAGCGATAAAAGTTTGGTTTTCTAACACAATATGTTCTTTCCTGAGCCATCACGGTTCCAATGCCTTGACATCAGTTGGGGCACAAGTTATCAAATTTTCCTTGCGGGTGAAATTAAAAAGAGAGTATTACTGGTATAAATACAAAAAATGTTCCAGTGCAGATTGCATTGATTGATCAGAAGTCAGAAATCCTTGAAGATAAAAATGACTTATTTAAATCTATACAAGCGGCTGAATTTTGCAGGCAATAAGGTTAACAGTACAAAACATTGCGTAGTTGAAGGGGGCAAAAATTCAGCTCCGTTTTTCTGTCCCTAAATCTTTCCGGTTCACCTTCAAAGCTGCGTTGTTCTTCCTGCATAAGAAGCCCACAGTTCCTGGACGGCTTCACGGGGGCTGATGTTATACCAGCAGCCATTTGTGAGTCTGATTGCAGCGACTGCCTAAGAATTTCCAGACATCTTTTGCACATGCCGATGCGGCATAAGCTCCTCTCCAGCTCTTACGCCTTCGATCATTAACTGCAAATGTAAGCCACAATAGATGAAAGCAGGAAACATTAACATATCTAACAACAAAAACCATAATGTTACAATTCATGCATTTTACATTTACTGCAGTACAAAAAGAAAATGCCAGGGCCAAGAAACTTGTATACCTTCCAATCCTCGTAATCAAATCTGAAAAGAAAATGGCTAAAACAAACTTCTCCAGAGCTCACAGCTCTTGCTGTGGGAGCATTTCTTGGAACTGAAAGGAAAGGAGAGGTCAGAAGAGACTAGATTATATCAAAGAAAAAAAAATATTTTGTATTGAGTAACGTTGTAAGATGGAAATCTCACAAACTAGATGGTGTCCATCCTCATTGATTGTGATCTCGACTCGACCATCTTTAGCCAAGAAGGAAAGAGCAAATATGTTTTCCACCGTTTGGGCAAAAGAAGACCTATTCAGCGCCAGGTTCTCCAGCCTGACATGCCCCTTCTGCCTTAAAATATCAAACATGGCAGCCATGTTCTTGTCTGTGTCAGTCTTCTCCCCTATCCCACCATCACCAACCTGCCAACAAACACATGAATACAATCATTTTTTTCTTACAGGAATTTAAGAGGGATAGAGAGACTACTAGCTTTTCTACATGCAAGCACCATAGAACCGCATGTAACTGGAGAGCAGAACCAAATCACCATTTCAGGACAAGTGCTGTTTGCTGGTTTAGAGCGCCTTCGGCGCACTGCAACTATCCTTTGCTTCAGCTCAGTCTTCATAGGCCCAATCCTATGGCAACGGAACAGGGGGAGTAACTTTCTTTAAAAAACAAAATTTCTTTCTTGATATTAAAAAGAGGGGGGGAAAAAAAACTAGTTGGGCATTTGGCTTCTACATGGTGCAGCATCCAAGAGTCTTCCTGAAGACAAGAGAAACAGCAATGCCAAGCTGTGCCCAAGAAACATGACTGCGACTCCTCTCCCAGCTTCCCATTGCACCCTGTTGCTTGTAGGTTCTAAGCAGAAAGCCTATGAAGTCTGCTGGCGTTACACTTTGATTGGCATATGCCTTCACTGCTGTTGCCAGCTTGCTTACAATGTCTAGCAGCACATCTGCATCTGCAACCTGTTCTCTGGGCTCATTAACTGAAAACCACCAACACTCATGTCTATTGTAGGAACATGCCATAATAATAAATGATAGATAAAATTGATTTGATTGTTAAAAAAATAGAGCTAATAACGAAATGGTCATCTTATTTGAGTAAGGATGTGTTCTTTTTGATGTAGAAGGGGAGAACTTTCTTTTTGTTCTTGGAAAGAGAGCACGTTCCAAATTATATCATATTTATAAATTGGGATTTTCCGAAAACCCAATACCTAATTCATGAAGTCTTTCAACTTGGTTTATAACCCACTCGAATTTTTCAGAATCCACCAAAGAAAAGGCATCCTCAATCCCACCAACTGTCATAGAAGAAGATAAAAGTAAGTCAAGCAGATTAAACAGGCCCGAGCGGACCGGTACCACCGGCACCATGATGGAAGGTTGGAATTAATTACAGATCCGCACCGTCGATCTGATTCTTCAATGCCAAATACAGCGATCGAACGGGCCGCTCTTCCTGTCTTTGCCGCTTGCTGTCTCCTCTTATCTCAACTTGGCTCCGACTCTCTCCCAGATTGCATCTGGCAATTTTTGCATTCATCTCCCGCAGTCGCGTAGAAATCAGGTCTCTCGAGGTAATGCTCTATCGAGGACAAAGGTAGAGTACTTTTTTTGTTGTAAGTACGAAACTGAAAGCTTCGCTACTAAATGCTAGAGCCCAGAGCCAAAGAAATGGATAGCTGTGACAAAAGACGTGCGCTCCACGTCTGTCTTTCCCGCCTCTTCTCTCGAGTTTTTTTTTTTTTTTAAATTTAAAAGTTAAGAAATTAGTCAATTACTAATTGCAGTTTTTAGCATTGGTAAGTTACTAACCTCGAGTTCAGTAAAAACAGTCCACAGGCTGCAAGAAATAGTCAATTTCACGAGTCAGTTGTATATGTATTATGCATGCAGTAGTAATCTTCAGTAAGCCCTTACAGTGTTTCTAAGTTCTTTCGTGTGCCTACGAGAGGCTAAAATGGGATGAGAATGTAACAAGAATGAAGAAGCTTACATTAAAAATTATATGAAAAATGAAAAATTATTTTTAGAACTGAAAATCTCATTTCATTCACATCCATGATAAAACTAGATTGCGTATATAGTAGAAGTTTCATGTAACTTCATTCGTTTTTATTACTTTAATGAGTGATATAAAATCAACTTCATCTATTGAATTTCATACCATTTATTTAGACGAAAGATCAAGTCTCATCGACATACGATTTTAATATTGATATCTAATGTCAAATTATGTTATTAAGTTTATTTTACATAGTTGTAGATGAAGTCGGTGCACGTGTATTTCATATCAATTATCAAAAAATGAGAAAAAATATATCAGGTCAAGTGTTATTTCATTAGGAGCATAAACCTTAATTATTATTATTATTATTATTTTTAGTTAATATCTATCACTTATCTATTACTGTTCGTATATATGCATAATGTTATCCTATGGGCAAATGGTGAATCCAGGACCGTAGTCCGTGAGGGACAAGGTCACATTCACCTTAAATTTTTTTAAAATTATATTTTTATTATCACATGATCTATATACAATAAATACCTAAAAGCATTTTTAACACATCAGCCCCAATTTAAAAATCAGTTAATGAGATTATAACACATAGAACAAGAAATTGAAAAACGTAAATTTAATTTGCTATATTCCAAAATCAACAACGCTGGGGTATTTGGAGAGTAAAAACATGTGGTCATGTTGACAATTTTTACAAATGTGTAGTCGTATCTAGGAATAAGAGTAAAACTTGTGGTCATTTGTATAATTAACCCGGCTTAAAATTAAAAACATTCAGAAGTTATTTATGAGTTGTTGGCTACTTAAACATCAATGGAACATTGTTAAGTTCAATAAACTTGATTTGGAAAAAGATAAAGCTATGGAAAGTTCAAGAAGAAAATAACTTCCACGAGAATGAACCCGGCACCGGGACGCCTTTTGGGGGGCAATTCAATGAAAATGCATAGGAAAAGGTGTAAAAATATTACTTGCCCCCAGGCCACCCCTATTCCTGTCGAGTTCCGATTCTTCACCATCCTAATTCCTAAATTGGGGTGGCATTTGAAGGGTGTATTTATCACCTACCAAGGTTATATCATAGGATTATAACTGCTGTCAATATATTTAATTTTTCATTAATATATCTCTCCAGTTAGACTATTTTCCCAGAAATGTCTATTTTGCTGGTATCCTCTCCTCTAAAGCCATAAACGTATAGTTCAAATTTCAAACAAGCTGAAGCCCAGCCGTTGCATGCATCTTCATTCATTCATCCTACGAGATTTATGATGTATCAGCATGCATACTTCATAATTGCTTGGAAATATACTACTTGGAATAATCGGAATGCTTTTGATGGACTTCTGAGAATGGGTTAAAATCAAGCAAGTCATTTACATTGCAATAAATTGCAAAGGATAAAATCTTTGAATAGCTACCTCCATTATCTAGAAGGTTAAAGAATCATTTAAAATCAGAGGCAATTAATCCACTAAAAATACAAAATCTTAAAACGATTAAATATTTTGGGTCCAAGGACAGCACATTTTGCACATCCATCCGCAGGTGACACGAAAATTACACACAGGTGCCTTGCCAATGCCGTCACAACGTCTAAAACCCCTACCACATGATGCAAATTCCAGACTTCTCAAGGGTAAGAGGTACAAAATCAGAATAACTTAGGGGGCATGCATACAGGGGAAAAAACCAACCCCACTAAGAAACTCGCAGACGTCAAATGAATAAAAAACAACTGGGTTGCCAAAAGTCGCCATCCCGGATTGTTATTTGATTTAATTTTGGCGAAATCATGCCCAACCTACTATGCTACAGCTGCAGTGATGGATGATAGTAGGCAAGGGATGGAAGGAACCTGCAACACCAGAAAAGGTAGCCATTTTAAAAGACTCTTTACATGGTTACAGGTTAGTCACTGCTCACAATTTTACAGAGGCATTCCCGACCCTCCACTACCCCCCCTCCCCACCTCCCCATGCTAACACTACACCAAGAAGTGGTTATTTTCACGATGTATTGCTTAAATTAATTTTACAGGAACAACTCTTCTGGTGGTGGACCAACAGTTGATGGTACCATGTACTGTTAGGCGCTTGAAAATCAAATGTCATCGTCGCCATCTGGCTGCTCATCGGAGGCAACTCTGCCATCTCCAGCTATTTGATTGCCATCTGGGCCATCTCTACCATCTCTGATCATGTTGTCACCATACTGTCTGTTCCTCCATCCGCGCTCTCGCTCCATAGATCGTCCATGGGAGAACTCTTCTTCTCAACAACAACCACATTATTCAATTAGGAGCTAGTAAATTTCCATTAATATATCAGAGCATTAAAAATCTCAACGATATTCAAGGATGCTCTTACAAATAGTGAGACAACCAGGATGAATGATTCATAAAGGCAAAAGTTTATCTCCAGATGCAGCGTCTAATATTAGAGTTCAACATTTATTCAGTTACTTGTAAGGGTGGCAAGCTTGGTGGTGATCTGGGCATCAGAAGCAAGCCAAGCAGCAAAAGTCGAGGTTCATGAAATGAGAGATTACTCCGTACACCATAGTACCTAATATTCGAATTAATCTGATTTGAAGGTGAAGGAATTATCTATATGCTGATTAGTAGGCTTTAGCACATATTACATGTGTGCAGCATTCACACCTTTCTGTACGCCGCATTTAGCATAGCAAACCTATGAAGATGAAATTTCTCACCATTCATCAAGCACACAGAAGAGAATCTCATTCATGGTACATAAGAAGTAGCATTATTGGAAAAAATTCCACCTGGGTGATGGAAAATCAACGAAGACCAGATTTCTTATTCTGATTGTCTTGCTGACAACAAGAGACTTTTTAGTATAACAATGCATTTGTTGAATCAACTTTTGATGAGGTAAACAATGAGGCTGATTCAAACCTGTTAGGGTTTATTTACTTTCTATACCTTTTGGCCTTTGGGATGTTCTTACCTCTTGAATTTTTGGGCATTCTATTTCTTATATTGGAATTTGATGGATGCATTAAAGTGCTCAAAACAAACATCAGCCTCATGGAATTTGTAAATCAATTTTTTAAAATTCTTCAAAGGAGCATTTAATTACATATGGTAAAAATATAATGAATTAATTCCAATAAATAGCAAAGTATGGGTGTTGTGACTTCTACTGACTATTTTTCAGATACAAGCTCTTTGTTCTCATGCGTCTTACTTCTCCCTTCTCAAGCACTTTTACTTTTCCCTTGTCATTAATTTTTTTTCTGCTGCTACTATTCTACTCCAAATGTTCCCTTAAATTCTTCTCTTCTTCCCCCCTTGAGACAATAATTCACCTTTTCTAAATTCTTCCCATCCCCATTCTACATCATTATGTTTCAGAAAACATTTTGAAGACCACCATAAGCTCTGAGAAGTTATTTTTACAAAATCCTTGGAGACATGTTTAAACAACAGTGAAATTCTCCAGAAAATAAGAACGTCACGAAGAAGATCAGGAATGAGATGCCTGTCTATCGCAGTTTCCTAATGTTTCTACGATTAGTTAAAAGGCATAGAAATTTTCTTAAATGGCACATCTAATATTCAATTAGATCAGTTCCTAGATCCGTGACTATCCGAAGATCTATTGAGGTAATAAACATAAAGAAAAGGGAAAGCTAAGGCTTTTTTCCCTTATGGATGAGGCGAAATGGAGCTTCTAACTGGTCCTGAGTAATGCTATTTAAAACCATCATAAGCACAGTCTCAAATTTTACTTGAAGTTTACAAGCTTAATATACCACATTTTAGCTGCCTCAGTCAAGGTTTTATTGCTTCACAATTTCTCCACTATACCCTCACGTTAGGTACCAACGTAGATGAATGTGATAGGAAAGAAAAATTGGACCACATTGTTCAGAACTAAATCTGAATTTAAAAATAAATTAGATCAATTAACAAAAATCAGGATTCTGCATCATAAATTTGCACAAGCGGTCAGATCAATTGGTTTCAGCATTGCTTAAGAATACAAGAATACAATTTGTCTAATCAATCAATTTTAAACGTATTTTTACAAGACAATACCCGCAATTATATTTCTGTTATGTTTAGGTTTCTGCATCAGCATATCATTTGCTTAACCCATCAAAACAATCAACTCCCAAGCATACACTCAATCAAAATTGCGCACAATTATATGTAGGGCTGCAGTTCATAACTTGAGTAAACCAATCCGGTTTGATCTCTACAGTAAAAAAAAAACTTGGTTTATTGTTGAGAAAATATATAGAGGAGAGTGGAAATGGAGAAAGAATGAAAGACTGTAGGGCTGCAGTTTATCAGTAGGGACAACTCACCCAATTTGGACCCCTACAGTTCTGTTACCATGCATTTCATTCCCTCTCTCCTCTATATATTCTCTCAACAATAACCCGAGTTTTTTAACTGTAGAGATCAAACTGGATTGGTTTACTCAAGTTATGAAGTGCAGCCTACGGTCAATTACCTCTGTCAAATAACCCAATTTTTTTTACTATAAGGGTGAAAATTGAGTAGGTTGACCCAAAAGCCAATCAAACCTATCCTAGACAGCTGAAAAAAGTGCTCTCACTTATTTCGTAGGGTTAGGACAAACCTGACCTGAATTTTTAAACTATGTTGAGTTAGGTCAATCATGCCCCAAACTGATTTAATCCAACCTGCATATTATAATTTTTAAGTTTATATGTTTATTAATATTATTACTCCTCATATATTAATATGATACTTGCATACTTCTTACTATATTGTTAATATTGTTTAGTTTAGCTTATTATAACTATATCATAATAATAAACTTGCATGTTCAAAACTAAGATAATTTTTAAACAGGTTAAATTCCAAATATAACTACAAATTATACTCATGTTTTATAGATATAATTACACTTTTTAGAAAATGACAAAGATGACCACAAATTCCACTCCTAATTTCAAATATAACAATACTATTAGCTTCTGTTACTTAATGGGGGAAATTTTTTTAAATGACCAAAGTGCCCCTTGAGACACATAAAACCACAAGCCACTGGGGTGCTCCATCGCCTTCTAAGGACAATCAGCCATAGCTACCCGATTAGACAACCGGCATCCCTCAAAACTAAAAATGATTTACCTCATAGAGATGGGCAATGGAGGCTAAGGTGACAAGTTTGATTTCCAGCAAATTAAAGGCAGGTGAAAATGGGGCGTTGCCATGGAAGGTCCTATTAGGTAGATTTATCTAAGAGTGTAATTCGGGCCTATGAAACTTGGATTCACATCAACCCTATTTTCGAAAAATTGAGTTCAAATTAGTTTCTAATTAAATTTTAAATCAATGAGTTTATATTTTATTTAAGAGTTATAAATTTAGAATTTCATATGAACATAAAATAATAACACAACGTGTAAGTAAACATAATAATATATAGTAAACTATAAATTTTTTTTTTTAAATATAGCAATGTAAAGAATATTTTTAGAAGAAAATTTAACACAAAAAATTAAGACATAAAAAAAATTATAGAAATTAAAGATAAATATAAATGAAAATAATATACCTTATTTATAATATAATTACGATGTGTCAAATATATATTCAAATATAAATATAAATACCATACAGTACACAAATATAAAGAAATATTATTTACATATTATGTATATAATATATTTTAGAAAATCAAGCTCGACTTCTTCAGGTTTGGGTTAACGTCAACCCTAACCCTATCATATTTATAAATCAAATTTCTCAAGTTCAGATTCTTAACGCTTGGGTTGTAAAACAACAAGCAATTCTAATACTGTTTAAATTTGGGTTCGGTCGGCCGGGTTCGAGCTCGACCTAGCCCAAGTTGAACCCCTAGATCTATTTGGTCGGAACTATTAATCTTCAAACTTTGTCAATGGTTTGTTATGTTGGGTCTCTGCCAACCTTGGCGGAGGCAACAACGAATTTTTTTATCACAAGTCTAGCTTGATTTTGTGGAGCTTGCGATAATGGATTTTCACGGAAGATTATGTTGGGTTTGAGGAAGATCGTCTCTCCAGATCATCAAATCATGGCAAATGTTGTATTTGTGTTTTGGGTAGATTCTTGTTTGAGTACAATAAAGTCGACAATCATGAATTTGAAGGGTCTTCTTCGTAAACCGAATTTGGAGGCAACATGTGGCTACTTATCTAGCAATCATTATGAGTTGATGCCTAACTACCACAGCTACTCAGGATGATGAACTCAAAAGCCAGATTTAATGGAGAATAAACTTCGATTTCTACCAACGTTTATGACAGTTTGTTGACCAACTCTTCCATGATATATCAATGTTGTATCTAGGACAAGTTTCTTCCATCAGTGATTGCTTTGGACTTCTAACAATCATATGTGGAAATTTTTATTTCCATTATCGAGTTTTGGTTGAATTTTCTAGTCAATTTGTCGCTCATAAGTTAATGTTTGAGTTTTTAGAGACGATGTCAGGGGAAACTAATTTCTCGGAGCGGTTTCCTCATCATCAATTAGATGGTTTGTGTAGATTCAGCTGCTAGCAAGTGAACACAAGCAGACAACCATGCTTGCTAGGTTTGATGGGAAAGGACTAATTGGTCATGGTGATCAAACAACCAGCCACAGGTAGGGTTTGTGAACAAACAGTATGGGTTACTTTTTATCAGGGTAATTTTGTAACTTCATATCATTTTTAACGTTAGCCCTACCATCCTTAACATATTTGGAATTAAGAGTAGAAGATGTGGTTATCCATATCATTTTTTTAAATGTAATGGTGATATAAGTAGATAAGGATATAAATTATGGTCATTTTTGGAATTAATCTTTTTAAATTGTCATAATTATGAAATATACTAAAGCTTTGAACAAGACTCATTTTTGTTGAGTCAATTTGTTGGCTTGAAGTCTCCATTGTAAATTAAAACAAAAAAAACTTGTTGGCATGAAGTTGATTCTAAAGGACAAGTTTAGTTTTGGTCAACCTCGACCTAGCTTAACATATAAATAAGGCTGAAATGAGATATTTACACATAGGATTAAGGTTGATTAGCAACCTTACACTATTGCAACATCCTTTGCCACTTGTGTTCCATCCAATTATTCTCCTTTCCCACTTCCTGCACTTTATCATTGGTGAAACCGCTTTTTTTATTTCACCCATTCCTCAATGTCATAAATGTTGCCATCCTTCTGCCATCTCAAGTTGGGTCAAGGTCAACCGAAGTACCTTAATTTGGATAAAAAAATTAGCTAAATAAATAACTTCAAAGATTTGATATATTTTATAATTATTATAATTTAAAAACATAATTAGTTTTAAATTTACAAAATCATTATCATAGGGCATGTTTGGCTATACTAAAAACTTTTTAAATTAAAACTTTTCATTCTTCACAATTACTCTATTTTTTAAAATTATTTCTTCGCACCTTTCTACACAACTACCCTACTTTCAAAATATTTCTTTACGACTACCAATATAACTAACTTATCTATTTTAACTTTATTCTCTTTATTTCTCATTATTACACCTATCATATCACATCATTTTCTCCCATTTCAAAAACTTTTACATGAAACTTTTCATCCAAAAGCTTTTTCACTTCTCAAACACACTCATAATCTGTTAGCAATAAGTAAAATTAAAACATTATTAACCATACATAATCTTTAAAAAATACGTAATTATGAGTCATGATATTAATAAATATATAATTTTAAGAAGTATATTAGATTAGGTTAGCACATAATTTTCAAAATCAACCTCATTTAGAAGTTCAAGTCAAGTTATCTAACTCAACCCTATCAAACAGGTCAAAATACTTGTCCCAACCATGTGTCAAATACGTCAGGTCAAGTTTCAAGTTAACTTGACCCAATTTGCACCTAAGCAGAGAGTTCAGCCAGAGGTTGAGTTTCCAAAATTTGTACTTTGCTCAATTTTATAGGCTGAATTTAAAAAGTTCAGATGATCAATATGGTTAACAAGATATCTGCATCTTGTTCCAAATCCAATCTGATTAAATAGGACCCATATTGTCGCCGCTTGGATGCCCAAGTGGCTGACATGAGTGTTTAGAGTACCGTGAGTAGGAGATCCAAGGCTCAAATGTTGGGTAAAGGACAATGGTCCTATTACCCCTCGTAAAGTACATCGCTGTCAAGTACCTAGTCATCCAATGTGAGTGATAAGATTTTTAAAAAAAAATCATATCAATAAATGGATCTTGTCCCTAAATCATAAAAATGAGGTCTAGCCATTGATAAGTATCAGGCTTAGATTCTCCTATTCTAATTTATTTAATAAAACCTAGATTCTACGACTTTGATCTTATAAAACAACCAAAACATTAGTTTCAAACATATTAATAGAAATTAACTATCAAATGAATTTTACGATGACTAAAATACAAGTAAAGCTACAATCCAACAACAAAGGATGAGTTAAACTAGCTAACTTGGATCAATTGGACCAAAGGCAAATATTTCAATCAGATTCTAGTTAGAATCAGAAAAATAGAAGACCTAATGACTAATAACAATCAAGGATCCCTTGAACCAGATTCAGATTATGGTGATCCACTCTAAAAACCAAACGGTGTCCATTGATAACCCTGGTTTCTTCATACACCATTACCAAATCTGAGTGATATGCAGATATTTACACCGACTGGTGCTTTCCTTAATAATTGCTCCGTCATATGCATGTTAACGATTTTGAGCTTGTATTGCAGAATCCTCTGGGGTTTAAACCAATGAATTGCAGAATATGCTTTCATTTACATGACGTTCTCCCAGGCCAACCACCAACAACAGATTCATTCAGGATTCATTTCAAATTGTTAAAATATTTTGAATAACCTGTTCAAAACTCAATTTTTTCTTCTGCCATTCTTCCCAGCATTTTATGACTTTTTTAAAAAAAAAAAAAAAAAAAAAAAAAAGAATAGCATCAAGCAGGAGGGAAATTGTATTGTTACCACTTTCACCATCCGATGCATCTCCAAGCCTTGAAATAGCATCAACCAGTGCTTGCTCGTGCTCCTGCCAGCACAAACAACATGCTTCTGTTTGATTATTCAGGAAAAATCAACTGTAATAAACTGTGGAAAAACATCATTAGCATCAACTCTTACCTTCAACATCTTCTTTGCCTTGTCCATCTCAGAAGGATCAGGATGGCTAGAACCAAATACCTTTTCCACCTGCTTGAAACGAACATGTGAAAAAAGAGGAAAGAAAATAACCACATGAAAAAACATTATTCAATTTGGCACTTGGTTGAAGTTCTCCCTCACACCTCTTTAATCAAAGTATCTGTGTGAAGTATCTGAATATCGTCTAAACCCTTCTTTCCAATGCCATTCTGAGATGGCACAAAATCTTTTTTTGTCTGGTTCTTTGTACCTCCTCTCCCTCTTCCTGCACCCGGAATAGCATTCGCTTTGCCCATGGACTTCTTATTCCCACGCCCTGGTCCACCACGGCCTGTTCGACGAAACAGGCTTGGATCCTCACCTTCCCATCTGATATCTTCAGGACCAATCTGCCATTGCAGTTTAGGATATCATTCATAGGTCACTTAACAGCATTCTTGGCAAAGGCAAATGAATATAAATATATATAGATCAAAACCAAAAGTGAAGTGCCAAATAGGTCACTTATAGTCACAATGATTGAACATAGACCAAGATTTCCAAACAAACCATAACAAGTATTGATATAATTTTGTTACCAAAATCAACGAAGTCATGGCTATCAGGAGCAGATGGAGCCCAGCATGCATTAGAAACCAATATTGCAGAATGCAGCAGTTTGCAATGTGCATGCATAAGAGAGGTTCAGCATTGGCTTTCCTGCTGTGTGCGAAGGGGAAATAGGCATACAGTTTATTTGTTTTAAGATTTGGTCACTTTAAAGGATGTACCTAGGAATCAAACAACAGAATGGCAATTTATGATTGGTAGATAACACTTCACTTAAAATCAAAAATGAGGTTTCTTCATTCACCCGATAATATAATTCACTGTTTTATCATCCTTACCAGATTCCTAATCAGCACACAATTAAATGAATTGAACTCAACTGCATTCATACATTACCTACATCCCACAGGGAGATTTGTTCTATAATGAAGGAAGTTACTTCTCCCATGAAATGGATGAAACCTCATACTTGTTCCAGGATCCATTACAGTGGATGACAATAATATCACCTGCATATCCTCAGCAAAAGCATTGTGGAAGTCACCATAAGAAATCTACTCTTCCAATCAGAATGGATAAGCCACCTTCTCTCTGGACATTTTCCATTCTTACTCCACTTTATTTTGATGTTTCTTTCAGCACTTCAGGTGAGACCAATCACAATTTTAAAATTTTTTTCCCTTTTGTGATTTTGACAGATGCCTGAAATTTTTCCGGCATTTCCTCTCAATTTTTTTTTAAAAGAAAAAACTCCCAATGATGCTCTATAATTTGGCATTTGATTAACATGAGAAAAATAAAATAATCTGATTTCTATTGAACTTGACTGAATTTCCCTAGTCTAGCAAGAGTACATTAGCTTCACAAATGCAAGCAACAGAAGTTGCGATCCATGTCAAGACGAGCACATCCTCATGATTATATATGCAAGCACACAGCTTAGCTTGTAGTTCAAAAATTTAACATCCAGAATATTGAAGGAATACATGTGTGAACACACCTGGACAGTGAAACTGAATTGAAGAAGTTCACCTAATGTAACAACCACAAAAAAAGATAGCACTACTGCTAAGATAGATCACACATGCCATGATTAGATCTTTTATTTATTTATTTTTTTTTTAAATTTCTCAGCAAGAAAACAGCTTCATGTTCAGGAAAACAAATACACTAAGTATGACTATATGTGCACATATAAATCCATAAGTATGACCAAAGCCTCACATATTAACACCGATTCTCAAGATGTAGAATTGCTACTAAAGTGCAAAAAAATCAGGCAACCAAACATAGGACTACTGAAAAGAGAAAACACCAAAAGAGAGAGCATATGTTACCTCTTTGAGATCGACCCATTCCCATGTTTCATTGGTTGTATTTATGTCATAAACTAGAGCATGCCGGCCCTGAAAACAATTTGAAGTGTCACCAAAGCAATCACAGCTAGATGCCGAAGATGCCCGGAACCAACTGACATGATAAGTGGTCACTTGTAAGACTTACATCCACTGGATTGTAGTCGGTTATGACAGCTTCATAGAAGTTATTGTCAGCAGGCCATCTTGTCAACACTTTCCGCCCTATTAATGGATCAAAAGTAGCTGCTTCAGCGGGTTCATTCGCTGCAAGAGGTCCTGAAGAACCACAATTTGCAATCTGTCCTCTCCCAGATGGACCAGAAGGGTATGGTAATGACTTCATTGAGGACACACCGGTTGAAGCATGACCTGACACACCAGTTGAAGCATGACCCTAAAAAAGGAAAAATAATATGATAAGTACATTAATGATTTTGAAATAGCAAGCTTCCAAAAAACTTTGCACTTACTGATTTAGGTTTCTTGCTGCTGGCTCCTACTGCAGCTCCTTTTTTACCAACTGATGGTGATGGCTGAATGGAAGTAGCAATTGTCTGCTGGTGCAAAGCAGGTGAGGGTGCACCTAAGGACAGAGAATGCATTGACTGTGAAGTCTTTTGTTTCTTACGAGATGCTGAAACAGTAGGACTGGGTATTGCATCATGCATAGGTTGAGCAGTATTTAGCAAAGCAGGTTGGTTCCCTCCAGACTGCCTCCATTCCCTAGGGGCATTTTCACAGTTGCCATGCAATCAGTTACCCATACATTTAATATAGATATTACAATGAGCTATAAATATTGTCATAACATCAGCAGACCTTATTCTTCGGATGATGTCATCTGCATTAACCCTGCTGAGAAGTTCTCGGTGCTCCTCATCAGACACTCTCAGCTCCTTTCTGAGTTCGGTTATCAAACTTTCCTTCTCCTGATGAACTAATATTCAGTAAACCATGCATTGACATTCTCACAAGAAATCACAACAAACAACAAACTTATTCCATAATTTGTATGTAAAAGGTAGATGTTTACCCATCTAATGGCATTTCAATGATTTATATGTAATAGACAGATGATTACCCATGTAATGGCATCAGATTGTGCTTTAAAGGCTCGTAAAACTGAACTGTATGCTTCTTGCTCAAGTTGATGGATCTGAGTCTCCATATCATTATGCATCCTAGGATAAGGAAGAGCACCTGTGATGGCAGTTCTCCCATTTCCAGTGACTCGACTCCCTCTAACTCTGTTCTGATGTGATGGAGGAAGGTCATCATCTGTTCCTGTGGTCATGAGAAAATTTACAGAAGATGCCTCAAGCCATGGATGAGTATTCAACCAGTCTAAATTATATGGCAAAACATAACTCCAGTTGTCCAACTAAAGAATATGAATGACAGACTAAATAAATGAATAATGAATTAATGATCTGTGATTAAAATAATTTCAAAGACAGCAACAAATCTAATCCACAGACTGCATTCACAAAGTTAAGCAGACTATGACTGGATTCAACATTGTCAACATATAAAGATGTCTCCATGTGCAAAGACAATTTTAAATTTGAGAATATAGGAATATCTATCTTTTACTATAATAATTAAGCAAGCAAGAAAGCAGCGTAAATCTGCCAAATTCCAACATTGCATTTTCAGAACACATGAATATAGATTCATAATCTTCCACAGAAACTCTTTTTAAAATTTAACCTTCTAAAGTTCACATAGTTCACTATCAAGCCATTTTCTAACAGTAACACCAAATGAAAAATTCAATAAAGCAATGTAAAAGCTGCCATGAATCCATAATCAATCCAATTTTTTGTTTCCTAAAAATAAAAATTGGACCTTTGGTTCATCAAATCCAGCTTGAATTTTGGTATGTGATATTTGAAATGTAGAATATGACCAGGACATCTTATCTTTCACACACAATTGGTTCGTCAGCAACAGCAGTTGGCTTCAATTGGTAAAGAATAAAGGGATGGAAATTGCAAAAATTTTGTTGAAGATCAAGAAACCCAAAACAAAAAAAGTTATTCAACAGTTCTCTGGTATCATGATTAGTTTACAGGTAGCAGCTATGAAATCCCAAGCAAACCATGCCAACCAGAAGGTGAGTTACAGCCCAAGACATAGACAGTAGTTTGTACCCAATCATGACAAACCTCAAACAGAGAAAATATGGAATTTGAAAGTCCAATTCTTCACTACGCTTTCCCATTGTCATAGTAAGGCATACATGCAAATATAACAAACCACTATAGTCAAACCGATAATAAGCAATGTTATCAAAACCAGTTCAAGCCAGACAGTTCAACTAGTCCTGCCAAAGACCAGACCTGCTACAGGTTGGCTGACTGGTTGAAAGACCAATCTGGTCTTGATTACACAGATAATAACTAGAAACATTCAGAAGCCAGCCTGCAAGATACCACCAACGAAGGCTTCATTTCTTTGAAAACTAGACTGGAAGGTAGCAATAGAACTCAAGCTGATGGGAGCTTTTTCTTTTCTCTCAATGAGGTAAGAGCTAGCAATGGATAGATATAACAAAGGACAAGCTAATGGGCTTCATTTTCAAGGAAAAGATTAAGGAAAGGAGATAGCAAATCTATGACATTCTTAGCTTGACAGCTTACCCATGAGACAACATTGAGAAGCAGAACTAATAACATATGGATGTGAAATATTGATACATCTTTTAAACAATCATGGACATTATTAAAGCCCAGGTGACCAATGACAACAGGAAAAAGGAGACAAAAGCATGAAAGAAAATAGAAACAGAATCCCACCAACATGAATGCTGTTTGCAACTCGACACAGGGTGTCTTAAGCACAACTCTTAGAAACTTTGGTCAAGAAGTACATTTGGTAGAATTTTTCAACCATCTTTCTCAATAGACACAGGTAGTTCAGTTTGACAGTTGGAATGGTGCATTCCAGGCATGAGACATGAGAGAATATAAATTCTTTGAAGAATTAAGTTCAACAGATTAGTCTGGCCTTCAATGATGGAGGGAACCTCTTTAAGAGAAGAAAAATACCAACCCATATTGACTTCTGAGGTTACCCTATCCATTTCTCATCAATAGTTTACTTGAAATAACAGTGAGCTGTTTATTATTAGCGCTTTAGCCAAAAATCAGAGTAAGGATTGACATATATGGAGAATTCCATGTTTCATAAGTTTGGTCCCACCATATGAGACATAATGGGCCCCACCAAATCTGCAAACAACTCTCCGGATCATCTAAGTCAATTCTAAAAACAAGTGAGACATTTAAACCATATTTTTTCTTCATCAAGTGAGTAAAAACGTTCTAGGCTCAATTCACGCTTGTATCCCTGCCTTGGTTCCTATACAACAGATGTCAAATTGGATGCCGAATTTTCTCCAAAACCTTCTTCCACAAACCTTCTTCCACAAACCTTTACCTTGAGAAAAGATTAAAAAGAGATTTCTTTGTTTCAGGCTATTGCTTCTGCCAACTGAAGTCCACATGACGAAATACTAAATTCCTAAAAAGAACATAAATTTTCGAATGTTTAGCTCTTTTTGAGCTTAATATCAACCAAAGAAAACAGTTAGTCACTTCCTAAAACACTAAAACCACCAAAGTGCCGCTATTTCACGACATTGCCTCGCTTTCCACAAATGCGTTAAAGCTTGTTACTGAAGAGAACGGGGCAGCTGAAAAAAGCCCTAGCTCTCTCATCCTTTTCCTCTATTTCTCACGACATTTGTCTCAATCCTTCAATCGAATAACCTCGCAAGCATGGAATGCAGACCGTGCCTCTAGAAAGATCACTCCAGCTCAAAACCCCAACCCAACTTGCCACCAGATCATATTCGAAACCCTCACGCCACAAATTTGTAGCTCCGAACCGCTTTCAACACTTCAAGCAACGAACTTTCTCTCCCTGGCAAGACAATTGCGAGCAATTCCGAAATCCGAACCCTAAAAGGACCAGGGAAAGGTCGCGAGCCACGAGATGGGGCCAGGATTAGGTCGAAGAAACTCACCACTGCTGTCAGACGGATCGTAGTCCATGGCCAGATTCGCTGAGCTGGATTTCGATTCAAATCCGAAACCCTAGAGAAGAATGCGAGAGCTCCGACAGGAAAGCGCAGACGCAGAGCTCCTTCCGGAGCGGCAGCTGCGACTGGCCAAGAATGAGAGATCGCAGTGGAGTGAGAAGAAAGTCTTCAAGTCATGGCCGGAGAACCGATTGCGCGGGAGAAGACAAGAGGCCCAGGCGGACGCCGAAAATTCGAGGCACGCGAAAGAGATTTTCGCCTCTCTCTCTCACGAGTTGGCAAGGCACGGACGAGGCCGACCGGGAGCTGAGAGGGAAGGGGGGGAAATGGAAGAAAAAACGCGGACTCGAAAGGCGTTTTATACCGCCCGCTCTTTTGATTTATTAGTCCGTTTGAGTTCCGCTCTGGCACTGCCGGGTTTTTATCTAGGGCTTTCGAAATCCAGAAGTATTGGACCCTGGCTAGGAGTGCAACTCGGGCTAATGAAACTCGGGTTCATCTCAACCCTGACCTTAACCCTATTTGTAAAACTTCAATCCTAACCTTAACCCGAACCCTATTTGTAAACCTCAACCCTAACCCTATTTTTGAAATTCGGGCTCGGGTTGAGTTTCGGNNNTATACTTTTTCATAAAAATTAATTTAAGTGTATTTAATATATATATAAATTTTTACCTTTTTTGAATATTTATATTTTTTTTTTGAATTTTTTAAAATCTGTGGTATTTTTTTTATTTTAAATTTACTAAAATTGTCATTGATTTTAAAATTTTAAAAAAATATATCTAAAAATATTCAAAAATGAAAAAAAATTATATACACGTTAAATACATTTAAATTAACAATTGTAAACAAAAATTAAAAAAAGAGTAAAATACACCCAGGTGCATTGAACCAGCATCCGGCTTCAACGGCCGAGATGTTTGGGTGACGCCAACAACACGAGTGATAATGACGAAATTTCAATGGGCCAATACCATCAAATATAAATCTTATAATACGTTGTATTATAATTTTATAAGGGCATGCTTGTAATCATCAAATATCTTGTTTTGTACCACTATCAAATTAGATGGAATTGATAGGATTTTGATCGATGAAAATGTGATGTTTATTACCGATGATGGGCCATTTTTTCTTGATTCAGAAAATCGACACGAGATCGTCCAAATTTATATGCAAGCCATGATTGTGCATTGCATGACCCTCGAGATGAGAACCCACACCTTACTTCAATCCATATTTATGGCTTTCTACTTTAAGAATGTATACCTAGTTTTAAGTGTAAGGTTTTTTCCTTTAATACTTCACATACTTTTACTAGATGAAAATTGTTGTGATTGTGTGTGAAAAAAAACCCAAACTTCTCTATTTAAAAAAAGTTCTTTCACTCTTAGTAAAAGTACAACATCTTATTGTTATGATTACGAACATATCCTTTAGACATTAGGTCACCTTAACTTAAACCCAACAAATTATTATTTTAATCATAACACCTTTACGCGGTTAATTTTAACACATTTTTCTATAGGATTGGAAAGATTCCCAAGTTAAATAATTCAACCATAGTCATTAATGACCCGCTAAGTCAGGGCAAAATTGTCTGTAGCTACTTGAACTTTAAGCTAAGCAAAAAGATAAGATGGTAAATTAAATAAAATGACCACCCCTCAAAATAACTCGTGAGATTTTTCTCAATTGAACCACCATTGAAACAAAACAACTTTAGCATTATCAGTTTTGAATAATGATTAAAGAAAGGGGATTACACTCACTAATGTACAAAGATGAAAGAACCTTTGCCTTGAGACTCATTTGGAAAAAATACATGTCATGTGTTGCACTTACCCCTTTTTAGCAAATGAACTATTTTTTCCTATGATTTCTTAAGAAATCCTTGTCTACTTATCTCTCACAAGCATTGATGAATTCAATCTCACTCGCATACACAACTTAAATTGTGTATTCATCAATTACAAAATGAAGATTTTTTTTTTGTCGCCCACCTTAGATGATCATGTATTTAATGGAGGCATGTTCTAAGCGAGAAGTAACTAAACCACTATTATACAAACTTCCAACTCCGAACTTTCCT
>JAXCLR010000050.1:66936498-66951261 GCA_035584095.1 Annona squamosa
AAGAAAATTTTGCCTTGTGTATAACATTTATCCATTTGCATTTGTCTATGATTCCAAAATCAAATATCTGATGATTCGATCGTGTAATTTTATCATAATACGTTCAATTCTATTTTTATTTTATTTTATTTTATTTTTATAGTTACATGCTCACGTTCAAAAACTGTTAACTTTCCGATATCAAAAAGAAAAAAAACCTGTTTTCTGTAAGTTAGACTGGGTTGTGAAGTTATGCCCTTAGTTTCAATGTACTCAAGTGTATTTAATTTATTTTTTGTATTTTTTCACATTATTGTTAATTTAAGTGTATTTAATACATATATTAATTTTTACATTTTTACATTTGTTTGAATTTTCTAAAGCCAGTGGTATTTTTAGTAATTTTATATTACTAACTATTTTTAAAAAAACAAAAAAATCTAATAGTCTCCGAAATTGGTAAAATTTGATATACATATTAAATTCACTTGGATTAACATTTGTGTGAATTTTTTTAAAAAGAAATATAAAAAAGTATTTACACCCAAATGCATCAAAGCTAAGTACACCTAGTGCAAGAAATCATGCTCCAATTATATGTTACTCTCAAAAGGCTTACAAATTCTAAAACACATGAGTACTTGGTTATGTAATTTTTAAAATTTTAATACTTTACGCACACATATTCAATAACAGCTAAATTTTTGTAATCTAAACAATAACTATCAAATGTGTTAAAATTTGTCAAGGGCATCGGGTCCGTGTAATCCCCTTCAATTTTAATATTGTAATGAGTTATAGAAAATTTATTTTATTTATTATAAATCAAGTTTTGTTTAAATCAAAGATGTTCACGAGCCACATTCACTTAAAAGTGTAGATATATTTATATGTAAATTATGAAAAATATTTAGATATCTCAATATATGCATTACGAAGCAGTAACACTTTAAATAATTATTTATTCACGTAAGAATTATGTTTTAGATGATGTTGATGTTAAAAAGTGTAACTTTAAAATTAATATTTAGAATTAAATTATTATATTCTTTGAATTTTATATATTTGCAGATGAAATTTAAATAAAACGATTATGGATAAAAAAGTTTTTATAACCATATAAATGATGCTAAATATGTAGAGTGCATTTTTTTTATCAATTATTATAGTATAAATAGATGAGATTTTATAGAAATAGATCTCAAATTTTTTACAAATAAAGCCCAAAATTTAAAACATGTAAGTATATGATAATGGTATTTTAACATCAAAAGTATATATTAATAGAAATAATAAATAGCTTGAGTCTTGATCATTTCATATTAGTCCAAATACATATTTTTATTTTTTTCAAAAATATTATTCTAATTATGTTTAATCTATAAGTCAAGTTTTATTAACTTTTGAGATATATGTATATATATATTTTGAATTTTTAAATACAGAAGTTCTTTAGTCATTTTAAATTGTTGAAGGATAACTAAATACTCTTATGTTTAAAAATTTAAAATAAATATATATTTTCAAAATTAGTAAAAATTGGTCTATGGATTAAATATAGCTAGATTAATGCTCCCGTAAATTTTTTTGAAAAAACAAAAAATATGTTTTTTTGGCTAGTTTGACCTGTTTGGAATGATCATTTTGCAAATAACTTGAATTAAAATTTATTATATTAAAACTGCAAAGGTTTGTATGGACATACATGTACATGTCCAGCGGCCGGGTTGCATTTCCATTTGGTAATCGGTTAAAATGGTAAGAAGAAAATTTTGGACAGAATTTTAAAGAAATAAAGTAGTGATATGATGCCAATAATGATTATAAATAAAGATAAAATAGACAAGAAAGTTGTATAAAAATGTAAAGAGAATAGTTCAAATATAATGATTATTACAGGGAAGTGACAGAACTTATTTATGAAATGTTTTGATATAAAAATGGTTAGATTGATAGTAAATAATGTAATACCATAGAGTTAATAATGAGGTGTAAAAAAATATGTAGGTTAGTTGTATAAGTAAGTATGTAAAAATGATTAAAAAATAAAGTAATTATATGATAATATATAAAAAAATAATTTCAAAATATGTTGGTTACGGAGAGTAAAAAATTTTAGTCCTAGAAATTTTTATTAAAGACGAATTTTCCCAATAACTAAAAATTAAAATAGTTAGCAAAAATCATATAAAACAGCACCTAAAAAGTTGCCAGATTTCCCCTTTTCTTTTTTTACCGAGCACTACACGAACCCTTAAAGTGATATTTGTAACGAGGAAGCAATTAAAACTTTAAAAAACGTGAAAACTAAATGACAAACTTTAAAAAGTGATATTAAAGTGACGTTCGATGTTCATATGATGCAGGATTGGAGAAAAACTTCTCCGCTTTCTATTTCACCCGTAGGGTGTGTTTGGTTGGAGGTAAAACTTTTGATGAAAAGTTTGTGAAGTAGAAGTTGTCAAATCAATAGAAAGTGATATGATATAATAGGAATAATGACGAGGAGTAAAGAGAATAAAGTTAAAATAGATATGTTAGTTGTATGGGTAGTTGTGTAGAAATGATCGAAAAGTAGGGTAGTTTGTGTAGAAAAATGTGAAAAAATAATTTAAAAATAGAATAATTATGAAAAGTGAAAAGTTTTAGATTGAAAAGTTTTAATTGATATTTTTTTATCCTAAACAAACACACTCGTACATTTTTTATGATAAAAACAGTTCAATCGCTGGCCGTTGCCAAAGGGAGCATTAGACAATCGCTGGCCGTTGCTAAATGACTGGTGTTAGGATTTTCTGCTTGTAAAAACAAGCCACGAATTCGGTCGGTCGTCGATCAGGCGGTTGGCCGGTTACGAATCCTTCCCCGAAATACTGCATTTGTGTGCTCGCTGACAGCTTTCCACGCACCCCCTGGTTGTACAGCTCCACAGCCGCAAGTGCAATTCACAATTTCACATATCCTCCTCCCATTTGCTCCCAGTCCTGCGGAGACAACAGAGACGGACGAGTGGCAAAAAAACGCAAGGATAACAGCGATGCTCGCCCATTTCTCCTTTCAAAGAACGGCCGCCTGTAAACCGCTTTCCCCCCTTCTCTTTCCTTCAGATTCTCTCCCTCTCTCTCTGTCTCTTTGCCGGAAAACCAGTTCTCAACCTCTCCGCCGCGTTCTACGATCTTTCCCAGCTCGCCGTCGCGAATCTTCCCCCCTCTCTTCCACCTCAACCGCGCGCGAAGATCGGAAGGCCTTTTCCAGTTCTGTTCCGGTCGATTTCTCTCCGAAGGATGGAGTGACGGAGCCTCTCCCCTTGATCGATGGCAAGAGTGGAAGCAGAGGCAGATTGAAGCTCGAGGAGTTGAGCTGGGATCATTCATTCGTGCGGGAATTGCCCGCGGATCCCAGAACAGATGCGATTCCTCGACAGGTTTTTGTTTTTTCGTACCAAAGATTCCTCCTTTATGCCGGCTCTATTTCTGCATACTATTCCTGGCTCTGGTTTTCGAGAACCGAGAGTGTATTGGTCAATTTGGTTTGGTACTCGATTGGCAAGCGATTCAATTTTAGTGTCGTCGTTGTTGTTTTGAGATCCTGGATAGCCTAGAGGAGAATTTGAGCCGTTTCCTTAACACGGAGAATGAAATGTGGTCATCATACTTTTCTAGGATATCTCTTTGTCATACCGTGTAAGAGCAGGCCTCTCGCGGATTAGCTTTTCCTAATAAGCTGCATTCTTCTGCAGTCTGCTGCAGCATCGTCACTGGTCTTGTTTCATTATTGCTTGGGCTGTACGTTTTCATTGAATGCCTTTGGTTACGGATCAACATATCAAGGAAGCATTAATTACGCTTGGCACCACTTGGCTAAAGTTGAAAAAAATCATCACTCATTTGTCATGCTTGGTACTACATCTAACATTCAAGAAATCACCAAAAATTGGATTTTGGTGAGCACGAAGTTATCTTATTTGAAACTGAACATGCACCTGTCAAAAATTTCTCCTTCATTCTAACACACACAAGTCTTGATTTAAGATGATTTTTTGTCTCAACTAACAAATTGGTAACAAGCATGAAGAACGGATTTAATTTAATCTATATGTGATTTGTGAATCCCAAAAACTACTTCCACGGAAATTTCTATATATGGATTCAACTTTGACGATCAAATTAGGTTTCATAAAAGACTTTACAGGTGAGCTTGAATGAAAAAGGGCTAGTATTATTGCTTACTCCTCAAGTAGAAATTAGAACACTGTGACATATTGTTGGTAATCTGAAAATTGGTTGTTTGTTCTTTGTTATGCTATACTGCTACCAGCTTACCTATGTGAGCTTTATTATTGGATGTACCATATACATGCTGCTAAACATTCACAATGTAGCTCCAGACACTTTTTTTTGGTTACTCTTAAGTGAGCGCTGTCTGCTATTTTGATGGAGTCTTTTTGTTCTACTCTTGCAAGTTTGCAGCTCAAGATATTTTTCATCCCCCCATTTCCTGATTTTGAGAAGTCTGACTGGTACGTTCTATCTTTTGACAGGTTCTGCATTCTTGTTATACCAAAGTGGTCCCCTCAGCTGAAGTAGAGAACCCCCAACTTGTTGTGGGGTCAGAATTAGTTGCTGAGTTGCTTGAGTTGGATCCTAAAGAGTAAGCACTTTTTTCTGGCTCCCTAGGAATGACATCTTTTTCTTAGCCTTTTTCGCTTATCTGAGGAAAATTTTGAAACTTCTATATTTTCACTGCAAGCACTAATTTTTGATTCTTTTGATTTGATCTTAGGCCTTTAATGGGTATTTATGGTTAATTAGATGTTGAACTTTGCATTGGTAACTGCTATTGTCTTATCTGCTTCTTATATAAATTCTCGTTTTTCTAACTATTGGAGGTAAACAAAGCTGTGGAATGGAACTGCGGGATAATTTAATTGATAAAGAAGTGCTCACCAAATTAATAACTAAGTAAATGCTTCAGTTTACTGATTATGGACTTCAAGTTCCACTTATTGGCTGGATTTCAGGAACTGGATGCCCTTGAGTTCTTTTTTATGCCAAGTTCTATTGCCTTCAAATATTCACGCATACCCTATATGTACCATTAACCTTTAGTGATCTAATTTATCTTGGTATACTACTTTCTTTCTTATGACTAATAAACAAATTCCTGTTGGAGTTTCAGATTTATAAGGCCTGATTTTCCTGTTATATTCTCTGGGGCTTCCACTCTACCAGGATCGTAAGTGTTTTACTGCTGATTGTGACAGTTTTCATACAGTTCGCTTTGTTGGGTCAATAGGTTGGCTGGCTTAGAATCATTATATCCATCTACTTTGATTTTCTTTGCAGATTGCCATATGCCCAGTGCTATGGCGGTCATCAGTTTGGTACATGGGCTGGACAGCTAGGTGATGGACGTGCAATAACTCTTGGGGAGATAATGAATTCTCGAGGTGAAAGGTGGGAATTGCAGCTAAAAGGTGCAGGAAGGACACCGTACAGTCGATTCGCAGATGGCCTTGCAGTACTTCGCAGTAGCATTCGAGAATTTCTCTGCAGTGAAGCAATGCACTGCTTGGGAATCCCAACAACCCGTGCACTTTGTCTTGTCACAACAGGCAAAGGTGTCATTCGTGACATGTTTTATGAGTATGCATACTGTTCTACATTACCAACAAACTATCGCTAGGTTCCACATATGCTTGTTCACCAATATTCTGTTTTTTACCACCAATTCCTCCATAAACTCTGCTAGCCTCCTTAGATAGATAGATCTTTGGAAGGATATAATTTCTTATTTCTAGATGCATAGCTTATTTGGCAAATGTTAGATGTGTGCATGTTAGTTAGGTTGTGAATCCATGCGAATGATGTGCAATTAGAAAGAAACGCTTATTGGCAACAAATGAATGAATGAATAATAAACCCTTCTTTCAGATTTGTTGGCAGAGGAACCGGGGTGGAATTAAAGATTTATTTTTCTATTTTAATTTTTCAAAATATCAACCTATATTTTGAAATTCAAACAAGTCACCAGTTGGAACATGAAACAAAATTGATTCCAATCTCAGATTTGGATACCACCACAGAGGTGGAGATGAAGGTACTGCATGCCTACATATTTTGCACATAAAATTCACTATCAGATGAATACGAATTTATCTTGCCCAGTGTAAATCTGTTTTATGTGTTATTGATATCGATGTTTTACTGTAGTGGTAATGCTAAGGAAGAACCTGGTGCAATTGTTTGTCGAGTTGCTCAATCCTTCCTCCGTTTTGGTTCATTCCAAATTCATGCATCTAGAGGGAACGAAGATTTTCAAATTGTGCGTGCTTTAGCAGATTACACCATTAGGCACCACTTCCCTCATCTTGAGACCATACATAAGGGCCAGAGCTCATTTTTCAAGCCAGTAGCTCAAGAGGGCTCCTCAGCGGTGGCTTTGGCATCAAACAAGTATGCAGGTTATGTTTCTGTTTGATCTACTTTCTTCTGTCATTTGTCTGCCCCTTTCTTATGCACATGTTTGCATACATTTAGGGACTGTAAGGAGAATCACTTTGAAAGCATATCAACATTCATCCTATTTCACTCATGTGATAACAGCTTGGTCAGTTGAGGTTGCAGAGCGTACAGCGGTTTTGATTGCAAAATGGCAGGGGGTTGGGTTTACTCATGGAGTTCTGAACACAGACAATATGAGTGCGTTAGGTCTAACCATTGATTATGGTCCTTTTGGCTTTTTGGATGCCTTTGATCCAAGTTACACCCCTAACACAACAGACCTTCCTGGGAGAAGGTATTGTTTTGCAAACCAGCCAGATGTTGGATTATGGAATGTCGCACAGTTCACTTCAACACTAGCTGCTGCAGAGTTGATTACTGATGACGACTCAAATTTTGCAATGGAAAGGTAGGATGGACTTTTGCATGCGTAAAATCAAATGTCTTTTAATGCAGTGTAGTTATCTAGGTCAAGATCCTAGATAGTTGTGCGCTGCTGCATGTGCCCTTAATCTTCAAATTCTTGCAATCCCACTTGATTAAGTTGTCAAGCCATGGAGAAAATTCAACTCAAAACAAACATCACAAAATTTTCAGCTGTTTGGGCTCCATGCTCTCTTGTGCACAGGTCAAGTGAACTTATCTAGGCGATGCATGTATGGTTCACTCAATGATGACTTGTGATCATTGAGTACTGGAAAGTTGCAGCATGTAGGAAGTGTTTGGTTCGTCCAACATGCATTGGATAGCTATTACATGACATAGTAATGTTGTCTGTCTTGATCTTCCGCAGGTATGGGATTAAATTCATGGATGAATATCAGGCCATAATGACCAGAAAACTTGGCATTGGGAAGTACAATAAACAACTGATCAGCACGCTTCTTAGCAACATGGCCGTTGATAAAGTAGACTACACAAATTTTTTCAGGTTGCTTTCTAATGTCAAAGCAGACACTAGCATTTCAGGAGATGAGCTGCTCGTACCACTTAAGGTGGTTTTGCCAGATGTTAGTGAAGAGCGGAAAGAAGCCTGGGCAAACTGGATGCAGGCCTATGTACAAGATGTATGCAATTGATGTTTCCTTTTGTATTATTTAGATGTTTTTTTCTTTTGTCTGTCTTTGCTTTACAATTTTTTCCAATGGTCTATCTTCGATTGTTTTCCTTTCTAGTCTCTCAGCCTTTATATTCCTTTCGATTGCAATTTATTTTTAGTTTCAAAAGTTAGGATCCCCTACTAATTCAGTTGGACCGGATTAGTTTCTTGCATATTGTGCATCTACATGCTCGAGTACTTACTTTTCTTGAATGATGAAGTGCTACTTTTGTTCCACGCGTGTTATCATGTAGACATTCTAGTTTTGAAACTAACAAAAATTGTTGCTGCCATTGTGATAGTCCCACATTATTTTGTGGCATTGCCTGAATTTCTGAAGGGTAGCTATTTTTTTAGTTATAGTTGCTGCTTGGTAGACATTCCATCTAAGCAAATGCTATATATTTGTTTGTACTCGAGATTATACATTTATTATTAGTTTTCTTGCGTTATTATGTGTGCTGACTCGTCCATCTATATTTCCTCTTTTCTGTTGAAAAAGGTGGCTTCATGTGGAGTGTCGGATCAGCAGAGGAAGGTTGCCATGGATTCCATTAACCCGAAGTATGTTCTTCGGAATTATCTGTGCCAAAGCGCCATAGAAGCTGCAGAACAAGGTGATTATGAGGAGGTTCGCAGGCTCCTGAAAGTTATGGAGCGGCCATATGACGAGCAATTGGGAATGGAGAAATATGCGAGCCTGCCACCTGCATGGGCTTATAGGCCAGGCGTGTGCATGCTGTCTTGCTCTTCTTGAGAGGTTCATTTATCCTAAGCATGCCTTCAAAAGCGAATGCCAATATTGATCACAGCTGTATAGCAATAGAACAGGAAGAAATTTTTACAGCACTGTGCTGTTATGAAGCATTAAATCCGTCTCACTAGCCATCCAGTAATGAAATTATGTACAAGAAATTCCTGATTTGTTCTGGAAGACTAAAGTAGTACATGCCAGAAATTTTGCTGTAAGATCTACTGATGAAATATACAACACAAGCCAACACGTTCATCTTTTTATAGCCCTGCGACATGCTATTCACCATCACTTGACGGTTGGACATGCTGTTCCCTGCATATTTCATAGCTCGAGGTATGCTGCTTTACTTAATTCAAAACGTTTCTCTTGACAATTTTTGGTGGACAAAAAGCTGAGATCTTTCAAAGGATCTCATGGGCTTAAATAGAATGTGTATTCGATATTTTACATTTTAAATGTAACTTTTTCCTTCTCAGTTGTAGCACTTGCCGCGAGCGCTACGATGGGCTAGGCCGTATTTCCTAGCCTTGGAAGTCTGGGCTGTGGTGGATGGGTTTGAGTCGGTTCTTCAACACCTCTGGAACGGCAGCATGGGCTCGGTTTTCCTGTGTTCTCATGGAGTCAAACGGGTTAGTATTGACGGTCTTTAGATAGTATTGGCATAAGGACGTCCTCCCACGGATTCGACGGCATATCGGCTAAGACGGGGCCGTTTATACATGAATTGAGTCGTAAATCCGGTAGCACAACGACAGTGTGTGGTGCTAGAAATTGCGGGACCGCGCACTCCCGTCTTATCGGAGCATCAACTCAAATAAATGCGTTAGTATTAGCACAAAACAAAGAAAATGGAGTCGCCATTGATCTTAAAAGGGAGATCAGTCCCTGTTTTTAATGAATAAAGACACCGATCATACAAAGTTTTGGATTCCGGCCTTCAGATTAAGATATATATGACAAAATCTGTCAACCCGAGGCGGTCTACATGGGCATGAAAAGGGAAAAATAAAAAGATCTGGTTCGATGTGCTTTAGCTTGCTTCGAATGGGCTGTTGGTTTTAGAGCCGGTTGGCGTTTATTCTTGAGTTGCTTTCCCTTTATCATTTCTATGTTATTCATTTTTGTGCTTAAGGGAGGGGTGTCTACACCACACCAGTGTACATCGTTACCTTAGCATTCTACTAAAGCCGTTTGAATCCTTCCAAATAGGAGCTGTTTTTGTTGACTCTCCCATGTTGTAAAAAGCATGTTCGATGCAGGTTCCGATTTTTTTTTTTGTTAAGGGTCATCCTAGATCTTTACTCTTGCCATTGTGAAACCGAAAAGGAGGAATGAGAGAATAGAAACATAAGTTGTTCTCAGTCCACGGCGCACAGTACAAGTTACGTTATTAGTTTATTACTCCGCGTGGAAAAAGAGCAAGCCGGCAGTTCGGTGGATTTGCTATGACTTGAGAGAAGTCAATTTTCCATCAAAAAATAAAAAAATAGAGAAGTCAATCCACAACATGAAGACAAAAAGTCCAGACGAACTACGAACTGCTCATAAATACCAATGTCGCGCTAGGCAATAAATGGCAAAGAATGATCTTTCCATGTAGTAAATAGATTATTCAAGTCAACACAAGTTAGTAAGTAAACGAAATTTTTAGATCAACGAGGAGGTACAAAATGAATGCATGAGCATGAATGATCATATCGCCTGGGTATGAAAGTGCCTAATGCACGTTCCTTCCCACCGTTGCTCGAGGCGTATGCTCGGGGTTCTTCTCTTTCCAATTCTGACCAAAACCTTCCTTCCTGGCTCTCTCCTTCGGGTGAATTCGCTTTTGGGCTCCGTCAACTCCCAAATGACAACCGATTCCTGCCAGCAGTGTGGTTTGCCAAAACACCTTAGAAAACAAGTCTGGTCAGCAAATGGGTACAATCTGGTGCAGAGAGGATCGAAAGTTGCAAACCACTTCTGGGAATCTTGCTCTTTCTGATCATCAAGACCGAGAAGTTTGGAGTGCTGAATCAAGTGGCGGAAGCGCTGCTGTGTCCCCAGCAATGCTCGATAGTGGCAAATTCGTGCTGTTCAACGAAGGATCCGTTATACGGGCAAGCTTCGACAATCCGACCAACACCATATTGAGTATGCAGACACTGAAGCTGGGCTCGAATCTCGGTTCCCACCTAAAGGAGAACGATTATTAAATTGAAAGATTCTCGCTGAGAATGCAAAGAGACGGTAATTTGTCTCTCCGCCTTGTTGTTCTGCCGACAGACTTTGATTACCCTGCATATTGGGGCTCAAGACCACTGGCAGTGGTTCCCATCAGGGTTTCGATTCATCTAGCCTCATTCAAATCCTGCTAAAAGATGGAGGAACTTCTATTCTTGCACCACCAGTGAATAATGCTTCGGAATTGTATCAAAGAGCAAGCATTGTTCTGATGGGGTTTTCGGAAAATACGTCTGGCCCAAAAAATCTAATCGGAGATGGGAGAAGGCCCATTCCATCATGGTCCCTTTGATTTCAGGGCTATTGGTTCCGGGGCTCAAGGATTCAACAGCTACCGCAGGATGAATGAGAATCAGCGGCCAACATGCTACTGCGCCTACGGGTTTCCTTCCTTGATCCCAACAACAAATACAAAGATGCAAGCCGTGGAGGGTTCCCAAAGCAGAGCTGTGGTGCGGATGCACTGGGTGGAATGCCTCGGTACCAGATGGAGGAACGGATTGATACCCATCGGTCGCTTTCAAACAATGAACTGTATAATACTGCGAATGAAGAGCAATGTAGAGAATTTTGTTGGAACGATTGTTTATGTATTGCCGCTGGTTTCAGAATTGGGAGTTGTTCTAAGAAGTTTAGTCCACAATTGAATGACAAGATGCGCCCCAGCCTTTGGATCTTCAACTTTCATCAACGTACTTAAGATAGTCCAGCTTTTCCACGTTCAAATGAGGGTTGTAAGGAGGAGGATGGGGGGTTTGAACCTTCTTGGGTCATTGCTGTTGGGCGTCTTTGTATTTTTTGCTGTATTGTTCTTCGTAGTGATCATTTTGTTTGTTGGGCGGGTGTACATTTTGCAATGAGGGACAGCAGCGGCTCCTATTCTACGAGTATATGAGAAATGGGTCCTTTTCGAACTTCCTCTTTTAGGGATCAGAACCAATGTGGAACTTCTGGATGCAGATTGCAGTAGGAATTGCAAGGGCCTTGCTTACTTGCATGAAGAGTGCATCAACGAAATCATACATTGCGATATAAAGCCTCAGAACATACTCCTAGATGACAACTTCGCTGCCAGGATCTGCGGCTTTGGATTAGCCAAGCTCTTGAATGGAGGACGACTACAGTCATCAGAGGGGACTAGAGGATATGTGGCACTTGAATGGCTAAAGACAAGGACGACTACAGTCATCAGAGGGGACTAGAGGATATGTGGCACTTGAATGGCTAAAGAAGATGCCAATCATGGCGAAGGTTGATGTATACAGCTATGGCATGGTGTTGTTGGAGATCATTTGTGGCATGAAGAGTGCTGAACCAGAGGCGAAGAGTGAGGAGGAAGTGGTACCGTCAGATTGGTATACCATTGCTATAGAGAATGAAAGTTGTTTTTGATTGGTATTATACAATGTGACATCTTAATATTACAATGGGTCACATTTTGGGAGTTGTAAAACCGTCGTTTAGACTTTAGAGAGGCTAATTTGCAAAATCCGTGGGGTAGAAAGAATCAAACCCGAGCATGCTGTATGATAGCTTCTTGATTTACCACTGGGCCAGTTGCCCAATAGCTATATAGAAGGATAGTTGACAGTGGAAGGCTAATAGCATGCGATGGTGGATGGGCAGTAGCTGGAGACAGGTGAAAATAATAATTTGGTGCATTCAGGGGGAGCCAAACCTGTGGCCTTCTGGTGCGAATTAGCCCCAATTAGGCACTCTAACACGGGATGACTATTTCTTGTAGATTGGTTTGGGATCTATAAGGCCCCACTTAGGCAGGTACGGGGTTCCTCTATTACCACAGAACGGGAAAATTACAGTACGGTGTTCCTCTATTACCATAGAACGGGAAAATTACAACGATTGAACCCTATCATTCAGACAAGGCCGTCTTTTCATATGAGCAGGAGTTCTTATGTAACTAGCCCACAATTATCCTAAGAATATCCAATTTGACTTGCACATGCAGGATTTTTGCATTCTAAACTCTATAACTTTGGCTATTTGCATTTTAAATCATAAAAATTTTAGCTTTTTTACATTTTACACTTTAACCCATAGTTGGGTTAAAAACTAACTTTTAATCCATAAAAAACGATGTAAATACTCTCTAGTATTGAAAAAGAATTTTTTTTATATTTTAAATTGATTATTGGGCTTCCTCTATTTTGTTTTTGGAGGTTCAAATAATATCTTCACCTTTAATAAAAATTTGAATTTTTTAAAAAAATATTAGAGGGTATTCGTGTTATTTTTATATGAATTAATGATAGTTTTTAACGTTAATATGGATTAGGGTTTAAAACGCAAAAGAACTAATGTTTTTAGGTTTAAAATACAAACGGCAAAACTTTGCAGTTTAAAATACAAATAGGCAACGCTAATAGATTTAAAATGCAAAAAACCTGCACATGCTTATCCAAGCCTTACAACCCATTCATAGCACCCGCCTGCTTGAAATCTAACCTAGTCCTCTAGGTTGGCTACAAGAGAAAATTAAGGCTTCAAAACGAGAACTGAGAACCATTGGAAGGCTCCGTAGTTGCAATGTTAGCTTGGACGAAAATAAAAGAAATCCTGATCAAGCAATCAGCAAAGCCAGCAACTAGCTTTTGCACATGTGTGCTGAACCTCAGCTTCCCATCTCCACCTCATGGAAGTCCTTCCGCCCACGTGCACCGCCCAATGCTACCAGTGGGTTACCCTCAATTGCCAGAAGCATGAGTGCACAACAGTTTCAATGGCACCTTCTCTCCCTGTCACTAATTCCCGTCTGGCTGCGACAGATTCGATATAGTCGTAACAATCATTGGCCTGCTGCAAAATGTGTCATGAAGCTATACTGTAATCAAAAATACCACTTAAAAGGCCATAAATACAATTCTCAGCTATTTAACTGGAACTTGATGCATCATTGAGCATATCTCTGATCTTTTCCATTGTGCCGATCGATTTTTAAGACTGCTAACTTCATCTTCAGCTGCCTTCCGCAAATGCATTTCATTCCAAAGCAATTGGTTGAACTCATTTCCTCTGAGAGAGACGATGCAGGGTTCTGCTCATAGGACAAGAACTAGAAAGACAGATTTCAAAGATAGCCAAAAGATATAACTGACTTGTGAAGGGAAAAAAAACAAGAAGAAGAAGAAGATTGATTTGCTTGTTAATTGCTACTAATGTTTTAAGAATCAAGGTAAACTCTGCCAAGACTTGCAGGAGACATCAGTAAAACAGAGCCGAAAAAAGCCAGGTCCATCAACTTAAGGCGAACACGCTGCACCAAATTTCAACGAGAATGTATTGAAATGGTTGACGACCTTCATTTCTCAAGCGAACAACTGAGTTTTCCAACAACTTCATTTGTCAGGGAAACAATTGCTTGAGTTGGTTCCTTTTGAACTTATAATGAAGCAGCTTGCCAATTAAATGGCAGCAACTGCCGTTGGACTGAAACTTTGTCGTTCTATTCTTTCATGCTAACTGGCTCTACACTCTTACATTCCGTAAATGGATTTTAAACTTTGTCCTTCTGCCATTCTTCATATGCCCCACTTTCCATCTGCCGTCTAAAGCATGGAAAGCATCCAACATTGGGACCACAAGTGAATAATGCATGACAAAATACAGAAGTACCAAAAAATAATTTCAAGCTGGCAGCAACCAAAGACGAGCAACAAAAATTGCAGGCTGGCCGAGCTTGATGTTGGGAAAGAAGAAAGCGATGGCGTCAACGTCAATAGATAAAAGTAGGCTTGCAGCAATGGCAACAGTAGGGAAGACAACGATGGCGCCCGGTGAAACCTTATTTTTGCTGATTTTCGGGAGAGCAGCAGCAATGCATGACAAAAACTTCAATGTCGGATTTTCGGACGACTGTAGCAGCAATTGATGAGAGAAGCTGCAATGTCAGATTTTTAGACTTGGGCGGGAGTTGGGTTTCCACAGCGAGAAAATGAAATGGCCTGCTGAGAAAGCTTGTTTTAAGTGAGGGAGGGCATAAAGGTCTTTGAACTTAACAGTTCACGTCTGTTGCAGCTTATGATAACGGTATGCGTATAAGGCATCATGTGTAAAATTTTTTATATGGGAGGAATATTTGAAAATCACGAGTATAACAGAAATTTAGGGTAAAATATCGCGAGTATATTTAGAAATTTTCTTAATTTTTATAATAAAAATAAAAAGGGCTTATATTGAAGAGG
>JAXCLR010000050.1:66955974-66968584 GCA_035584095.1 Annona squamosa
CACCTCTGCATTTCTCAACTTCCTCCTCTTTTTATTAATCATATTGATCATCTTTTTCTATTATCATAAAAAATCCCACAAACCGCAGCCCCATCGAAGCATGGTTGGAGTAAATTTACGCAGGTTTACTTACCGAGAGCTGGAAAAGGCAACGGATCAATTCAAGGAAGAACTCGGTCGGGGTTCATGTGGGGTGGTCTACAAAGGGATGATAACATCAGATACTGTAAACTTCATAGCTGTGAAGAGGTTAGCCAAGGTGGCGAATGACGCCGCCAAGGAATTCGAAACCGAAGTCAATGCAATCGGCCAAATCCACCACAAGAACTTGGTCCGATTGATTGGGTTTTGCGAGGAAGGGGAAGAGAGGCTTCTAGTGTACGAGTACATGAGCAATGGCTCGTTGGCGAACCTTCTTTTAGGAGATTCGAGGCCTAGTTGGCACCACAGGACACAGATTGCATATGGGGTCGCAAGGGGCTTGGCATACTTGCATGAAGAATGCCGCCTCCAGATCATCCACTGTGACATAAAGCCCCAAAACGTCTTGCTGGATGACGACTTCACTGCAAGGATTTCAGATTTTGGGTTGGCAAAGCTTTTGGTTGGGAACCAGACAAGGACTAAAACAAACATTAGGGGCACCAGGGGATATGTTGCCCCAGAATGGTTCAAGAGAGTGGCAATCACTACAAAGGTTGATGTATATAGTTTTGGTGTCATGTTGTTGGAGATTATATGTTGCAGGAGGCATGTCCTCCCAGAACTGGACGAAGGAGACGATGCAATAATACTGACAGATTGGGCCTATGATTGCTATAGAGTAGGAAGAGTAGATAGACTGGTGGAGAATGATGTAGCAGCATTGAAGGATGTAGCAAAAGTAGAAAGGATGGTGATGGTGGCGATTTGGTGCATTCAAGAGGATCCTCATCTGAGGCCTGCAATGAAGAAGGTCACCCAAATGCTGGAAGAAGCAGTGGAAGTTGCTGAGCCCCCAGATCTTTGCTCTTTCGTCAGCTCACCGGCCTAAGCCCAGAGAGTGTGTGTGTAGCAGATGTTGCTTCTCTATGCTCTTGTGATTATGTTCTAGTACAGGAAGTTTAGGTACGTTTGAGACTTGGAAATGAAGGGTACTGATGGGATAAAAAGAAAAGAAATATATATATATACACACCCACATAAGCTGCTGGACAGTGGACAGGAGAGAAAAAGATAAAAAGAGAATGAAATTTTTATTGGAGGGTTTTTGATACAGTGGATCACACTCATACTACAATCAGTAAGGAGCTATGCTCCTTCTTTACTTGTTTTAGTTGGTTTAACAGCAGATTTTTTTGACTTCTATATCAGATTTTTTAACTTCAAAACTACCGAGTTGTCTAGATTTTTTTCTAGAATAAAATTTTTAACAGGAAATCCATGTATGCTATTACATGAAATGGTATATCGAAAATTGTTTTTGTG
Source organism: Annona squamosa (assembly GCA_035584095.1). Classification (NCBI taxonomy): domain Eukaryota; kingdom Viridiplantae; phylum Streptophyta; class Magnoliopsida; order Magnoliales; family Annonaceae; genus Annona; species Annona squamosa. Next base: position 66,957,442 of record JAXCLR010000050.1, read on the forward strand.
TTTGTTTGACTGTCCTTTAATTTCGACAGTTCCACATGCAATGCAACCAGTAAGTGAGAAACTTCGAAGATGATAAAAGCCGCAAAAATTTTTTTTTCTCTAGATTCGAACAGCTCGTTGTTATGCTTTTGAAGAATTCGAATAAAAGGGAACGTATCTCTGTATTATTTATTCTTCTCGGAGTGGAGGTTGTATACACAAATTTACACCACAGAATAAGAAGACAAGATAAGAAACAAAACCTATTGTAAGTAAAAAATAAATTGCTACATAACCGCTGTTAGCTGTATCAATCAGTACAATTGAGTTGATGATTGATTTTGACTGCTCAATCCAACACTCTCCCTCAAGTTAGTGCATAGATATTTATCATATTGATACCCAACTTGTCAACCACTCCTTGGAAATCATTCCTTGGGACAACCTTTGTGAGTATATGTTGACACTCCACCTTTAGGCCCAAAAATAGATAAAATGGAAATGGTGCCAAACCCAAATAAATTCAAGGCAAAAGGAGGTTCAAGCAAGCTAAGCAGGCCCTTTCAAACTCAGTCCACGGGAGCAAAGCTCCACCAAGCCTCGAAGAAGGCTTTTCAACAAACCAGATCCGGCTCACGAGAGCGAAGCTCTTATAGGCCATCTCAACGGGCTTAGCCAAGCTCTAGCCCACCAAGTTCTAGCCCACTATGGAAGGAGCCCGCCAAGCTCAAGCTCATGGACCAAGTCCAACACACCAAGCGGCCCAAAGCCCATACTCTCACTCCAAACCCATGAACCAAGTCCATGATCCCACTCAAGCCCAAGCCCATGGACCAAGTCCATGACCCCAAGTCGCCCAAAAGCCCACTCCTACATCTATAAAAGGAGGAGCCCCCCCTCTCATCGACACACTTGAGGAGAGGTATTCCAGAGGGGAGGACGGGAGTCTGCAGCAATGCCCCGGCACCCCGGCTTTTCACGCTCTCCAAGCGACGCGCTTCTCCTCCACGCGCCCCCTTTCCATCTCTCCCATTCTCTTAAATCTTTCATTTCTCCCCTTTTACGTTATGTAAACCGTCTCGGGTTGGCAGATTTCTCCATATTTGCTTCAACCCGAAGGTCGGAACCCGAGCTCTGTACAACTAGTGCCTTATTTAATTACATAGGGGCCGATCTCACTTTAAAGACCGGTGGCGACTCCATTTTCTTTGTTTTCTTGTGTGCGTGTTTGAGTCAACGCCCCGGCAAGGCGGGTGCACCCGAGTCCACGGATCCCAGCATAATACGCTGCCGTTATACTGCCGGATTTGTGACTTGACCCGTGTACGGAAAGCCCCGTCTTAGCCATTACGCTGCCAAAATCACGAGACAACGCCCATATGCTAGATTTACCTTAAAATCATGAATCCTAACGTGTTTTACCCCATGTGGATGTAGGAAAACCAAGCCCACGTTGCTGTCCAACACGATCCACATTTCCAAGGCCCGGGAAACGATTCCGAGCCTATCGTAGCGCTCGCGGCGGGTGCTACAGTATATTACCTAGTTGACTTTCAAAGCATACAAAAGGAAATCGAATGATCTTCTGTTCTATCTTCTCTTTGATGAAATGTCGATTTATCTCGACCTGCTTGGTTCGATCATGTTATACAAAAATTTTAGCAACCTCTACAACTGCTTTATTATCACAATAAAGCTTCATAGGTTTGTAGGTTCTAGGTTTTTTCCTCAATCCTATTAGGTCATTTCGGATCCATAGTAATTCACACACTCCATGAACCATGTCCCTAAATTCTACTTTTGCATTAGATCTTGTTACTGCCTTTTGCCTCTTACTCCTTCAAGTTACCAGGTTACCATTTGCAGAAGTAAGATACTCTGATGTAGACTTCCTAGTTGATTGGTTGTCTACTCAATTTGCATCTGTATAACCCTTAACCCGAGGAGCCTTATTCTTTGAGAGTAGTAACCTTCGTCCTAGCACACTTTTCAAGCACCTTAAAATATGATGCATTGCCTCTGTGTGTTCTTCGCTTAGGGCATGCATGAATTGGCTCACGGTACTCACAACATATGCTATATCAAGATGTGCATGAATTAAGAAAATTAAGTTTCTTACTGGTGGTTGATATCTTCCCTTGTTAGTTAGGACTTGGTTTGGAGAAATCTCAAGCGGATGGTTCGCTCAATTGGAGTTTTAGTAGGCCTACAAGCTACTTCCAGACGAAAGATTGAGCACATACTTTGTTTTGGACAATGAGCTTTCTTATCTTGATCTTGCCACCTTAGTTCCTGAAAAATACTTAAGATACCTTAGGTCCTTCATTTCAAATTCTATAGCCAAATAATTTTGTAAGGCCTCCATTTCATTATGATTGTCTCTTATGAGAATCATACCATCAACATATACAATTGAGATTTTTACCTTTCTTTTTTGTGTTTAACAAAGAGTGCATGGTGAGTTATTTGTATTTAACCACCTTTATCACAGATGAGAACCTCCCAAACCAAGCATTTGGAGATTGATTGAGTCCATATAGTTATGTTTTTCATTTGCAAACGTCTTTTTTTTTTATGAAGTATCATGAGAGATCCTAGATGGCATCTCCATATAGATTTCCTCTTCCAAATCTCCATTAAGAAAGACATTCTTTACACATTGTCGTAGAGGCCAATCCTTGTCTGCCACAAGAGATATAAGGATTCAAATAGTATTGAGCTTTGCCATGGTGCAAAAGTCTCCTAGTAATCAATTGCTTACTTCTGGGTATATCCTTTGGCTACCAATCTTACCTTATATCTTTCAATGCTTTCATTTGCTTTAAGCTTTATAGTATAGACCCATTGACATCCAATTGCCTTCTTACCTTTTGGTAGTTAGATAATCTTTTAATTGAAATTTATCTGTAGTGCTTGCATTTCCAAGTCCATGGCTTTGATCCATTATGGGTCGCTTAGAGCTACCTACACATTGCTAGGAATATATATTCTAGACAATTGTTCAATAGTTAGTGCATACGACATAGAGATTTCATGGGTAGTTCATATAGTTTCGAGTAGGATATTTCATAGTAGACATGAGGTTGGGTTCATATTGCTTCTTTAGTATACCCTTATTTATTCTTTGTAGGTAAAAAGGTTCAATGATTTTAGGCAATATATTCATTTCGATAATATCAAGTTTCGTAGAGTTTACCTCCATGGAAGTATTTAGTTCTTGAAAGTCCTATGAAGATCTTTCGACTACTAGCATTAAGTTAGGCAAACTCATGTCTTCATCCTCCATATTTGCTCAACCTTCAATTATAACCTAGGAAGATTCATTCAAGGGATTGATTAATATTCCTTTTTAAAGTAATTTCCCTCCAGCTATTTCTACATCGTCAAAATCTTGTAACATTCTACTCCCCCTCAACACATCTTTATCCTCTTTTGTCAGCCTCTTCTCCTGAAGAGGATAAATTGTAGTCTCCCTTGAATAGTAATGTTTTGATTCCCTAAAGGAAATGTCTAAAGATACATTTTAGGCATAAGGATCATGACACCACCCAAACACTCTTGGCTTTAGATTTAGGACATGTGAAATGAAGAAGAATGATTGTAGTTTCTGTTATGGAGTTTGAAACCCCATCACCTGAGAAGGTACTCGATTGATAAGATACATAACAAACTTCACAGCTTCCCCCCAATAGAATTAGAGTGTATTCATTCCTTATAGGGAAGCTCACGCCACCTCCATGATCTATCGATTCTTTTGTTCTACCAATCCACTTTGTTGAGGTGTACAGGTACAAGAGGTGTTGTGTCAAATCCCTTGTTGCCATAGAAAATCTCTAGGGAAGTATCTGCTAGTTCCATGGAATTATTTGTTTTCCAAACTTGAATCCTCCTTTAATACTGTTTATTCACCATGTTATAAAAATCTTGAAAAGCTACAAAATATCATTTTTTCCTTGAGAAACGAAATTCATATCATCCTAGTACTTTCATGAATAAACATTATGAAGTATTTGGCTCTAAAAATAGATGGAATTTTTACCAAGTCCCAAAGATGAAAATGAATAATCATAAAGGGTTTTGAGCATTTATTCAAACTAGAAAAAGAAGATACAGAATGACTTTAGCCAATTTGCACACATTACTTTAAAGTTTTGAAATATTCAAACCAAAAAACAAATATGGTTTTAATTTCTTAAGATATCCAAATGACAAATGCTTTAATCTTCTATGCCACAACCGTATCTCTATTTAGGCTTTATCCTCTTCTTTTGTTTGAAATGTGCACCCAACTTTCTACCTCCCTTCTCCGGTCAGCTCTAGATAATACAATTTGCTCTTTTTTTTCAAAGCACACTTTGCTCTTTTTAACATCATAATCATGAGTCTTCCAAGTTGGACACCATGAAAAATACAAAAAAAGGTTAAAAATTAAACATACAATGTAATGAAGATATTATTTGGCTAAGTGACAAATGATTGTATTTGGTGTACAACCTAGGGTTTGCCCTTAGGAACCCAAGATTACCAATCTCAATTATACCAAATCGAATTAAAACTAACAACTAATTATAACGTAAAATAATTATGAGATGGGTCGAATTCACAGAGAGACAATGAAAATTTAAATTATTTAGAAAAGAAAATTTTATTATACTAAATTGTCCAAAATAAAATTATAACTAAGAATTAAAGTATAATAAAAATAACTGTAAACAAAATTCAACTAAAAGAAAAGAAAATAAAAATTTAAATTAACAAAGTAAAAGAAAACAAATCTAGATAACTTGCAAGAAGAATATCTCCTCTCTCCCGAAATGGAAAATTATATAGGAAAATCGGATGCCCCATAGCCTTGTGCCGGCCTCCTCTTTATAGATGCGTACACTGTGTTGCAACCTGCGTTGTGCAAGGATTGGGTTTGACGCAAACCGAGTGTACGTGTCCTTCCAGAGGCCAAAATTAATCCCATTGCGCACAAAGAAGCAAAATAAAACATGAAGGGGTTGAGGTGGATTGCCAGCGTAGCTTGCTCGCACTAGGTTACGTATTAAACACGTATTACTTGCAGTCTGGAATCGACGGTTGAACAGGCATAGTTCTCCTTGGATTGTCGGTCCTTCGTTGATTTAGAATGGAAGGAGTTGGTGCCGTGACTGCCTATTTGCTTATTGCTTTTCTCTTCTGTTTTTTTGTTGTCTGCTTGCAAGCACAAAAATGGGTCATGGAATTTTTGGTCGTTGCTTTTCTAGTTTTCTGCATCCGGGTTGCTGCCTATTTTTCTCATGTCGCTAGCTGTGATGACCCGTCCACTTAATAAATCAAGTTGTCGATTTGATTGAATCTGCTCAATGTAATGGTGAAGGAACTGGGCACGAACAGATGCTTGAATTTAGATTTGCAAAAGCAAATCTACTATTTCCGTAGGGGTGTGAACATCATTGTTGAATGCTTATGGGTCCATGGGCAGACCTCTTTTTGGGAAGAAAGCAAGTGGCAGAGTGAAGAAGATTTGGTACTTTGCTTATGCATTTTAATTGATGGACATGCAATTAGATTTTTAAATATGTATCGCCCAAACACATGTACAATTCCACCTCAAAATTTTAGATGAAAAGCATATTTTTCAAAGGATTGCCCATAAAAACCCCTTCACTAAATAAAATTTTCATACTTAAATGGGTAAAAAAATTTGATGAAAATATGACATTATCAGTATTCAAGTAAAGGAACAATTAAAACATGGTTAGGAGTGATATTTTCATTCAAAACAACAGATCCTTCTTTGATAGTCGGAAAACTACTGCCAATTGCAATGAAAGTAATCAATGAGATGATGGACTAATAGTTTGGATCTTACCTAGGTCTCTTATCATGTGGTTGGATGTACCCGTATCAATTATCTAAGTATTATTCTTAGTAATAGTAGAGAAAACATTCACATTGCCCACATTATGTGGATATGCCGCATTAGCTGTGGGAGTAGGTACCTCTTCAAGGTTTAATATACCATATGTAGGTATGCTCACCATCGCCTTCCCTATCTTTTCTATTGTCTTCTTTGAGAAATCTCACCATTCTGGATATCCAATAATCTCATAGTAGTGTTGCTTGGAGTGACCAGTTTCACCATAGCGACTACAAATGAGATTGCTCTACTTCCTACCTTTCGGCACTCCTAGCATTGGTCCCTGTGGAACTTGGCTAGTAAGCATGACTGAACTTTTAGGAACAGGCAGTGAGATTCCTTGCCTCTATTGGCATTCTCTTCGGACATACGCATATGCACCTTCCAAGTCCAACTTTTGATTCTTTCGCAGTATCTCCCCACGGACTTGTTCATATTCATGATCAAGACCACTTAGGAAAATGTGGACCCTATGTCTTGCCATAATCAAGTAAATCTTTAATACCCCGTCAATCGTTCCTTCTTGTGCGTGATCAGTTTTCTAAAATATGGCAATAAGCTCATTATAATAAGTGGACAGAGGCCTACCATTTTGCATGTTAGAAAAAGACTTTAGATTCAATTCAAAAAGAATTATTTAATCAGATCGGTCATAGAACGTCCTTGATACAACCTCCCAAATTTCAAATGTTGTTGAGAGCGGAATAAAATATTGCGTCAAGTGCGGACTCATTGAGCCAATGAGCCATCGCTTCACCTTATGACTTTTGGCGATCCAAGCGTATTGCTTAGATCATTCAGAGCTGGCTTTGGTGTTTCTCCAGTGAGAAAGCCAGATTTGTTCCGGGCCCTAATCTGCATTTCTATTAATTTAGACAATAGAAGGTAACTGGTTTGATCAAGTATAACATTGGTTGAAAAAAAGATGTTTCTTGTTGAATAATGATGGATGACAAAGGATCGTTTGAACCCACTGTGATAATGGGATTCATTTCTGGCGCAGGATTGCTTGAACCCACCGAGATGATAGGATTCGTTTCTGGCATTTTAGCTAGAAAAAAAAAAATTTTCGTTGGCTTCAATTCCCTGGAACACTTTTCAAGAGCAAACCTGCTCTAATACCATGAAGAATACGAATAGAAGAGAGTGCATTTTTTGTATTATATATTCTTCACATAGTCACGGTTTTTTTCATTGGTTATATATACACTTTTACACATGGGAATAAAGAGACTATATATATAGGTTTTCAGGCCGGACGCACGGAGCAGTGCCGTGCGGCCGGCCTGAAATGATCATGCCTCATATATATATATATATATCTACATAATAGCTTTTAGTTTCGTCAATCCCTACAATTAAGTTGGTGATTAATTTCGACAACTCAATGCAACAGCTTTCCACAATCAGTTTGATATTATAGGCTAGTTGAATTTCTTAGGCCATTGTGTGCGACGAATTTTCCAACAAGCGTCTTCAAATGTCATCAGAATCGATTTTGTATGCTGCAACCCTCCTATATACCAGCACCGCAAAAATTTTGATTCTTGGAAATCAAAATTTTGTTGTAAAAGGGCAAAATTGAATTGCTACAGAAAAACCTGATTGCTAATAATTGATAACATATTTTATATAGCTATCACTAAGAATAATTTTGGATGTCAATACCTCATAGCTTTCAACTTAAGCAATCAAATTTTTATTTGGTTGGAAAAACGTTATCATAAGAAAATTTTTCCTCACTTATGAAAGCATCACTTTGAATACGGAAATTTTAATTTGTTTGGACGACCAAGTAATTGACATAACAAGTATGCATGTTCTTATGTAAGAGGTATGGCATTGGAAATCAGACTAGGAAATTAGCCTCCATCTAGATTCTTTTTAAAAAATAAAGGCTTATTTTAAATAAGGAAATTTTAACTTTCTTGTAAAAAAAATAATAAGCGAGGAAATTTCTCCTTGTATATACACTTTCTTTGCTAATAAATATTTTTAATTGCTACTTAAGAGAGTTGCTGAAAAGAAAATTTCTTGAAGTTCACGGAGCAATATTGTGGGCATCTATAGATTAATTAGATTATGGAATGGAATATTTAAACATTCGTTTCAGCTTGACCACGTTGCTAAGAAAATTTACGCGTCACAAGTACACACACCCCCAGTGTATTGTTGATATTTATATAAAATTATAAATAACATAATAAATCCCAAAAATAGTTTTTATAAATTTCAAAAAATATTCTTATATATCTTTTATATGATAAATTAGACTGGAAGTGTTAACAGATTGCATTGAATAAGTTAGAGGCTAACCATAATCTTAACCCATTTGAAAATTCAACCCTCAATCTATTTATTAACCCATTAAAAAAATTTCATAAATAATGTGATTATAATCACCTCTAAAATTTCAACCCAGATCCAATTATAACTCATTTGATAAGCATATTAACAATTTGTTAGCAGATTGTGTATATATGTTGTAACTAGATTAGAAGCAAGCCAATATAAAGTCTTTGGGTATGTTTGAGAATGAGTAAAACTTTTGATGACAAGTTTTGAAAAGTAAAAGTTGTCTAACGATGTAATATGATAGGGGTAATGATGAGTAGTAAAGATGTTAAAGTTAAAATAGATAGGTTAGTTGTGTGGGTAGTTGTGTAAAAATGATTGAAAAGTAGAGTAGTTGTATACAAAAATATGAAAAAATAATTAAAAAATATGGTAGTTGTGGAGAGTGAAAAATTTTAGAGTGAAAAGTTTTAACTTGATATTTTTTAACAATTGCCAAACATACCCTTAATTAGTACATTATTAAAAAATTTTGTTTAGTACAAATACATGAAATAAGTTTGATAACCATAAAAAGTACGTCAAGGGCGACAAAAAGAGTGAGAAGGGAGTGAAAAAATAAAATTAAGGTTAGGGTGATGGCTTATATACTTGTTTTAATGGGTTAGTGGGTTGGATAAATTTAATGGATCATTAACTGAGATGTAGAGTTGTAAGCATCTAGCTTATTGCGATTTATGTAATTTTTTATGTAAATTGCCATTTATTTAATTAATTGTGTCAGTATGTTGACGAATTACAACCCACTTACTCCATAAATCGAATTATAACTTATTTATAAATGGGTTGGATGAGTAGGTTCATGGATTAACTTAATTCATTGACACCCTTAGGTTGGATAAGTTGCCATAAGTTATGACCGATCCAAAATGGGAGCAATTCCAACCGCTCATAAAAAAATTTGTTTGCATTTTTTTAGTTTTATTTTTGAAATTGCAAATTTAGAAATATATTATTTATAAATCAAAATTTATTATTTTTAGATATGTTTATATATTTTTGAATTTTAAATTAAGAGAACAATAGAATTTCAAAAAACAAAAATTAAAAAATTACAAGCATATTTTTCAAAATCTCAACGAGCTTGTGTTAATTTTCAAAATTTCAAAGGTAGCAACTGTCCGTATAATGTAGATCTGCCATGACTTGTTTCGTACTTGATATTAATTGTCATTGATCTGCCACGACGTGTTTCCTACATGGGATGTGTTTCGGAAGTTGCAAACTTTTTATGAAAAATTTTTTTTAGGTAAAAGTTGTTAAATTAGTAGAAAATGATGTGATATTGTAGGAGTAATGATGAGGAGTAAAGAGAATAAATTTAAAATAAATAAGTTAACTATATTGATAATTGTGTAGAAATTATTGAAAATAGGGTTGTAATATAGAAAAATGTGTAAAAAATAATTAAAAAAAGAGTAGTTATGGAAAGTGAAAAATTTTAGATTGAAAAATTTTAAGTTGACAATTTTTTCAAATTCCCAAACACACCCTTGATATTAATTGTCATTGAGGCATTGACCGAGCGCCCACACCCCACCATTCTTTGCCTTTAGCATTGGTGGTGTTATTGGATACGGTTGTACGGATTAGAGTTTAATTCATTTAAAATATTTCCACTGTAATTCGTTTATCAACCTACTTAAAAACTTCAACTCTAACCCCCATTTACAACCTATTTAATAAATGAGTTAATAAATTATTAACGATTTGCATAGTAGATGAACTGAAGATTTAGACCTTAGTAGATGATGATTTCGTAGGGAAAGACGAGAGAGTGTTTTCGGCGCTGAGGAAATAAAAATAGGGCAGTAACAATAAAATAAAACTAGACCAGCAGTGAAAAATAAAAATTATGTGACAAAAGGAAGACTTAATGAGAGAAAATAACTAAAGGATATATATATATATATATAATTTTAATAGGTTAAACAAGTTAAATGGATTAAATAGTTGAACGAGTTATATGAGTTACCAAATGGGTTGACGGGTTATAAAATTTTAATCTTAATCCGTTTATTTAATTAAATGGTTGAACGAGTTAGTGGGTCATAATCCATTTATTCAAAAATCCTAACCCAAACCTATTTATAAACGGGTTGGACGAGTGGGTTACTAGTTGACCATGACCCCTTTAAGTCTTTCTCTCATCGACTAGTTTTAATTTTACCACTGCTGTCCTAATTTTATTTTTCCATTACTGCCCTTTATGCATTTCTCTGCATCGAAAACACATTCTTGTCTCTCCCTATTAGATGATTATCTGCCAAAGCTTAGGCCTTCAGGTCATTTATTATATAATCTGTTAAGAACTCGCTAACCCATTTACTAAATGGGTTGTAAATTGTTAGAGTTGGGGTTTTTTAAATAGGTTAGTAAATGGATTAGGGTTAAAAGATTTTAAATGAATTAAAATTAGAATTAAGCTTCAGCTTGTCCAACCTAATCCGTTAACACTACTGCTGAGAAGTAACTTACTACTGGTCATATATAACAACTGTGTACAAACAGAGACTAGTCATATCTATTTATCCTTAAGTTGGAATTCAAACTCATGAGACTTTGGTTGACTTTAGTCACAACCTTAACTTTATTTATAAAATATTAAAAACTTAAGGTTAGCCTTATTTTTGAAAATCAAGTTCGGGTGAAATTTCGAATTAAAATTTATATTGATGTATTTAAATTGTTTTTAAGAGTGATCAGTTTAGAGTTTTATATGAATATATAATAATAATAAATCATGTAAGTAAACATAATAATATATAGTCAAACTACATATTTTTTAAAAATAACAATATAAAGAATATTTCTAAAAAAATTAACACAAAAAAAGAAGAAAATTAATGAATGTAAAAGTAAATAATATAAATAAAAGATAGATATAAATGAAAATACATTATT
>JAXCLR010000050.1:67012049-67048572 GCA_035584095.1 Annona squamosa
AATAGTAAAAATTGATACATATGTTAAATAAACCTAGATTAACCATTGTATACAAAAATTTTCAAAAAAAATAAAAAAAATAGGTGCAGTGCACCCGGGTGCGTTGAGACTGAATGCACCCGGGTGCACTGAATTACGCTCCTTTTTGTGCACCCCATAATTCTGCTTTAGATTCTAGATTCTAAATGTACGATCGATGTGCGAAGTTCCCACGTACGGGTAATATAAACTGGAATTTGTTGATCAAGAGGTAGCATCAAGTCCATGAGATATTGACAAAGATGGACGTTGTAGTGGGCACGGAATTTCGAAAAAGGTGCACTCCAAATTGTCACTCAGACCAGACGCCCTTCTGCTTTTCTCAGGCAGACGTGGGATTCTTGTCCTGATCATCCATATCTGCTCTATCGCCTTGGAATTACAAATTCCATCGGCAGAAGGAAGGCTTTTTTTTTAATATTTCGAATTGATGGCTGTTATTTTCCAGTAGGGCCTTTTGTGTTGGGTTACAGAATCTACGGACGAGATTACTTAATGTCCATGTCGGGTGTGCAGGAAGGAAGTTTGCGTGAGTTTTATGCGAAGAGTTGAAAACCGAAGTGTTAATGGTCATGGTTAACTCAATAATTCCCTAGTTAAATGTGTTTATAAATAAGTTTGAGTTAAAATTCTTGAATAAACATTTATGATTTACCAACTTGTTCAGCAATTTAATTAAATAAATGAATTAAAGTTAAGATTTTATAACATATTAATCCATTTAACCTATTCAATCCGTTTAAATTGTTTAACATATTAAAGTTTATATATATAAATATAAACTTCTTAGTTATGTTCCCTACTAAGTCTTTCTCCAATAGCCTAATATCTATTTTCTCATTACTTACCTAATTTCCATTTTCTTGTTGTTTTTCCTATTGTTGTCTTAATTCTATTTTCCCACCGCTGTCCTAATTTTATTTTCCTGTTGCCATCATATTTCCTTTTTCCTATTGTTGTTCTATTTTTATTTTTTCTTGTGCCAAAAACACCTTTTCACCTCTACCTGTGAGATCGTCATCTGCCGAAGTCTAAGCCTTCAAGTTGTTTCCTATAAAACTCTCTAAGTCATTTATGAAATGAATTAGGGTTGATATTTTAAAATTGATTGATAAAAAAATTAGAGCTAAGATATTAAATATGTTAGGATTAAGAGTATATTTTAATTCGTCTAACTCGATCCGTTAACATCTCTAATTGTGGGAAATGAAATTTGGAATAACAAAAAATGATGACGCTTCTCATTATACCTTTGTGATGCATGTCACCATCCATTTCATCATCACCTCATAATATAAAAGCATGTATGGATACTACGTTAAAGGTGTGTTATGAAAGTAATAAAACTTTTAAATAAAATTTTTTTGATATAAGAGTTTTTAAATTAAGAGAAAATAATGGGATATGATATAAATGATGATTTAAGGATAAACAGGATAGATTTAAAATGAGTTTTTATCAAATGCACCAGGGTGCACTTAGCCTCAGTGTACTAGGTGTATTTAGTCTATTTTTATATTTTTTTGAATTTTTTATACAATTATTAATCTAAATGTATTTAACATGTGTATTAATTTTTAAGATAATTTGCAAATATATTTACATAGGTTGATTGAAATTGCAGATATATCCACATAATTTCACGAATTGTAGATAAACCCCATGTGGTTTTAACAAACTTGTAGATAACCCCCACAAGCGCGCTTTTCCGTCAACTACATTAATACAGGATCAGAAATTTTTTAAAATGACAAAAATAACCTTATGTGAATTTATATTAAAATCCTTCAGTTGTCGGACACCGGCTGCATGTTATATTGAAGTCTAAGTAGGTTTAAAGTTAACTTTAAGAGATTTTTTAGCATATTGGAATGATTCTAGTAAAATTATAATAAATTTTAATGTTGCAGATCAATCAGAAGGACGAGGCAAACATTCTATATGTGCAGCAGGTGAGGAGCATCACTAGAGCACTAGATTTCAATGTTCCACTGTCTTCCCCAATTTGATTTACAATGGTTCCCGCCACCGCCGCTACGGCCGGCCTTTTCTCAGCAAGCAACTGGCACTAGCTAGAATCTCATAACTTCATCACCTTCCATGTTGTCGGCAGAAAAAACATTACTCAATTAATAGATCATCCCATGCCTGCCCTTTGCTCAACTCATGCATATAGCACAGATCATAATAATAAGAGCTAGCAAAAACTCATTACAAAATCAAATATGACAGGGAAGATCGACTTCTGCGTCCTTTTTGTGTCCCACCTGGCCCCTTCAACTTATCCGTCCATTCTTGTGGCTATCCAAGGCGATGCACTTAGCATGCTCATCCCAGCTAATCGGCTCATCCTCGGCAGATCAGAGTTGTTGGATCTTCTACTGTAGAAAATCAAATTTGAGCAATGACTAGCCATTCTATTCAAAACACCGATTCAGCAAATTTCCGCTACCAAAACAAATCTCATCTCATCCCAATTACAGCCGGTAGTTAGCGAAATCCAACCAACTAAAACTAGCACCACAACTCACGCCGGTGACAAGCAATCTCTCTTGTTCATGCCCTAAATTGAAGGGTAATTCTGGAATTGTAATTCTCACTTAACAGCATATACCCAACCGTTACCATCCAGCCGTTATCATGAGGTTATCTGCAATTTTAGTAAAACCATATGGGGGTTATTTGCAATTCGTAAAATTATGTGGGTATGTATGCCATTTTTATCAAACTATGGGGGTATCTTTGCAAATTACCCAAATTTTTTTTTTTATCATTTTTAGAGATTTTTACATATTATTGTGTATTAAAAATAGAAAAAAAACCTGTGAATGGGAAAATTGATATGTAAAATAAGTTCTTAAAGAAAAAGTAAAAAATAAAAAAACTATTTTCTAAATAATGAAAAATTTCATCACATCTTTATCTTATCTTCATCTCAACTATCTAAGTTGTGAATAAGGCCCACATATGTGACTAATCTTTATCATTGACCATTATTATCATCCATATCGAGATCAAAACTGCTCAAACTAAATCCCATGAGAGGGACCCATAAAAAGAATAACCCATCGGAAAAAAAAAAAAAATTCCTATGAGAGGGAGTCATCCCCTTGACAAAGACACACATGAACAAGTGACCACAAGTGCACAACAAGAGGAAGAAATACTAAAAGGTCTAAAAAACTTATAACTTCTAACCATCACCTTCTTCCCTCTCCCTTTCGGTATATCACCGGCCTCAAATCATTCCTCTAGTCTCAATTAGGAGATAACTTGTACTCCATGGTCTTCCGAATATTTTTCGAAATTGTAGAGACTATTTTTTTCACGTAAAAACTTCTTTTTCAAAAAAAAAAAAAAAACAAAAATATTTTGCTTAGGCTTCGGTGCCTCAATCAGACTTTGTTTTTGCGATCCTGACATTTCGACTTCAACCAGCCTTAATAATGGATATTTGTGATATTTATTTTAATAAGTTATTATTTTTACTTTCAATTATTTCTAAAATTAATTTAAAAATTATGCTAATTTAATAAGAGAATCATGGATATTTGTAATATTTATTTTAATAATTTATTATTTTTACTTTCAATTATTTCTAAAATTAATTTAAAAAATTATGCTAATTTTTTGATGTCTTATACCTTACAACCCTTTTATCTCACACGTATTTTTTCTCTCACACGCATTTTTCTCATTGTTTTTGCTCAAACATAGAGTAAACCACATTTCTACCGTGCTCCTCATGATAGGAGACCATGCTATTAATACCTGGATCGAAACCGTGACGTCTGGCATACTGCCAGAGATGAGCACCAACTGCGCTACGGCGTTGGGCTCAAATTATGCTAATTTAATAAGAGAATCATAAATTATTTTTTATATTTAGAAATATTTTATAAAACGTTCATATTATTGAAAATATAGTTAAGGAATATATTTACCAAGAAATAAAATTTAAGTTAAAAATCAAGTCGTCATAACAACCACACTTATCAAGCCATAATTTTTTGTAAATAATCTATTATATATATTTTGATGAAGTAATTCTATTATATTTTAATTCCGAAGAATTTGGTTTCGCTAATACTTCATCCGAAATTAATAATTCAATACTGCATAAATCAT
Source organism: Annona squamosa (assembly GCA_035584095.1). Classification (NCBI taxonomy): domain Eukaryota; kingdom Viridiplantae; phylum Streptophyta; class Magnoliopsida; order Magnoliales; family Annonaceae; genus Annona; species Annona squamosa. The sequence goes on from JAXCLR010000050.1 coordinate 67,016,217, forward strand.
GTGATTCATTTCTTAGAATTTATTTATAATTTTTATGCTAATATACATAAAGAGATTCATTGTTATTAGATATATATATTAAATACTAAATACCTAATTATATCTGTAAAAAATCTTTTAAAAATAACTCGATAATAATTAATTTCAAAATATGTAGACATTACAATATATATATAGTAAACGTGGTCTGATTAGAAGGGTATGAAAGATTACGAGGGTCTTGTATATAAATCAGAAGATATTTATAAAACTCAACTTTTGCCTGCACGGGAATGGCCCAATTAAGTCAGTTTCCTGCTTTAGGTGTAGAGAGGTTAGGGTAGTAGCTTTGTCTTCTATTTCACGGGTAATGTCTTTCGTAAATACGTTGTTAGATTTACACTCGTTAACAAGAAATGGAAAAAATATGTACTTGGATGACTTGAGTTGTATAAGAAGAATTTTTTTTAGAAAAAACTCAACATTGTTTGTCTCAGATCAGAGTGAGTGCCATCCAAAAGTGACAGGATAACAGCTGGAAATTTTCAGCGCCTTATTGATATTTATAATAAGATAAGAAACACATGGCCCAAAGAAATTGTTGGATAGAATCCTCCAATTTACTTACTTATTTAGAGCATAATTAATCGCACCATTAGTTTTTTAATCAATTAATTGTATTATGGGCCCACAAGAGAATGTTGTTAACTTGTCGTGCGTGCACACCTTTGAAAATATATAAGATGCATGAAAGAGCAGAAATTGTGTTATAGGATAAGAATCATGAGATGGTGATGGATCGAGATTGAGGAACTAATTACCAAGAAGAAGAAGGATAAGAATCATACGACAGATAGCAGAGCCGGCATCGAGGAAATTCAAGTGGCCTAGCAAGGTAGAAGGCATTGTCCTTTGCAAGGCGCACGGCTTGGATAGGAACGCATGCAGGCTATGCGGCTAGCTGGCTAGTTCTTCAACGTATCTGCCCTTTCGGATCTTGAAGAGGCGTCCGACTTGAAGCATCATAAGAAATACGAAGAAAGACCTTATAAAGAATAGAAAATATCTGTCTTTGATCATCTGGACTTTCCAATGTCAAACACCTCCAAATGCATCTGTATTAAATAACCATATGTCATTGTTCTTTGTTGGTTCTGTTGCTACAGGTAGAAAAATCACGTGAACCCGCCAGCCATCGAGAGAATGGGCAGGCCGTGATGGAAATTCATGTAATCTGGTGGGGGTAATTTCGCCACCAGAGTCCCTCCTTGGTAATAACACCTTGGGATATGTTTGTCATCCACCGTTGTTGATTCTCTCTCCCTCGGGATTTTAACAATTTTTTTTCCGAGGTTAGGGAAGAAGCTGTAATGTTTTATGGCACTGCCTTTTATTTTATGAGTACTAGATAATTTATAATAGACTATACACTTTTACGAAAAACTTCATAAAAAAAGACTTTTGTCAAAAATAAACAAGAAATATTTTTTAGCTATCCCATAAATGCGCCTATGTTGGATAAAAATCCATAAGTTATTAGAGTTCAGGCTTTTCTTGAGTAAATAGATTTTTTTTTATTAGTGTACATGTATATCTATCTCAATTTCTATTATAACGAGGCTATAGAAATTCTTACAATTTGCGAAAAAAGATAACAAGCTTCTTTATCAACTGAAAAACGCACCCTTTCCAAATAAACGAGGAGATTGCCGCATAGCCGGCCAATGCTGTTGTCAACCAGGCAATGTTCGGTTATCAAATACAAAGTTATGAGTCCAATCATTTAAATTTCTGAACTAAAAGTCATGCTTGTCCATGTGGAACTTAAAACTCAAAGAGTAAAGATTCCTATATGCAAAAATATTTTATCGGCGGTACCTTCTTTGTTAACTTGCAAGTCGACATATCATTTTGAAGAAAAAAATGAGATGATAAATAAATATAAAAATAATATCAATTGTAAAATACATAAAAGATATTAAATAACAATATAAATAAGGGTTATGATCTTAGAATAACCGGTTGTAGTTTTCTTGGAAACTGCATCTAGTTACTTTTATATTTTTCAAAAATATCTTTTAGAATATAAATTAGGATGTATTGATTTTAAAAATCACACATTTTGAAAATTTTTCTACGTAAGATGTTTATAGTTAAAATCTTAACAATTACATGTTAACTCTCAAATGTATTAAGCAGAATATAAAAGCATATGACCAAAGAAATTTTGTGCGTTACAAATATGTATAGATTGACTCATTTAATGAATAGTTTAGATTTAATAAAATGTTTTTAAAATAGAACAAGTGAACGATTGTAGTTTTGTGAAAACTACTGCTGATTTTACATGACGACACTAAAAAAAATTTAATTGAGAAGAAACTTGGTTGCCAATAGTTGATAAATTTTATAATTAAATAGCTAAATTTCATTTTGGTTGTAAAATCATTATCATATTCAAGAAACTATTTTCTTACCTATGTGAGCATCACTGTAAGCAAGCAAAATTTTCTTACCTTATAAATATATCATCATAGGTAAGAAAATTTTTCATTTTATATTTTCCTTACTGTAAAGATTTTTCGGTTGCTAATAAGAGTGCCAGAAACCTGCTTTCTTGTAGGTCAGTCGGATACGTATGAATAATAATAATAAAAAAATTCCGCGGAATTGGAATCTGTAAACATAGGTACAGAGCCACATGAAATTGAGGAAGGACAATTGACCGCTCTGAATTGTTAAAAAATTTTAAAAAGTATTTAAAAATATAATTCATCTCTCCAAAAGTCTCGGCTGTGCCACTGGCCCACTGTTAATAATTCCGGCCGATCACATTAATTCTCCCATCTAGCTATAAGTTGTATTCAGTGGTGGATTCAGTATCTTTGGCAAACGAGGGCAATTCGAAATGAAAAGATCATATCGTTATTTGAAAGGGAATAATCATGGTAAAAAGGATTGCATTTAAAAAATATTTATTAAAATCTCATTAAGGGTGTGTTTGGGAAGTTGTAGAACTTTTTGGGAAAAATTTTATATGTAAAAGTTGTCAAATCAGTAGAAAATAATGTGATAGTGTAGGGGTAATAATGAAGAATAAAGAGTATAAATTTAAATAAATAGGTTAGTTGTATTGGTAATTGTGTAGAAATGATTGAAAAGTAGGGTTGTTGTATAGAAATATGTATAAAAAAAATTAAAAAAAGAGTAGTTACGGAGAGTGAAAAGTTTTAGATTGAAAAGTTTTAATTTGAAAACTTTTTAAAATTGCCAAATGCACCCTAAATTTATACAAATTTCCAGTTTTTCAGTGGCGGCAGTTTTACATGTAGATCCGCCAATGGCTGTATCATTTATTTATTGTTTTCTCGAAGATTTGCTGTCCATACTCCATAGGAGTCTCCAAATCCAACCTTGTATGTATGTTGAACTTTGGGGGAATCTCGATTGATATGTTTTATTTTTAGTTCGTTGACCTTCATACCTATCTTTATAAAAATTTTGTCGACAAATTACTGACCAGAGATCAGGCGAAATTCCAATATCAACTTGTTCATTGATTTGCCTACTATAAATCCGAAATTTCTGCGCTCTTAACTCGTTCGGTTCTTCAGGTGCATGCATGCGACGAACGTGATGACCCAGCGGGAAGGAATATGTGTGACACAAGTGGTAGAAAGTGTTGGAGCTTTCTCATGGCCGTGAGTGCGTGAGTGCGTGGGAATACACTTTATACTTAGAAGGAAATACCAGCCGCGTCATGCATGCATATGGGATAGGTAATGAATATAGAAAATAAAACAAGAAAAATAAATATACTTTTGGTGAAAAATGATCAAGAATAAATACATCAATTAATCGTAAATTTATAGCGTATCTTGATCAGATCCGATTAAATACGGTCTAATTAAAAGCAGCAGAAGAGTGACTTTCATTTCATCACAAAATTTTTTTGATGGGTAATTTCATCACAATTAGCTTTCCATCTTTCTCCAAAAATTCAAATGCTCTTTAAAAGATTTTACGTAGCTAGCTTTCCATCTTTTTACAAAAAATCAGATGCCCTTTAAAGGATTTTTACGTAGGAGCTAAGAAAAGTCTATGGCGTGGAAGTGAACCTTTAGCGAGGAGAGAAAACGAAAAGAAAAAGAAAAATAATAACTATCATTATTTTATTAAAACTTAAAAGGATAAAATTATTCATAAAAAAAAGGATAAAATTAATGATTAAAAAAATTCATTTTGATCTCGGGTGTCGGGCTACATGGGAGCAATCATGCAGCCGATCAGTTTACATTTTTTTTTTTAATTTTTTCGCAATTCTATATGTTCTTAATTCGTATACTAAATTTTACTATTGTTAGAAGCTACTTAAATGTATTTAATATTCGAACTTCAAATATACATCTCCAAAAATTATAAAATTTGACATCCGGATTAAATACGCCTGAAGAATAGTTTTATATAAAAAAAAACATATGCAAATAGACCAGTTGCTCTCATGTAGCAGGCTTTATAGAATCATGGCGCTGAAATATAAGTAATAATTAATTATATGTTAAATCATGACTTGATAATTAAATAGAACTTTCTAGAAGCAAAGTTTTCATCGAGCTAATGGGAAAAAAAAACTTTTCTTGATATTTATTTTTGATAAGTTTTAATAAAATTATTTTTCAAGTGATATACGTGGCTGGAGGGAGGGGTGGGTGATCGCGGGAGAGAGAACCGCGTCCCAGCCGCGTCGTCCCTCTCCCCCATATCTTTTTGACCGGCGTGGGGCCTGGACGGCGCTGATTATTCCTTGCATTATAAAAATTCGGACAATTCTGGAACAACATCCATCCACGTGCCCATGGAATATATTTCCTTCGAAACAAACGCCGATTTTGTAGATTCCAGTGAAAGAAAATAAAGAGAAATAGGAATACTGGAAGCAGCCTCTAATTCCAGAGACCTCGGTACTTCCTGCATGATCGACATTAGACAATCCTAAAAAGAAATACAAACCAATGACCAAGCACATTTACTTTTTCAAATTTGAATAAGGAATTAATAAACGCATTTATTGAACCTTTTACTTTGATATAATCGACTTGGAACCTGGAAGATCAATTAATGTTCATTTATCCCAGTTAATTTAATTTAAAATTAAGGCTTTATTTGCATCGTACCAATCCAAAACTAAAATAATTATGCCCATACCAATTCTATTTTTTTTTTTCATACCAACTACTACTTATGTTAAAGTTTTCATCCATACCAACACAACCAACTGCAATTGGCTAGGCTCTGTTGTTAAGTTTTTATCATAATTTTTTTAAATACTCAAAATACCCATGTAATTTGTTATAAAAACACTTATTTAGAAGGTGGAGTTTTCTCAGCCTCATTTAATAAATTTCAACATTTATAATGTGCATACTGTTTTTATTCTACATATCATATCTACATTTCTTTTTCCACCTTTATATATGATTTTTATTTTTATGTACATAATTTTTATTTTTGCATTTAATTTTTCATAATAATTGATTTATATTAAAATAATTTACGATTTTAGATATTAATGCTTTATGCATATAGTTTTATTGCATTTATTTTTATCAAAATTTATTTGTATAAAATAAATTATTATTTTATATTTTAATATGTAATTTTTATTGCTACATTTACTTTGCTTAATAATTAATTCGTAGAAAAATAAATTGTGTGCTTTTATGCATATAACTTTGATTGTTATTTTTATTTTGGTAGTAACATATAATTTTTATGGTTACTTTTATTTTCTTAGCAATTGATCTGCATAGAAATAAATTATAATTTTAGATTTTTTATGAGAATTATAATTCTAGATTTCAATGCTTTACGTATATAATTTTTTGTTATGTTTAGTTTTTTCTTAATAATTGATTTGTATAAAAATAAATTATGATTTTAAATATTAATTTTTTATGTATATAGTTTTTATTATTTCATTTAGTTTTCTTAATAATTGATTTATATAAAAATAATTGATCTTAGATGGCTGGAGTATTTTTAGTATTTAAAAGTTATAATAGAAACTTAACATTGAAATTAGTGCCTAGTTAACGGCAGTTGGCCGCATTGGTACGAATGCAACATTTAAGATAAATAGTTGTCGTTGGCGAAAAAAATATAACGAGTTGGCAACTTGGCATGGGTGCAAATAGTCCTAAAATTAATTATGAATGCCTGCATGTCGGGAGCAAGTGACCGTCAATCATGGCTACTTTAATTTCGTATCGATTTTCACTTAGAATATTTTCACTTAGAATGGGTTTCTAGCGACCATTTTAATTTCTGAATGCAACCATAAAAACCAATTGTAGAAAATAGAAATAAATTAATATTTTTATAAAGAAATAAATCAGTACTAATCAACACTATCTAATTTAGAAATGATTACTCAACGTAGTGGATATATACACACATTAAGGGGCTGTTTGACAACCCGTATAAAATGGGTGATAGGTTTTTGCCGCCCGAAAAAATGTTGCATCAGCATAAGCCGACCGATTATTAATGCGCTCGCCTCTCCCTAGTCCACGCTGCAGTGGATGACAATTAATGCATTGTCAATCAATTTGCCTCTGCTAGTGTATGCAATTACAAATAGACACGATTGAATGATAATTGTTGAATAAAACGGGCTAGAAACAAAGCAGCCTCACTCATCTTCCCGATGTACGCAGCGTCAAGGTGGCTTCTAGTACTGACAGCAGCGCCACCGATTAGTTGAAATGATAAGTTTTTCATGTTCGTACCGGCCTCTGAAAAGTTTTACAGAAAACACATGAGTTTTTATTGTTGCCAAATAGCCCCTAAATCCCTATTTGACTATACGTTAGAAAATAAGCAAAACAAACAAGCGTAAAGCTTTTTTAAGGAAAGTTATGATTTCTAACTTTTTCGTAAAAGATATCATCCTGGCTTGCTAGGAATGTATTTGACACGGAGAGAATAAGAATTAAAAGTCAGTATTATCGTTACTTAATTATCTTATTTTTAAATTTTTATTCTTATATTTTAATAAATTTCACCTTTTTTAATACAACTATCCTATATAAATTATTTCCACTCTGATACTCTTCTCATATCCATTCCACTGCATACTCTTCATTTTCATTCGGCTATAAACAAATAGAGGATGTATTTGTTTACACTAAAAACTTTTCAAATTAATTTTTTTAATCTATACTTTTTTGTTATTCACAACTTTTCTATTTTTTAATTATTTATATTCATAATCTTATACAATTATCTTACTTTTTAATTATTTGTATATGACTATTCATATATCTAATCTATCTATTATTCTTCATCATTACTTATATTATATTATTTTCTTCTATTTCAAAAACTTTTTTATCAAAAATTTTTCATCTAAAATTTTTATTACTTTCTAAACGTATTAAAAAAAAGGAAAAAATGGCATTTTTGGAAAACAGACGCTTTTTAAACGCTGCTTTAAGTAATTATTTAGAAATCCATTAATTTATTTCGTTTGACTCACTTATGGTCAGCACTGTCATGGCTGATGGCACAGAGACCCATACCAATACATACCTAGATTGGAATATCCAAATCATTTGCTTGATTGGAATCCAGTAACTTGAAATGGATCATTTGCCTCTCCAGTTTTTATATGTTGTAATTTTCACCCCATAAATCATGATTATTAAACTTGCAAAAACAACCTTACCCACAAAATTTATTTGCAAGAGCACTCTTGTCAATAAAGTTGAATGCGATGGGGTATTTATTAAACTTTGACCCACGTCTTACGAGATCAAACAGGGGAACAGTCTAAAGCTGCCATTACGTGTAAGATGGTGCCTAGATGGCACACAAAACTAAGTCAAAATGAGTTGCTTTTACTAAAGTTGTATTTTTACAAAGATAAAACTTTTGAAAGAAAAATTTTTAAAGTCAAAGAAAATAATGTAATAGTAATGACTGAAAAATAAGATAGTTGTATGAAAATTTGTAAAAAAAATAATTGAAAAATATAATAATTACGGAGAAATAGAAAATTTTTAGTTAAAAAATTTTTAATATAAAAAAACATATCCTAAATCTTAAGCTATAAGTAAAAATTGAAAGTACTATGATATTATATAATATGGGTTATTACCTAAAAAACCTCATGCATTTTAAAAGTAAAAGCATCATTCTTCTACATAAAGACAACGTTTTAGAAAGCATAAATGTTGAATTAAAATCTCTAATTAGCATTGACATAGCAGTTAAATACTTTTATTACATCATTTAAACGATAATGATTCATTTGAATGAAATTAGATTTTCTTTAACTGAATAAATCATTAGGATTGTATTTCAATTTAATCATCTGGTTTGGGCCCAAATCAAGGGGTACCACGAATTCATTTCCATGAACCGGGTCCATAGATGTCGAAGCCACTTATTATAGTTCAATTATCAGACATTGCCTTTTCAAAAAAAATAAAAAAATAAAAAATCAGACATTGGATCATTTGCCCAGAAATGCATTTTCGTCTCTAGCATTTGTATTTTCTTCCTGAAATAGTATCAAGAAAAAAGCGGTTGTCCAGTCTTTTTACAGTTGTAGGCTTGCCTTTAATTTTGTCTTGTTTTTGTTTTTATAATATCACAAGCGGTCAGACAGGTTTTTTATTTTATTTTTAATTTCTCTGCCTTGGTCTTTTTCCCTTTCTGTTTTTTCGTGAAACGACTTCTTTGACAACAAAGCTCTTTGGTTATATCACACATTCACACAGCAGTGCAATGCTCATCTCCATCTACATTCATGGCAAGAACGTCTAAAAGCTAGCATGGGATTATGCATTTATATTCGAACCGTCGGCAACAAGTCTTATGGAATATTGGGAGAAAGAAAGAGAGAGATGGAAAAGCCACCGTATCTTCGAATAAACCTTTTGGGAGATGGAAAACCACTATTACTGTTGATTGATAGCTCCTCTTCTGTTCTGCTTCTGATCTATTCTGTTCTGATTTTGCCAGAATAATTCTGTGGATTTGTACTTTTTATCTGTTCTGTTGTTGGGCCTTATTAAATCGGGAGAAAGAAGACAACACAGTTCTGGTTTCCCACGTAGAGCTTCTGTCGTGAGGTTGTTCCTGAGGCTGTGACCGATTGTAAATGAGCAGAAACAAGATCGCATGCCAGGAGCATGGGCCAATGAGCGACTATTCTTCTTCCTCCTTCGATTTCCGTGGCCGCTCTGGCAGTGAGAATTTCTATACTAGGCAGCTCAGGAACATGGGCGCTTCTCTCCAATCTCAAGTGCAAGAGGGCACAGTCCCTGGTCTGCTTCATACCCAATCACCCAATTCGTTTTCGTGCTTGGATAGTGGCTCACCACAGCCAGACCTTGGACCAAACCAAACATCTTTTGGCACTCCCAACAATTTCCAATCATATCTGGGTTTCCCTCCATATGTGTACCAGATAGGAACAGTGCCTTTCTTCTCCCATCAGCCTTCTGAGGGCCACTTCCCCATCGGCTTGGTGGAGCAGAAGGTTATTAATTCTCCATCAGCTGACGCTTTGCAATCTATGCCGCAGAGGCTGCACCGCAGTCAGAACTGCTCAAATTCTGATGGCTCTGCAAGGAATCAACATGGATATCCTCTGGAGAGTGAGAACTTGCCTCGCATGCAGTGCAATTCCATAAGTGAGACTGCAAAGTTGGATCTTAGAAACCCAAGTTTGATAGATGGTATTCTGAATCCCGGTGTAAGTTTTCAGATTCAGTTCTGCTTTTTCTGTCTGGAGGTGTCAGGGATGGATTTTGAATTCTGACTGAGCTGTTTCTTATGCATTATCTGGTTGTAAAATCATTTGGGCTCGATGTGTGATTGAGAAGAATGTTTGCAGGTTGGTAGCAATTCTTTCAAATGTGAAATCAGACAAGCCGACTACAGAGTCTCCACCGAGAAGCAGAATCCAAGGCCTTCAGGATCTGTTATGTCCAGCAATGGTTCATCTGGGATGTCTGTCCCAAACAAAACAAGGATCAGATGGACTCCGGATCTTCACCAACGATTTGTAGAATCAGTGAACCGCCTGGGAGGTGCTGAGAGTAAGTTATTTCGGATAAAACTTCTCATCTTTTTAAAGTCTGGCTTCTTTGTAGAAAGTCATCATCTGACAATGACATTGCAATGCAGAAGCAACTCCAAAGGGGATTTTGAAGCTGATGGACTATGAAGGACTGACAATCTTCCACGTGAAAAGCCATCTGCAGGTTCTACTTCTGTCAAGATGGAACATTATTATAAGTTAAACATAAAAAATTGTCTTTCTTGCCCCTTTTGTTTTGTTATGTTCTGACAAGCAGGTATTCGATCATTTTCATTTGTCGTGCAGAAATATCGAATCGCCAAGTACATGCCTGATTCTGCAGAAGGTGAACCTCTATATCCCTCACCTTTTCGTTCTACTGGAATTTACTTTCAGCTGTGATTTTTGTGCTCTTAATTGATGGAAGTAATTTACAAGATAGACATAATTCAGTAGTCATTTTTTTCTTGAAAACAAATAATGTGAAACAAGATGAATTGCCAGGCACGGGTTTTTTCAGACTCTTATTAGTTGAGTACACAATGATGCCTCTCATCAGATGGCGAACATATTCTGTTGGATTGGAACATTAGAGGAGAATAAATGAATCAGGGATTTATCGGGGGGAGAAGGGATAAGATTTGAAAGATTGAGGTGTCGGGCGTTCCTCTACAGCTGTGGAATCCTCTCTAGCATAACCAAGCTACACAACGGACCTGAAAAAAAAAAAAAAAAAAAGAGAAAAATGTGACGTTGTCCTAGGCAATTAACTAAAATGCGGTAGGTGAATTCTTTTGAAGAAGATAGACAATGAGATTTATGATTGCTAAATTAGTCATTTCTCGTCTATTTATGACTTATGAGTGTTCTCTAGTCATTCGTAATTTCAAGGGTTTTTTTTTTTTTTTTGACATGCTTATTGATACCAGACTGTTAGATGCTTTACAACTGCTCCCCAGGCCCCAAGCTGTTCAAATCTAATTGAGGCAAGAAAGCCTCGATAGCCCTTTGCATGATGAAGTTTCAATGGATATCATGTCGGCTTGGGCTTGCATTGCCCACGTAATTATAGTCTCTATATTGGATTGGGATAAACCATAAACGACATGATTTCACCACGGATGATATTTTGGCTTCTGGGTTTGGTGGATTGAATCAAACCCCAAAATGGATCTGGCAAGTAATCCATAATAGGTCTTATCAATGTTGTTAAAACCAAACCATGAGATTGAACCATTCCTCAAAAAGAAAAAAAGAAACATGAGATGAACCAGTTTATCTTAGGTTCAGGTTGGACCAGTCCAACTGTTGGTTATATTGACATAGAATAATTACAATGTAATAAATTTTTTGATGGTAATAATTTTATTAATTACGTTACATCAACATAAATATAGTTATAGATAGAAGCTAGATGCGCTTTCAATGTTCATGTGACTCTTTGAATAAAATGAATTTTTATAATGTTTATTCTTGTCTGTTGCAGCAAAATTTCAGCAGAGAAATTCTGTTAATGACATACCACAGCTTGATCTGAAAACGTGAGGACTTCTGACGATTGACTGTTTTCATTCCTCATTTTATGATTGTACCTGACCTGTAAAATGCAAAGAAACACTTACAGAGCATTTCGTAAAACCTGTGTCCACCAGTGGGATTCAGATTACAGAAGCTTTGCGACTGCAACTAGACGTCCAAAGGAGTCTGCACGAACAATTAGAGGTACTACATTTCACAAACTCCTCCACCAGCCCTTGTGCAAGTGTTCTTATTTTTATTTCATCTACTGAATGTCACTTGATCAGGTCCAGCGGAAATTACAAGTGCAGATTGAGGAACAAGGACGACAGCTACGGGAGATGTTCCATCAACAACAGAAGCGGAACAAGAATCTGCTTGAGAACCAAAACTTGGATATCTCGTTCTCTAATGAACAGCCAGTCAGCTTTGATGACACTCAAGTTTCGGGTGATGGAGATGGATTTGGATGTACCCATTTTCAATCTGATATAAGTTAGACCTGTATATTCATGGGTTCAATAATTCTGTGGATGAATCTGTATATCTAAATTCCAGTCATTTTTTTTAATCGAGAATGCGCTTCAATAGAATCAATAGAAAAGAGAAAATAGGAATAGATGAATTAGGAACTTGGGAAAAGAGAAAAGTAGCAAGCAAGATAGAGATTTGGGAAATTTTTAAATACCGAATCAATAATCAAAGTATGTGCAAAATATATAACATAGTCAGCTGGGGCCTGATTCCAGTATTCTTATCTCTAAGTGGTGTGTGCCTGTGTGGGGTTGCATGAGAAATGTTCGAGAAAATATTACAATAACTACGGAAGATGTGTCAATGTGGCTCGTATATATGCAACTATACGTAAAGACATGCATGCAAGCTCGTTGGGCCAGTGTGGCGTGGTTGTATGCACTATGCATACCTCCAGCGCAGGGTGTATGAACGTGCGATGTTGCGACATAAGCATGATATTTGTTATTTTTCAGATTTTTATTGTTTTATGCTACCTATTGATCTTCAGCTCAAAAGTGTATTTCATCACGTTCTAGACCCAAAACAGACCGGTGGGAGCAGATGAACCTGCAAGTGGGATGTGCTCATGTGCATGATGGTGATCGGTAGGTCTAAGATGTTTATATCTTTGTTGTATATCCTAATTTTTTTTGATTGGTTGTTGAATATCCTAATTGAGTGAGAGTTGATTGTATTGAGGCTTGTTGTATTTTATTTCTACCCAATTATGTATTTTGAGACGTATAAGAATGTTGTGCTTATGCTCTGTCAGTCGTGTATATACCAGAGAGATTTTGGTAATGTAATTTTTGGCGGGATTGAAGAATGAGGAGAGTATGAAAGATAATATTTTGAAAATTATACAATTAATATGAAATGACAAGGTAAACTTGGAATAAATAGGATAGTTCAAAGGAAAAATAATTAAAGTTCATAAGTAAGGAAGATGATCAACTTAAGTCTGCCTAAAAAACATATTTTTTGGTATTGTTTTTTTTTTTCACAAACATGTTAAGCTACGTGTATTGAATCTATAAACTAAGTTTTACTATTTTTGAATTTTTAAATAATTTTTAAAGATTTTTAAATATAGTGACATTATAGTAGTTTTCAATCAACTGAAAATTGTGACAGTGCCACTATGTTTAAAATTATTTTAAAATAGTAAAACTTGGTTTATATATTCCATACACTAAACTTAAAAAGTTTATAAAGAAAAAATTAAAAAAAATACTGAAAAATAAATTTTTTAGGCCAACCTTAGAGAATTAGCACCTTAGTCCGTGAAGTCAAGTGCCAGGATAGGATACGTTCGCCAATACACCCAGGCAAGTGGGTGTCATCTGAAGACGTGAAGCAATGAGGTGCCACACACTATCTCAAGAGGAAAGTTTGCAAACAGTGTTGATCCGTATTCAGCTCCAACGATGAGGATAAGCAGACTAAGGACAGTCCTTGAGCTATTCTAACCCGCATTCATCAATTGCAGCATTCCTGCACAAATATAGAAAAGACAAATTAGAACACTGTTATATTCTTAAAAAGGAAAAAAGAACGCTGTTAATTGAAAGACTTTAAAAATGTGCCACAAAAGGATTTACTTAGCGAGTTATCACTTTCGAAGGATATGCTGCAGCACGCAAAGATTTCAATTATCAAATTTACCAGTCCTCGTTTGCAAAAGGGTACTCACATTGCTCACCGTGATGAATCATTGAGAATGTGCGTAATCACAGAGAAAATAACAGTAAGATATAGTTTCTTAATCCTCGGCTTTATGATATGTTGGACCTCATAGCTGATGTACAATAGTTCTCCAAAATTGAGAGTAAAACTGGTACCATTAAATCACGGTTTAGATAAGTAAACAAAAAATACTTATTCCCTCAAAAACAGCAATCTACTTTTTTTCATTTTCAAAATTTTCAATGCCAATGCAATTTTTTTTTACTCCTAATACACAATAATACTTTCTTCATTTCACATTCTCATCTATTCTTTATCTTATTTAAGTTGTGAATAGATGGTGAGCAATAAATCAGGCTTTGTAGCCTTTCACGAGAAAGTTTATGTTAGTTTAGTTTGATGACTTACTAATTTATAGTCATACCAAGGAAGGGTAATTGAATCATTTGATACGCATTAGAAACACTTTGAAATGAAGAAATGTTACATCAATCTTGAGAAGCATTACTTCCTGCATACAAAAACGAACTTTCTTGAATTAGTGGTCTCTACTACTTAAGCGTGTGACTTGGTTAGTGTACTATACCTACTAACTCAACTCTAATTTGGATAGGATAAAGTATAAAATATCATCAATGAGTATAAATAGAGTACAAATTAGTACTCATCTCACCAAATAGGATACTAGTAGGATAGATACGTCGGATATCCGGAATCGACTTGCATAAGTGCTCATATAAATAATTAATTATTTATATAAGTATATATATAATATAATTATATAGTATGGTGTTTTATCCAAGACTATATTAACAAATTCTAATTTAAAAAAATCTTGTGTCTTGTGGAGTCGTGAATTATAAAATAAGAAGCTTTATATATATGTCATTGACTTCTAAAAGCCTTTTATAAATAACTTTGTGAATTGAGATTTTAATAGAATAATAGTTGTAATGATTGGGTTGTAACAGTCTATATTATATATTTTGTTTATATAATAATATAAATAGTAGCATGTGTAAATAATATGCTTATACTTTTAAAATATAAATGAGTTTTGTTTTATATTATTTAAAGTAACTTTAGAAATTTTTTTAAAAATATTATATTTAAGTATTAGAAGAACCGATTTATAATTGAAACCAACTCTATGAATAATAGGTATGGTAGGGTACAATAAAAGCCGAACTAACAAATAGGTAGGTTAGGTTTTTTTACAAATAAAGAACACATAAAGTAGAGAACTACCTAACCCAACCAACCCAAATTTCAAAGGACCTTACAAGGTGAAAGTTATTAAAGAAATAGCCAAGCCTAGATCTTTTGGTGATCTTTGCAATTTTGATGGATTTGGCTAGTTTTTGCATAAGATTCATTCATAAGTTTATGTGGGTCTTAAAATACTATCAAGGCTATAATGTAATCCAATAAATTTACACGTACAATTTATTGCACACAATGCTAGTATTGTCCTATAATCAATATTAAAGTTGTGCCACCATGTCACAAATTTTCAAATAAGATACACATAGCCAACAACAAAAATCAACCTAGAGAACTTTGGTAAATGTGTATGAAAAGAGTAGGATGAGTAAGTATTCTTCCACAAATAATTTAATAATCCAACAACTCCATTTTTCCACCTTTACTCGTAGATACCTCCATACTTATGCGGGCCTAAGTTGATTATCTTCCCATAAATTGTTTTTTTGTGAAAGTTTGTTGACTATTCTAGTCCTGTCTGTTAGAAACACCTAGCCGCCGAGTATATAGGTAGGCACCCCTATCATGACAACATAGATTTGAAGGACTTGGCATTCCATTCCATGGAAATGCCTATTAGAATAATTAAATGGAACGAATGAATAGTGCTAGTCCCTTGAATACTAAAATTTGTCATTTTATATTAATCTTTAGGGCTTATTTTGCGTGGTGGTGCTTTCTCGGCGTTTATATTATGAAAATGCAATTTAGGCTTTGTGGTGTTATGTAGGAGCAAGAATTTGATGGTTCTTCACTTGTTTTTAAAATTTATTTACCGTGTTCTTCACTTGTTCTTAGTTCTTAGTTGTATGTTTTTAAACTTATTTTTTCCTCTTATATAAACAAAAACGGGAAAAAGTGGAGAGCGCAGCCAAAAATTATGGCCACTTTCAATTGTTTTATTTCATTTTGTTCATTATCTATATTCTTAATCGGGTATACTTCCATGGTACCTGTACAATTAAAGATTTCGACGTGTATTCTTCATTTCGGGACTTTTGATGATGAATTAATCCTTCTTGCTCAATCCATTTAAAATCACTTATTTAACTGTGCGACTAAGTTTTATCTGAAATCAAGATGTGCACGAACTTAAATAGAAAATGTATAATATCAATGTAATAAAATTATTCAATTTATATATTCATTTCAAAGATATATATTTACTAAAATACAATTCCTATTTAAATATTTAATTTTATAAAATATTATTATAGTATAATGCATCTCTCAAGGAATCTAAGTGTTTTTGTTACTTTACACATTACTATAGATGACTTAAAGCACCCAAGAATCTTGTTAAAATGATTATTAATAATATGGTTGAAAAAATAATGCTAAACTATATGACCCAATATCATTGAAGTATTTTTCTAATTCCTTTAATTATTTTTTGATGGAAATTCTTTTAATTATTGTGTGTTTAGTATTTGATTAAGTTTTTGAGAGAAATTTTTTTGATGAAGAAGTTTTTAAAAAGGGAGAAGTTTTGGTGTTTATCAAATACTAAACACACAATAATTAAAAGAATTGATGAAATATAATAAGGTAATGAAGATAAGTAAAGAAAATAAAGTTAAAATAAATAGGATAATTATGTAAAAATTTATGAAGAAATGATTGAAAATTATAATAATTTATATAAAGATATGAAGAAATGTTTAGAAAATAATGTAGTTGTAGTCTTGTAGAGAGAGAAAAGTTTAATTAAAAATAAATGTATCCTATCTTGGGTGTGTTTGGCAATTATAAAAATTTATCAATCTAAAACTTTTTACTTTTCATAATTATTATATTTTAAGTCATTTTTTCACTTATTCCTATATAACCACTCAACTTTTAAATCATTTTTCTAAAACTATCATTTCTATTATAGTTTTATATTATTTACTATTTATCATTACCTTTATTAGATCTAAGTGTGGTAATTAAGACACTTGACCCATGACCAAATTGGCCTTTGACCAAGCAAAATCATCATTTCAATGATCCGGTACAGGAATGAGTTAAATTTGTTTTTATCTAAATTCAAAAATAGGATCATGATTAGTTAACCATGTATTTTAATGATACGGTATAGGAATGAGTTAAATTTTTTTTTATCTAAATTCAAAAATAGGATCATGATTGGTTGACCATGTCTTGACTTGTCCGACATATATTCATTTATTAAAAATTATAAGTACATTCCAAAATCTTATTTTTATTTTCTTTTAAAATCCTCACATTATTTATGATTAGCTATATTAATATATAAAAATAAATAAGAAGCATTTGCATTAAACCTTATGCATAATTGTAGTTTTCCTAGTATTTTGGAAATATTAGTACAAAATGTTATTAGTTTAAAAAAATATTTTTAAAAATGTCAAAATTCATTCTAAATGATGTATGTTTCGTTAACCTATTTTGATAAAGTTATATTATGTTTTATTTTAGTATGATATTTAATTTTATTAATTAGTAAGATATTTAAGTATGAAATATTTAAATTTAGTATGAATATATCTGTATATTTGATAGGTGTATAAAATTTTAAATTATCCTACTTAATCCGTTGTCTTGATATTGACCTGAGATCCATCTGAAGTTTATCCTGAGTATTATTTAAAAAATGTGAGGATTAAACTGAACTTATTCTGACCGAATATAAAATTAAAGTAAAAATCTTTTGTTGAAAAATAATAATAGCCACGGGTGGTACATCCGTTGGCCTAATATGAGGCACTCTTGTTCATTTTTGTTGGCTCCATGGATAAAAGAGTTGGATCAGGAAAATCGGCCGGCACGGGCGAAGCGTAAGGGCCCAGTTAAAAATGGGCATGCGCCATCGGAAGGTTTTCAGTTCCTTCTCTTGTCCAAGCCCTTTCCTCCGCGCGCCATGACCCTGAGCTGGAGAAGGAGAGAGTAGCCCGCCACAGCTCAGACGGAGACGGAGAGAATGGAGGATTCGAAGAAGAGAAGGCTGGAAGATACGGGGGACGAGGAACCTCCTTATGTAGAGTCCGAAGAACAGCTGCGGGTGCTTTTGGACCCACTCAGGAAAGATCAGCTTCTCGATCTCCTCATCAAGCTGTAAGAACCTCTAACGACAATGCTTTCTTCATAGACCGTTTTAATATTGTGAATTTTTGTTTTTTTCTCTTCCTCGTGAAATCCCGAGTTGCTTGTTCCTCAAATATCTCCAAAGAATTCCCGCCTTTGAAAGAATGCTTCAGTATCATGGAGGTTTCGCTGGATGCCTGGTTGCACTTGCTGAGGCGATTTCTTCAGTGTTCTCTCTAAATAATGGTGGCGGCGTTTTCTCCTTTTCGTCTGGTTGAAATTCTCGCCGGCAAAAGGCATATCTTTTCGCGTCGGTTTGATGAAATCTCATGGTATTTTGGAGCAGTGGAATGTTAATTTCGTGACATTTGGAGCACTTAGAATTGCCAAAAGCTAAATATATTGGGAAAACGAGAAGTTGGCGTATTACAAGTTTCCCGTATGGGTGACATTAGGTGTTGGAAAAGATATGAAAGGAAACGAAGAAACTAGGAATTATGAGACGTGAAATAATTACAGGCAGTTCGAGCTTTCATGGTTTGTAGTGTGGAAATTTATGGGGTTGGCCAAGAAGAGCTTCGTTTTTCATTTGGATTGAGGAAGTAGAATATCACACTCACATGGGAAAAAACAAAAAGGAAAAAACAGTACAAAGTGTGGCTACGGAGTATTTAGTTTCTAGTGTTATAACAACATAATTTAGAAGATGGTTTTTAGTGAAAATTACAGGCTTTAGCACTGACATTGTTCAATCACATTTGCCAATTAGGGGGGAGCTTAGGTCAGTTGGTTTAATTAAGTGATCTCTCTAGGAGGATAACCATAAAGGAAAAACAAGGAAAGAAAATTGCTTCTATAGAGTAGTTTTTGACTTAACTAGATATACCATTAATAAGGGTTGGTGGAGTACAGCTGTCGGATTCCTTCGCTACACATAAAGCAAGGCATTTGGGTCTTGTTAATAGCTGTATGCTGCGTGATTTGCTTGCCTGGTTGTGTGTTTCTTATTTTTTTTTGCATGGTTTGTCTGCTTGTGCATGTCTGGGCTGTGAAGAGGTTCCCAAGATCCTTCAGTTGCAGAAGAAATTATAAGTGTTGCAAGTGCTGACCCTGTTCATCGAAAGCTTTTCGTTCGTGGCTTGGCTTGGGAGACTACTTCAGAAACACTGTGTGCTGTGAGTGCATTGTTGATTGCTGATTGTGTGCTTGGAGTGCCTGTGGCTGTTTAACCCTAAATAACAAGCCTAACCATATCCTTTTTGATAAGAAGATGCCCTCTGCTCCATGGACTGTCCGCGTTGAATTTTGTCAAACTCTTTATTTGGTTCTTCTTGCAAAATTCAGATAGTAGCAATGTTCTGAAACCCTTGAAAATGATGTGTGCTCCAGGCATTTGAAGTGCATGGAGAAATTGAGGAAGGTGCTGTCATTGTTGACAAGGCAACAGGTAAATCACGTGGATATGGTTTCATTACTTATCAGCACATGGAATCAACTCAGAGGGCCTTGAAAGATCCAAGCAAGCTAATTGATGTAAGCATTGATGTCCATATGCTCTACCATTACAGCATTTATTCCACTTTTTTCTGATTCTGATTATCTGATGTTTCTTTCTTTTTTCCCTTTTCCCTTTTGCAAAGCTACCTAGTAATTCTGTGCAAACTCTTTGATGTTTCAGACTGTTTTTGGTGGAAATATGAATCATTTAGAATAATATACTTTTTTGAAAAAATACAAAATTACATATAATCCTACTACAAAGATTACGGATTTTTGTCCCATAAAAAAGCAGCTTCATTTCGATGTCAAAATTCCTTTTGTTTCTCTTCATTTGCACTTTTCTTTCTTCATTATGTTCATACATGCATTTTTCTTCATGAAGTGTGGAATGTGTGTATGTGATTCATGAGTTTCTGTGACATTTTAGAACCCATCAGTCTAATTTAATATATTATTTTATGAAATTTGATAAATCTGTTAAAGGACTTAAGCCAAATAATATTTTAAAAGACCAATAATGACAATAGAGCTCTTCACCTGCATCCTTAGACATAACTTTGTGCAATTGTGTCAGGAAAACAACCTCTCCAGAAAATGGAGGTAAGGATGCATATTGCATACATCTCAACCTGCCCAGACTTTGCATATGCACTGCTTACACCCTTTGTCTTCTTTCAGTCTCTTTGATGAGGCTCCTGAGAGATGCTTTGTTCATTATAAATGCATTAACTACACGTTTCAGGGTCGGTTGACTGTCTGCAACCTTGCATGCGAGGGCCTAAGTAGCGCATCTGTGACCAGTGATCAAGCACAGAGGAAGCTGTACATCGGAGGCCTCTCGCCTGATATCTCACGTGAGACTTTGCTAAATTTCTTTGGCAGGCATGGTGAGATAGAAGAAGGTTCTGTTGCATATGATAAGGAAACAAACAAATCACGGTAAAGAATCAGCAGATAGCCATATCCTGTATGCTATGTACTTTTTCTTATTTGATTGAATATATCCTTTATTCTCATATTTTTTTGCAGTGGCTTTGGCTTTGTCACATACAAGACACTGGAGGCGGCAAAGAAAGCCTTGGATGATCCAAACAAAATACTTGGTGTGAGTGGCATATAACATAGGCCTTTTCTCTTTTCCTTTTCTTTTCTCCCTCACAGCGAAAATCTTCCTTTTGAATTAGTTTTTCTCTGTTGCATGCTGGAAAAACATAAATGCGTCTGGATGTCATCTTTTATGGCAAAAAATGTTCCCAAATTGGTGTTAAGAATTACAACCTATGAATTTGGTAACCAGCACCCGTTGGACAGGTCTAAAATTTGATCTGTTTGTTATTCATGATTTGATCATATATTCAAATATAAGGTGCTGTGTCATGTTAATTGAGCTAGCCCTTTTCATTTGGCAATTGCTGGCTGCCTTGCAGCTGTCATCAATTGCTCATTCATTAATACGATTGATATATTTCGAACAATTAATCTTTGCTGAAGGAGTGAGGTACTGGTATTCACGTTTCCCTTGGTTTTTTTTGTTCTCTTCTAATGCAGCAAAGATGATTTTTGATTGCCAAAATTAGTGAAAACTGATTACTGCATTTGATTATAGGGTCGAAATATCACTGTGAAGCTAGCTGATTCCCATAAAGCCAAAGTGGGGCAGCCACAGCTGCCACCGGCAATGGTTCCGCTCGCTATACCTGTTTCTACAGGATATTCCCAGCCTGCAAAGGCACCCCTCAGTAGTTACTCCACCTATCCTCAAGCTTTAGCAGCATATCCTGCTCCTTACACTGACATTGCTTCTCAGTACCAGCAGCAAGCCCAGGTTTCATATATTCAGGCACCAGCAAAGAAAGATGCAGTCGGATTGCCTGCTGGAGCTGCTGTCCTTCCTGGTGGAGCACCTCCTGCAGTCGGTGGATACCCATACTATGGATCAAAGCAATGACTGAAGATGAATTCTTCTTCCGGTTAGGATGAATCCTTAGTCTGAGTCCCTATCTCTGCCCATGCTCTTTGGGAATATAGCCATTATCTGGTGGATCCCAGCTGTACACAGACCTGGCACACCTAAAATCGAACCCCTATAAGAAATTCGTAGATCTGCTTAGCAGGTGTGTGGGCTATTACCCAGTGGCAGGTATCTCCACAACTACATGCGCATCTTCTAGAGTGGGCGGCATCAACTGTCTTTTGTAGTTCAGCCTTAATAACTGGCTGGATCACGGAAAAGATAGGCCGCACCTGTACCATTTTCTCATACACAAGTAAGATTTCCATGCATGGTAATGGGGCTGTGCTTGATCTGGGGTCTTCACTGCAGGGATTTGACATGGTGGAGCCACAGGCATTGGAATGTTTCGTTTGTGCTGGGAGGCAGGCAGCAGCGCCACAGAAATTTTGATGTAGGATATTTCATGTACTGAGCTTCAGAAAACACATGCCTTCTTGCTTATGAGTAGTTTAGATGTAGTGAAAAAGCTTTTCTTCTACAAGAGGCCTTCTTTATTCTATTATTTTTTGCCATGTTCCTGACAAATCGAACCATGTTATCCCGGTAGCCCAAAAAAAAGCCATCGGTCAAAAATCTGTCGGATTGCTCTTGCGTATTGAAATTATCGAATTGAGAGCGTATGCGTTTAGCCGCTTCTTGGTGACGTCCAAGCCGTTGCGGCGGCCAGGGCAATCATGCATCAATTAGTTCCGTTGGGATTCCTGCTGCAGTGTTGCATGAGGTCGCGGGCCTTGCGGCCGGGCAAGCAGGTGCACGCCCGATTGTTCACTGCAGGATTAGGCTTGGTTGCCGTTTCTTTGAATGCCAAGCTCGTAGGATTGTATGCATGTTGTGGCGATGTTACATCCTCTAAGCTGGTCTTTGAGAGGATGCAAAAACCGACGGTATTCGCATGGAACTGGATGATTTCTGCTTTGGCCTTCCAGGGAGATTGTGAAAATGCAATCTGCTACTTTGCACGGATGCTGCGAACTGGTGCTTTTCCAAACAACTATACATATGCGTGTGTTTTGAAAGCTTGTGTCGGTTTGATGGAGATCAAGAGAGGGAGGGAGGTCCATGGGAACATAATAAGAAGAGTTGAATTTGATATTTCCGTAGCGAATTCTGTCATTGATATGTACTGCAAATGTGGCGAGATGGAGACCGCTTGCCACATGTTCGAGAGAATGCCCCAGAGGGATGTCGTTTCATGTACGTGCATGATATCTGGTTACTTGCAGAGAGGACGGCTTGAGGAGTCGTTGATCCTTTTTGAGAAGATGAAAATAGAAGGGCCAGAACCAAATGAATTTACTTGGAATGCTATGATTTCTGGTTTCATTCAAAACGGGGGCTCTGACAAAGCTTTTGAGCTGCTCACGGAGATGAAAAGTGGGGGATTGGAACCTGATTTAGTGACCTGGAATGCGATGATTGCATCTTTTAACCAAACACAACAAGGTGACAAAGCACTGAAATTGTTCAGAGAGATGTTGGCAACTGGAGTTGAACCCAATTCAGTGACTGTAGCTGGCTTGCTCCCGGCATGTGGATTGCTAGGGTCATTGCGGAGAGGGAAAGAGGTTCATGGCCTGATCTACCACAAAGGCCTTGAACACAACAGCTTTATAGCAACGGCTCTTATTGACATGTATTCAAAGTGTGGAAGCATTGAGGACGCTAAAAGCATATTCCACCAGGCTGACACCAAGAACACAGCAACATGGAACGCCATGATTGGTTGCTATGGTAGGCATGGACGGATACACGATTCAATCCAACTGTTTGATAGAATGAAAGAGGAAGGAGTGCAGGTAAATGAAGTCACTTTTACCAACTTTCTTTCTGCTTGCAGCCATGGTGGGCTGTTGGATAAAGGTCTAGAAATGTTCGAGTCCATGAAAGAGGTTCAGGGGGTTGAGTTCAGCAAAGAGCATTATGCATGCATGGTTGATCTCCTATGCCGCGCAGGAAATCTCATTGAAGCTTTTGCTCTTGTTAAGAAGATGCCAGTAGAAGCCAATGATTCTGCTGTGGGGGCTTTCTTAAATGGGTGTAGAATACATGGTAGAACTGATTTGGCAAACGAATTAGCGGAGGAGATACTGCTGTTGAAGATGCAAAAACCTGCAGGTTTTGTGCTTCTTTCAAATATTTATGCAGCTGAGAAGAAGTGGAAACGGGTAGAGAATGTCAGGAAGGTGATGAAAGAGAAGGGAATTTGGAAGAATCGAGGATGCAGTTGGTTGGAAAACGAGGATGGATTGATCAGTTTTAGTATTGGTAAAAAAGGCGGTTAAAAACTCATTAGAAATGTTTCTGCCTACGACAGCAAGGGCAGAATGATATCTGATTTCAGTTTACTTAAAGAATGTTAGTACGAAAACAAAGCTGGGATCTTGCTCCGTTGCATGATGATTGTTCTACCTGGTACTTCAGCCATGAAGATGATTGATGGTCCTTAAGCAGTGAGCCCTGTAAATGTAAGACATTTCTTAGAGAATAAGCCGCACTCGCAGTAAAAGCAACAAATATCTTCTCAGCAACAAATCCTAGCCCACAACCCCAACATGAGCTCTGTGAGGAACCAAGTTTGTATTCCTCCGATCATCTAACCATCCATTCGGATGACTTTCATGCCTCTCTGGATTGCATCCTTTTATTACCGGCTTGGTTAGAAACTAGAATGTCCATCAGGGTTATTTTTGCGCCCCCCCACCAGACCAACATAAAAAGAAAAAGAAAAACAGGATTCTAAAAATAACCCACTTTACGATTATGGGGGCTTTGTGAGATTTTATAATAAGCTTACGGAGCTTAAGCTACTTTTCGAATCTACAATTACAGATTCACAGCCCATGCACTCCACGAGGATGAAAAGTTTAGCACGTGACTAATATTTCATTTCTAGATGCCAGTATGTCATGGGAAGAGAAATAAATCGCTTGGCTTGAGCTGATGCAAATTCATAACAAGCAGTCGCAATGCAATGTATCTTCTGCACAGGCTCATGTTCAACATGGGAAAATAAGAGTGTGACTGGCCACTTTTAATTTTATTCCGGCCTCTAGGTCGCCCTTTTCGAGAGTAGAAATCATGACCTCTTAGGTGCATTGTTAAGCTCTGATATCATTGTTATGAAAAGCTCAAAATGAACATAATAAACATCAGGAATTCTTTTAGTCATCAGGGCTCTTATCAGTGTTCCTGTGCTTGGGATAAAGGAACCAGAAGAGGGAGAACGGGTTATTCTCAGCAATGGAGAAGATTTCTCATAAGCTTCGAATAACCAAACATCGTTGCAGGGAACAAGATTCAAAAGAACCAGTAGAAGGTACTCTAAAATTTTTTGTTATTGCGTCTAATGCCCCTTGGCTGATTCTGTTTGC
Organism: Annona squamosa; assembly: GCA_035584095.1. NCBI lineage: Eukaryota > Viridiplantae > Streptophyta > Magnoliopsida > Magnoliales > Annonaceae > Annona > Annona squamosa. The sequence goes on from JAXCLR010000050.1 coordinate 67,041,199, forward strand.
TAAAATATCATGGTTGTTACGGAAGTGGTGTAGCAAACGAATCTTTGAGGGGGGAGGAATGGATTATATCAAAATATTTTTGAATTATTTATGGAGCACAAGAAATTTTTCTTGCAAATAAATTATGTATTTCTTAACACCACAAAAGAAAAAATAGGAGCTTCATGTGCATTGAAAAGCTCCTTCAGAAGGCTGATTATGTCTTAATACAAATGATGCATCAAAACAAAACCCAGGTCTTGCAATGACTGGAGAAGTACTCTGTGATCACATAATGTCGGTTTTTACTCAATAGAATTTTCTTGCATAAGATTTGGGAGTTTGATAAATAATGATTAGAATTAATTACAGTTGGTGGTTCAAAAGTTGAAGCAAGAGGTAACAGCCTCATGTCTATATAAAACGTTGTTAAGTGAATGTAAAGCCTTAATTGGCAGAGATTGATATATCAAAATTCATTATATCAACAGACTAAGAAAAGGGAATCAAGCAGCGGATTGATTAGTCAAATTTGCCTTTTGTTGGTCCAAAGCGTATCACAGACTTTTCAAGTTCCGGTGGATATTCCGGATATTTTATTTCATGATAGAAGAAGAAAATTAGCTGGCCAAGACTTACATCTTTATGATTTTGACTTTGTTTTAAACAAATAATAATAAAGTTTTTAGGGCATTAGCCCAGGCGGCACCTGCAGGCCAGATAGGGAGAACACTTCATCCTCATTCAATTTTTGAGTACATTAGCTGAATATATAGAGAAAGAGAGCTAGTGCTAGAGAGAGATTTGAAGCAGTGCTTGAAAACAGCAAACGTTGTGATAACTTTAACAATGGAGGGAACGAAAGGAGTTGTTATGGAAGTAAGCATTCTCCCATTCACACGATGCTTTATGCAACAAATTCTCGTATTACCTACCATAATAATATCAGCAAGTCATCTGAATCATTTGCAAAAATACTGAATAATGGGGTGGTCTCAAGCTTCTGATCTCAACCCTAGAAACTGATCAAAACTCAACGTGCAAACATCACTGGTATCTAAAGTAAAAGAGCATCAACATCCTTTTTGTGATTCTCGACATGGAAGAGCTGTTCTCAATTGGTAACGCCTATTATTTGCTGGAGCTCATCTGAGTACAAGAGGGATCTCATCTGCCTAGATACATCCCATTTTAAATCTGGAATGTGTTAAACAAAGGACTTACTGATTCGAACTGAAGAGTGAAACTTGACCTGCTCATTCATGTCCATGAGATGTAACAAAATTCCTATTGTTAAGAGGAGACGACTTGCTCCTCTGAACAGCGTCATGTCCATGAGATGCATAACTTAAATGCTCCATTCTACCTAACAGGTTGTATATAAAAAATCAAATTTACCAAAGTACAATGCAACTGGGAAGCCAATAGACGTCGCAATAAAAAATCCTTCTGGTGCAGTACAAAGCTTTAAGTGATGGGATTCTTTGACCATATCATTCTGTCTAAGAAAACTCAAGATGAATGAATCAGCAAGCATGTATAAGTTGCGATGGTTTGCACGGTGAAATTAGCTTATTTTCACTTTAGCATAGTCAGATTGACAAACTTCTACTCAGCTGATTAATGCTAAAGACATTGTGAGCCTACAGAACCATTTCCAAAGAATGCAACAAAGAGGAATCAAGCACGTGAAACATCAAAGCAATATAATTACTTGGAAAAAAGGCCCAAGGAAAAAAAAATAGACAGCATTTAAGTTATTCAGGTAGAAGATGATTATGTTTTAATGTTACCCAAATTTCTGGACCTCCTGGGTGGAGATTTACATGTGCCTCGAAAAAACGAGCCTCAGAACAAGCAAGGATAGTACTAACTGCCAACATTGGCTTCACTACTCCCTTCTCTACTAACCAATTGTACATTGAAAACCTAAGTTTTATCCTCTGCATATTATAGCATAAATATGTTGGAAAGACAACAAGAGATTGCAATGGATAGCCTAATTGATTCACAAGATGATCAATTTTCTTCTCTATTAGATCCTTCCTCTGGTTCAACACTGCAGGAGCTAACCTGATCATGTCAGAAACATCATGACAGTCTAACCCAGCATTTACCAGACAGTCAAACCTATCCTGTAGCTGATCTCCTCTTCCTCGGAACTGCCTCAGTGCCTTGGTCATTTCATCTGAATTCTCAACATATCCCAACTTCAACAAGAAAGTGGTCTTCTCTTGAAGGTATGTTGTATCCTCGCCATTGATTTCTAAAACACCTGTACCTGACCGAGAAGCAATTTTGATAAGCAGATGTGGGTCCTCCTTAATCATATCACACATTCTCTCTCTCCCGACACTTAACTTTGGCAATACACTTTTAGGTGATTTAAGAGAACGTGAGCCCAAAATATACGGGTAAGTATGAACAATCTTTGCAATCTCATTGGTCTCCATCCCTAGTGCAGACAAAAAATGGACAGCTGCCCACAGATTCTTTGCATATTTCCCAGCCAGAATTCGAGGGTACTGTAAGAGCAAGTCCAGAATATCATTCATTGCAAGACCCAATTTCAGTAGCATTGCAGTACGCACATAAATCTTCCTTCCAGAATCATCAAGAAGAAAACCAGGATTCTTTTGGATAAACCTCCCAAGGTCCTCCTTGCTGCAACCCATTTCGTTGAGAAAACCCAACATTTCAAGCATTCTATTCCAGTGATACGTTTTTTTATCAGACAAGTTCGCCTTAAGCCAGTTACTTTCAATTCCCATATGCTTCAATTCCTCGAGAACTTGAATAAGGTCTTTGTTAACCTCACCAATCAAAAACAATGGGCAGCAAGCAACCAGCTTGACAACAAATAGCTTATGTAGGCCCAAATCTTCATAAGCCTTAAGCTTTGAGCTCAAGACTCCGACATCATATCTGAATATCTCCCTTCCTTCCTTAAAGATCTTGCCAATCTTACTGCGTGGAATTCCATAGTTACACAGGACATGAAAGTTCTCTAGCATAAGACCATCATCACTGAGGAACATGAGATCACGAGGAAGTAGAGTGGAAATCTCGGACGGTTTTAAACCCAGGCTCTCAAAGAACGGTTCAAATTCGTTAACTGGATGGTAACGAAATAACCTGCGGAGGGAGTGTCCAATTCCTTGCTCACTCTCAACCTTCGAAAGGAGATTCTGAAGGAAACCAGGAGAGTTTTTGCTCATGTGATCTGCATCCATGAACTGCAAACTTCTAGTGCAATGAAGATAGTCAAATAGAGCCTCCTGGGCCTCTGTTCGTACACGGCGACGGATTCGCGTTGCAGTGTTGGCATTTGAGGAAACACTCGTTTCCACACGTGAAAATTTTCTAGCATAGCAGGTTCTCGTATTGTGAAGAAACCGATTCCCTTGAAAGATGGAAAATGGGTATTTTTGCAAAGTCAAGGATTTCTCAGGAACAACTGCAGCAGTCCAAGAACAGCTTTCGGAAAGCACTCTGCAGAAGCAACAGACATCTTTACAAAGTTGGCGATTTAACATTATGAGAAGCTGGAAGCAGATTTTTAGCCCAGGTAAATTTGACTATTTGGATTCGTTTTCTGGCTCTGAAACGAGTAGAATCACGAGAATTAAAAAGTAGAATGCAAGGAATACAGCCACCGAAACTTCTACTGTTAATATTTGCTTTCTTACTTCAGTTTTCTTCTCTTCCATTGGTTTTTTTTCCCTCTTTCCGTACAGAAAAGAGCTGAATGGAGAAAGCAACAAAGCCAAGATCTTGGTTTCGATATCGAACGCTCCAGCGGACGACGGAAAAGCCCAAGACGTCCCAATTGAAAGAAACCGAGATCAAAATCAGTAGCTTGGTTTGAGATCTTACCACAGCGCTTTTTGGATTCCTTCACCTCTCTCTCTTTTATGGGAAAAGACTAATTTTTATAAGAAATCTGCTGATAGTTTTCTGCTTTCAGTTCGCCACCCGTCAGAAACCGTGATTAGAGCTTTCAGCTGTCAGGAGCAAGAACCCTAGGAAGTAGGGTTTTAGGACTTCGGCAGTCCAACTGTTAGACAGAGGATCAATCAAGCGCCTGGGAAAACTGCAAGGTGAAATGCGGTCGTTGATCAGGAGGGCCAATGAAAACTATAGAAAAAGTGCTACCGTGCTGTTTGGCTGCATGCAATGGGGTGGAGAAATGGAATGAAGTAGTACGGTAAATATAAAATGTTGTATGGAGAAATATATTAAAAATAAAAAATTTATTTTGAAAACAAGAAATCTATTTTCTTTCACATCTCACTCAAATTCATTTATCACGATACTGTAGAAACTTGTTTTCACCAGTTATGATATTTTGATATGAAGATATATTTTTGTGAATTCAAAAATCAGCTATTCTTACTTTAGGGTATGTTTGTTGTATATGAAAAAATTTTCAATTTAAAATTTTTTTACTCTTATGGAGTATTTGGCAACTAATAAAAGATGTTAATCTTAAACTTTTTCACTATTTATAATTATCATATTTTTTAATCATTTTTCACATCATTCAATACAACTATATTGTTTTTCAATCATTTTTACATGACTATTCTTATAACTAATTAATCTATTTTAATTTTATTCTCTTTACTCTCATTATTACTCTTACCATATTACATTATTTTTTCAATTTAATAACTTTTATACCAAAAACTTTTCATCTAAAAATTTTATTATTTTCTAAACATGACTGAATGTTTGTTAAAAGGTAAAACTTTTCATATAAAACTTTTTAATTTAAATTCTTTTGCTTTCTATAGTTATCATATATTTTTTAATTATTTCTTAACATATTCCTGTATAAACTTTTATTTTTTTTTTTTATCATTTTTACACAACTACTTATACAATTAACCTGTAATGCCTCAGACTTAACAGTAAGGTATTGTCCGCTTTGGGCCTCAGCACGCACGGTTTTGTCCCTTTGGGTTCATGTGCATCCTGTCATTCCCCAAAAGGAGCTTCACTAAGGTACCTGACGGCTTCCACTTATAGCCCAGGCTCCCCCCCTCATCCTAACTGATGTGGGATATCACATTCACTCTCTCTTGGGGCTCCAGCGTCCCCGCTGGACACCATCGGCTGGAGGTCGGGAGTCGGCTCTGATACCATTTATAACGCTCCAGGCATAATAGTAAGGTATTGTCTGCTTTGGGCCTCAGCCCGCACGGTTTTTTCCTTCTGGGTTTACGTGCATCCCATCCTTTCCCAAAAGGCGCCTCACTGAGGTACCTGACGGCCTCCACTTATAGCCCAAGCTCCCTCCCTTATCCTAACCGACGTGGGATATCACATAACCTATCAATTTTAAATTTATTATTTTTATTCATCATCAGTATCCCCATCATATCATATCATTTTCTCTCATTTCAAAAACTTTTCAACAAAAGTTGTTCTCTTCTCAAACACCTATCTTATTTTTAATTATTTTTTATATCTTCTTATACAATTACTCTATTATTTAATCATTTTTACACAATTATTCATATAATCAAGCTATTCATTTTAGTTTTATTTTTTATATTCGTCATCATTACCCTTATCATATTACATTATTTATTCTCATTTAAAAAATTTTTACCAAAAAGACTTTTAATCTAAAAATTTATTACTTTCTGAACACATTCTTAAAAAATTTTAAAACTAATTACAGCTTAAAAAATGTTCGTCAAAGTCCGGTTTTACTGGGCTTCAACAAACATAACTGATGTCTAATGGGTAAAGATCCGTGCACCCCGTGCGCTGCTCGATTTTACATATGGGCCCAAAAATAACTTTTAAAGATATGCAGTTTTTTAAAAAAATTCTTTTATGCTTCTAAATATTTTATTTAGAATTTTAAAAATAAAAAATTAAATATTTCTCATTCTTTATTTTATTTTTAAAATTGTAAATAAAATACCTAGAAATTGGAAAACATAAAAACTATATATAAACATTTTCAAAATTTTTGAAAAATAGGGTAGTGCACCTGGGTCCTGCTCAAGGGTGCAACTTGGGTAGGGTACCCATTGACCCGACCTTGATTTGGGTAGGGTAGGGTAGAAAATATTACCCATGGGTATGGGTAGGGTACACATTATTATCTGCCTCCTCAAATAGGGTACGGGTAGGGTAGATACGTTGGGTACCTATAACCGACCAACATAGGTATTCATATGAGTAATTAATTAGGTGCATAATATATATTATATAGGTGCATAATTAATTAGGTGCATAATATATATTATATAGTATTATGTTTTGTCTTTGACATCTTATGTGCACACATATTTTAACAAATTCAAATTTAAATGACTTTTGTATATTGTGAAGTATAAAACTAGTTTGATTATTTACATATACGTCATTGACTTTCGAAAGACTCTTACAAATACGCTTGTGACTTATGATTATAATATATTAATAGTTTTAATGATTTGGTCATGATGGTCTATACTTCATATTTTTATGTAATAATATAAACAATAATATATGTACTTATGATTTTAAAACATATATGATTATTACTTTAAATTATTTAAAATAACATACAATTTTTTAAAAAATATTGTATTTGAGCATTAAAAGAACCGATTTAGAACCGAAAACCGATCCTATGAGTAATGGGTAGGGTAGGATATACTAGGAACCGAACCGATAAATGGGTAGGGTAAGGTAGACCTTTTACAAATAGGGTATGGGTAGGGTAGACCACTATCCAAACGGAACCGACCCAAGTTGCACCCCTGGTCCTGCTGAAGTTTCAGCTGGGCGCACTGGATGGGTCCTTGTATAATTATCAAAACAAAGTTGTGTCGATGGATTCACATTATATTAGTTACTTGAATCCCTAAAAAAAAGATAAAACAAAGAAAATCTAAAAAATGACGAGTCACATATTCCACTTAGGGGTGCAACTTGGGTCGGTTCAGTATGGTTAGTGGTCTACTCTACCCATACCCTATTTGTAAAAAGCCTACATGATGGCCATGTCTGGGAAGAGATGGAATTTTTTGAGTGTAAAACTGAAAGCTTATGAAGGACTGCGTCTGGATAGAGAATATGTCCCGTTTGTTGCTTGTTGTCCATCCCTTTTGAAAGGGGGCATCAATGAGGATCTTGTTGAGGCATTAGATGATTTTGAAGGTGTAACACCCCACCCTTGAGGTGTTGGGAATGGAGTTTACTATGTCAAAACTAAAATAAGATCTCCCAAGATGGAAATAGATATCAAGGAAATTAAATTCCATATTTAGAAGCTTAAATGAGTTTAAAATTATAAATTTATAAAAAAAAATGAAAGTTTATGAAGGCATGATAAATGGAAAATAGATAAATAAATATATATAAATTATAAAAATATGAGAAAAATTAAAG
>JAXCLR010000050.1:67048672-67063200 GCA_035584095.1 Annona squamosa
AGACAAAGAAGTTTAGAATTTTATTGAAATTTTCTTATAATGCTTGCTTATTTGGATTTTAGACATTGAAAATTGTAAGGAGCAAACTTGATATGTAATAGTTAAAATTTTTATGGTTTTGCACATTGGTATCTATTTCCATCTTGGGAGATCTTATTTTAGTTTTGACATAGTAGACCTCATTCTCAATACCTTAAAGAGGGGGGTGTTACAGAAGGTTTTGGACTTGAAGGTGACTGAGTTCGTGCTTGTTTGTCTGAAAAGGGTCAATTGGAGCAAAATCCTCAAACTCCATTTCTTTTTGGATATGGGTTGCAGTCAGGAAGAATTAAAGAAGCTGTTTGTTACAAATGCTGAAAATTTCCGGGGCGATTCAGTGAAGAAATATTTAGTGATTGCTCTTTCCCTAAAATTGGAGACCAAAATGGATGAGAGATCATGAGCTTGTTTCCAAAGTTGCCTTAAATTAAGTATGATTGTTCCGTTGCTAATTTAAGGAGTAGCTTGTTATTTTTAATTGATTCTTGAATGAATGCTGAAGAAATAGGGAAAATTGTGCATATACACATACAGATTCTGGCCTCATGTTACCTGAAGCTTCCCAGATCTGTGCTATTGAAACTGAACATTGGGAAGAGGCCACTGTCTAAAATGATAAAGGAAGATCCTAATCAGATAAGGAAATGGGTTGCGGGATTGAAAGTGTGACACCTTTGCCAGTGTCTGGAGAGGATGAAAGGTTTTTGAAGGAGTGGACCATATTTTTGTTGAATTTGGTTTTCATTCAAAACTCAGATGAGATGAATAAAACATCAAAAGTATTCCTAGGAAAAGGTGATGAACTTCAGGAGAGGTTTGATTGCCTTGCGAAAACTGGTTTGAATGAGGACGAATGTTACAAAATGATCAAAAGAGCTCCCAAGGTTTTAGATCAATCAAGGGGTGTCAATCTGTCATTGAGCGGAAAATCAATTTTTTAGTTAATGATCTTTTGTACCCCCTCAAATCATTATTGACTTTATATCTTATACTATGGAGAGAGTCACATTGAGATTCTTGATCTACAACTGGCTGAAGGATGAAGGCTTAGCACAGTCAATGTTGGCATTGAGCACAATCCTCTCTAGTTCTGAACAGATGTTTGTAGATGCTCACCCTAACGTTGCCAAGGTTCGGGAAAGGTTCAAAAGAAAAATATGTTAATATTTAACAAAAATGTCTTATTGGAGACAATTAATAATTATGTGTATCTTTCCTTAATTGGTAAATAGAGGAATACCAGTTTCATGTGCATCCACAAGCTCCAAGTGCCCTGCTGGAGGCAACTTTACACAAATGAGTTAGATGTCTTTAACTTTTCAGTGAGTGTTACCCAACTGTTGATTAACCCATTCAATACTGTTGTTGGATGTAGCTTGTTCACTATTCCTCCTAAATCTTCATTTTTCAGTGTAAAATTATTTCCCTAATCAATGTTCACTTTATCAATATTTAAGGAGATATTGGTGGTTCTGTAAAGGATTTTATCACTTTTATCTGAGATCATGTTTTTTTGTATTGGAACGTTATAAGCAAAATCGAAAAAATTTAAAATTTCTAATAAACCCGAATCTATATTTTAATATAGAGCTGTCAGCCCGAAAGATATTTTCGTTCATCAAATCTTACAAAATTAGGTTGAAACAATTAAGAGACTTTCCCCAACTTGGCTAGATTTTTGCCAGTTTTGAAAAATTTACTGGATTCCATGAAACAAATATATAACACATAGATTACATAAGTTCAATGAAGCAACTTTGGAGGTAACACTGACACCCGTCATTATGCTCTGAATTGAAACCTTTAAATCTGTTTGACCAGATGTGTTTAGTGAAATGTATTTTCCCTGATCATTTCTTGATGTTAATATAAAGTGCAAACAGCAGAAGATGAAGTCCAATCTGGGGCCATATAATATGAGATAACTTTTCGGCCCTTATAATTTATCTTGGATAAGATGTTTGTTATTGGATTTCTTTGGAAATTCTTCCTTGAAATAAAGAAAAAGGAAAATCTGAAAATTTGTCCATTGTCAAACTTGTGTATTTTTCATTGGCATGTTTGTTATTGGATTTCATTGTAACTTCTTCCTTGAAATAAAGAAAAGGAAAATCAGAAAATATGTCCATTGTTAAAATTGTGTGTATTTTCATTGGCATTATTTAAATGGAATGACTCCATGCTGGTTGGAACATAATATCTTCCCATATTTTAGATACTACGCTGCTGTCAGCAGAAAAGTTCCAAAACCTCTTTGTTATTCATTTAAGAACAAAGACACCACAAGTGCACTAATTGTGACCAGAAGATTCTTCAGAAGTCTATTCAATGTGGCTGAGGAACTATATGCAACCATCACTGGAAATCGGCAGGTTCCTGCTGATGGATCCTTATCAGTCACCGTTGCCAATTCTGAGAAGACACAATCTCCTGTCTGCTGGCTTCCGACTTGGTAATACATATTGAAGGCATAAGAGGCATTCCCATAAATATCCAGGTTGTTACAAGAAGAGCCAAAACCCAAAGCAGTGCAATCAGAGAATGTGCATGCGTAATTAATACTGTCTGGTAACTTCGTGAGATCAGTTGCGTCTGGGCTCAGAATGCACCACCTTCTAGGTAGGTATTCTACACCCTCAGCAGCTTTTAGAAAGCTTTTTTCTTCCTTGCCGGATAAATCTAATTCATATTTAGGTTTTCCATCAAACTCGAAGAGCCCCCAGTGTCTTTCAAAGCTTCCAGGGTCAATTGTCTTTGCATTTTCATCAATCAGACTGAAAAGATAGACACTTATTTTCCCACTTCTCATTGGAGTTCCTTGACCACTCAAAACGTGATGAATCAATCCTTGGTTGAATCTCTGGGCATTCTTAATGTTTGCATGTTTATCGCCATCTGTAGGCCAACCAATTTCCCCAACAATGATGGGCATGTCTGGGAAGCCAGCTTTCTTCATGGCCCAAATTAGGGTGTCAAGGTTTGCATCAAATACATTGTTATAGATGACGTTCCCATCCTTGATGGGGATATCAGTTCCATCAAAGAAGGCATAGTCAATGGGAAAGAAGTCATTGCCATACAGACTGAGGAAAGGGTAGATATTGACGAGGAATGGTGCATCGTTCTCTGAGAGAAATGTGAGGATTTGGATCATAAGATCTCTAATATCTGTTCGGAAATCACCAGCTGATGGAACTGGGTTTGATGATGGAGAATTGTAGATGTCTGCATTGAAAGGGGTGGTGGCTTTTATCTGTTGTCCTAGCCTGGCCTTGTTAAGGGCTTTCTGAATATTCTGCAGAGCTGGCAGAGTGACATTCAAGAAAGTGCTGTTGTAGGTCTTTAGAAAGGGCTCATTGCCAACTGCTACATACCTGCAAGTTGATGATTCAACTCTTTAATCAGTAATTTACTAACTGTTTTTTTTTTTATTGTTGCAGTAGCACAAACAGTCAAGAACATAAATATGACGGAGACTTATTTCACAAACTGCAGAAGTTCCACATCAGGTTTATTGTGAAGAAACTCTTGGGGGTTTAAAGGGGTGATTTGGAGTACCCATACAAGTATATATTTTTCCTATGATGTACCTGACTCTGCACAAGGACCCAAAACTTCTATAATACTGGTATGAAAGCAGCCTTAGAGAGACTAGTGTGTAGGTGGTTTGTGCAAGTTGCACAAAAGGGGTGAGGGTACTTGTCCCAAGTTCTGCTATAGTGTTCAGGCCTGGGAGGTACCCTATGTGCAGGTCCATGTGGTGAAGGCATTTGAGGATTGAATGGAGAATGTCTTAAGTGGCATGAGTCTCACATTAGTTGTTTGCTGGAGAGGCTCCGGGTAGAAAAGGGCAGATTGGGGGAACTCATATACCCATTTGGTATAAAGGACCCGGTTGCATATGACAACTAGAAATCACTTTTCTTCACTACTTAACTGAATCTACAGGCGAGTAGGGTGAGGCCTACATTAGATAATTAATCTTAACACGAAAGCATCTACAGATAAATATCATCTGCTGTTGTCTAGGAAATATTCGTTAAAGTCAAGCTTCTTGATCTGAATCACTGGAAGCTGACTGGTGGGAGTCATTTCTGTGAGTGCGTGCTTGCCAGACTTAAAAATTGATTGCCATGGTGTTATACGGTTTCTACTGTCAAATCGAATATCTACTATGTAATGTAACATAAAATTGGCTTGTCCAATTTCCTGACTCAATAAGACCTCAGTAAGTGATGAGAATTTTGGGGCTGATCTTGTTGTGATGCATCTGGAATCATTTTAAAATTTCTTAGCTTAAACGAGTTGTGGGTTCCATGAGAAGCTGAAAAGAAAATATTCGAAGAAACTCCAGTTCAAAATTAATGCTATGTGAGGCCTTGTGTTTTCGCGACTCTTTTTTCCTTTTTCTTGAAAAAGCAGTTTGATGCTATAAAATAGGTGTTTAGCTAAAAGCACAGCGTTCAAGAATGGCAATCACAATTTTCTTTGGTTGAGAGGAAGCACAATTTTGATGTTTAAGCGGATCACATAAGCACATCTTGCCAATTATATATAAAAGATAAAAATGCCCTCGGAAACTGAAATAGACAACTTTCAATATGCACATGAATTTTGTCAATGGTACAGACATAAATGATAAGTAAGCATATCTTTTATCTATTCCATTTAAATAAAAATTATATAAATAACAAATCTGATATAATCTATTTATATGAGCATGATTTTTCAATATATATTTATTTAGTTAAGATATTCATTTTAATTATTTTTTATTGGTATTATACATTGTGACTACTAGTAATACAGTCAAGCACTTTCACACCCCTCAAAACATGGAGGGAATTTTGTAAAGCCTGCTGATCTTTTAAGCCGGATACACGGAGGAAGCCGTGCATCCGGCCCCAAAACTTATTTTTTAAAATTTTTTTCTTGGGTAAGTAAACCTAGGTGTATTAAATTTATAAATTAAGTTTTACCATTTTTGGATGTTTTAAAGTATTTTTTTAGATTTTTAAACACAGTGATATTTTCGTAATTTTTTGATATCTAAAAATTATGAAAATGCCACTGTGTTTAAAAAAAAAACTTAAAAATATCCAAAAATGGTAAAACTTAATTTATATTTTAATACACCTAGATTTACTTATCCATGAAAAAAAAAATTTAAATAAGTTTTTGGGCCAGATGCATGGAGGAAGCCATGCATCCGGCTTCAAAAGATCAGGACTCTTTTGTAAACACCCCTACCCTAGGGGAAATTTGTAAAACCCCTGTATAAGAGGAAAATACAAATAACATATGCACTTGGCAAGACTTGCCTAGGTTGGCATATTGTGTGCTCATGTCCTATACCGCGGGCACTACCATAGTAATTATTTGTTCCAATCATTTAAGTGAAATAAGGGTAGTACATTGTATTGGTCTCGGTAATTATTTTGAAAATATTTAATTTTGCGTTGATGACTTACCATCAAGTAAGTTAAATTAATATCATTTCTTCATATCTAATTTGGTAATTTTATAACTCAAAAGCAATTCAATGTTTTTAAGCCAAACACATAGTTTACATTAAAAGTACTTCTTATAGAGGAGTGATCCTATTAGTCTGGGTTAAATAAATGTCTTACTTGGCCCATCTTAAAAAATTCATTTATAATAATTTTTTTTGTTTTTTTCTCCATACACTTGCTTATATAAGTGTATTTAACATATAAGCTAAGTTTTATATTTTTTGGATACGTTTATATTTTCTTGAGATTTTTAAATATTTATGTATATATATATTTAAAATATTCTTATCTTTAAAAATCTAAAAAAAATATAAACACATACACATATCTAAAAAAGGTAAAACTTGACTTAGACGTTAAATATATTTAAATAAACAAATGTATGAAGAAAAAAAAAGGTTATAAATGAGTTTTTTGAGGTAGACTAAGCATTATATTTGCTTCGCCCGGGCTAATAGAGTTATTCCTCTTATATAATAATGTTAAATGTTTCTCATCAATAATAATAATAATAATAATAATGCTAAACGCTTTATAACTTTTTTCCACAATACTTTTTCAAAAAGTTCTTGAAATAAAAAATGCTTTTCTTAAGCAGTGAAATCTCAACGCTTGGCTATACGGAGCCTAAGAAAACTGGAGAAGGGACAAACCATTTCAAAGGACTAGGGGCCAACTCTATCCAAACAAGAAACATAAAGCCTAATATAAGCCAATTCATGAAATAAAATGAAACAAAATAAAGGAATTGAAAAGGTTCCTGCTAGAAGAAATCAAGAGTCCAAATAAAAAGAGAGAAACGATTCCGTTTGATTGTTATGTGAAAGAGTAAGATTGGGTCCATACAAACAAGCGAAGGAAAAGTAAAAGGAAAAAGTATAAATTTTTTTTTTTTAAAAAAAAAAAAAAAACCGAAGGATTGGAAAGTAAGGAACATGATTTACTGTACTTGATGTTTACTCCTCCAGGAAAGATATATCTTGTGACATTATCATCAACCCAATCAATTGCCGCCTCAGGATCATCACTCATCATTTGCAACATATCATTTGGTATAGCAACCATCACCTCAATGCCAGTTCCACTCAAGGCTGTCATGCTGCCCTCATCAGCATCAAACAACTTCACATTGTTAAGTCTGTTGTCTTTCAGCATCTGAACAATCATGTCATCTGGAAGGCGATGCGTTGCCATCCTCCCCCAATTCACACCGATGCAATTGGCACACACAGCCAATGCGATGATGAGTACAAATGGAGAATGGAGGTATTGCAGTTTTTTTACTGCTGGTACCATTTCTTGATATGTTTCGACACTATGAAGAAGAAGAGAAGGGGGGGAATTGATTTCTATACCTGGCTGGTGTTTTATAGCTATGTAGGGTGGTGGGCTTCCATCTTCTTGGAAGGGGACTGCTTTTGAGAGCTTTTCCGTTAAGGAAAGTCTCTCAGGAAAAGAAAAGGCGATCACGTATAAAAGATACATTTTATTTTATGGTTACTTCTTAGTTGTTCCTCATTAGATCCCCTTTATCCAGCTTTTCGGTGAACAAAGGGATGCATAAGCAAACTTGGCAAAACAGAGCTCACTCTGCAACTTTGTTTAGGCTTTCCAGAGCTCCAGGGGTCTCATAACTTGCAGTGGCAAATAAGGTTTTGCATTGAATAACGCTTAAGCTGACTCACCTCGTGCTGTTAATTGAATTGTACTGTCTATCCATATGGTACTCATGATTTAACAGTAAAGGGCTTTCAAAGGTTAGATAAACTCAGAGATAACTAAATGGAGTTTCCATGGTGTCATGTCTGTCTAGATTCGGCATGGAGGTAGCATCTGTTGGAGTACATGTCAGTGGGAACCGGAAATGGGGAATGGAATGGATATAGTAAAGCTAAAGTGGAAATAAAGTAAAAATCGATAGGGTAACTGTAAGGAAAATAAATTTTATAAAATTATTAGAATAAAAGGGTAAACATGAAAAAAGTAGGATAGTAGGTAATTAATACATTAATTTTTTAGTCATTCCCATTATCATTATCCTCTAAACATATAATGTGAACAAATGATCATGGGGATCTTTTCAATTTATATGTCGACATTCCTTATAAAAGCTAGAGCCATTTGTAATTTTAGCCAATTTAGAATTTAAGATTCCAAAGAATCTAAGATCCTTGAACGAGAGATGTATGAGATGAAATTTTACCTTTTTTCAAACAAAACCTTTTGCTAGAAGCTCTTTCACTTTTAATTTTCAATAAAAAAAATTTTCATTTCTAATACACATCATTCTCATCTAATTTCTCCATCTCATTCAATCCCCTTGAGTTCTTACGATCAGTCACATGATCCTCATCTCACTGCAATCCCATCATCATCACTGTCAGCATATAAGTAGATCAGTTAAGCAAGCCTTGTTCCATGATACTTCTATTATCTGTATACGTAAACATGAATGTTTCTTTTTGTGTGCTTTGTCCGTGCGCAAGTATCACATGACGCTCGCGTTGAACCCCTCACGGGCCACATCACACCTATTTACGTTTCAAACCAGATTCAACGTCCCACTTGGTAATACATGTTACATCAAATAACCAATTCTAGATTGGCATTGGCCATCAAACTAATGGCTCAAAGATGAACAATCAACGGCTCAAATTCGTCCGGTGACTAAATTATGTTGATTATATAGTTGGTATAACTGGCCTACTTATGTCAATAGTTTGGGCCACAGGAGTGTTAACTGGGTTGAGTTGACTCATCTTGGGGTAATATCAATTGTAACTCACTTGTAAAATCTCAACTTAATCATATTTTCAATTCTATCTTTCACACATTAACCTAACTTATTTTAACCTTATAAAAATCAATGCAGGTCGGGTTGGAAATTGAGTTAATAGATTACACAAATTATTAAAAAATAAATATCTTTCGAATTTCAAACTAATAATAGTTATGCTAGTTTGTTAATATAACTTTCAAGACCAACAAAAACATTGATGAATTATCTAAGAAGTAAGTAACATTATCATCTTCCATATTGAATAATGTATACAAAATTCATAAATCCATCTTCCATATTGCCCTTGTGCACAGCTTGCACTGCCCATTTGTGCATGTGCATGCATGCGCCCACGTAAGAATTGGGTGTAGTCTGCAATATTTGCTCATTGACCCATGTCACAGTGTAGGCCTATCTAATACGGTTGATGAGCGTATCCTGCGTTTTGTGATATTGATTAGAACAGAAGCAACCATCAAATTTGTTCTTATTCCTACATTTGGAGTTTTAGCTATGGAGCAACCAGATAAGTTTCCACCTTCAAAGTAACTTGCAATGCTTTTCATACGCTGCTTTTCTGCATATTCTGCATTATGCGATATTGATTAGAACAGAAGCAACCATCAATTTTGTTCCTATCCTTATATTTGGAGTTAAAAGTCTATGGATCAAGCGAACAGATAACTTTCCACCTTAATCTAGCTTGCAATGCTTTTCGTATGCTGCTTTTGTTTTTTGTCTTTTATAGAGTTTCTCAAAGAAAGATGAGGCATCATAATCTTTTGGCTTGAAAATTCCCGCGCAAGAATGCATTTTCAGTTTTGCAGCAGCATGGCCCACGGTCATCTGGCTGCAACCGCAATGCATCCATTTTCAACATTTTCTTTCATGGTAGAATGCCCATCAAGTATCTTGACATATAATGTTTTTTTTTTTTTTTTTTTTTTTTTTTGGGAAGTAATCAGATTCGAGGATCTTGGGATATATGGGATTTGTGGTTATTTGGTACAGCATCAGGTATTGCCCTGTTGCCTTTTACTTTTCACCATATTTTATATTTTGCTTTTCTATTCTTTTTCTTTATTTTCCGTTGTCTTTTGCAATTGGTGAATCATTTAACTATTCATGGTAGTTAACCGTAGCGTGAAACACGAGCGGATTGTCCTTGAATGTTCAAGTGCCATGCAATATTTCCATTAGCCTTCCTCTCACCAGTCAGCCTAGATTACGAATTCGAGATTTCTCTGACAGCTGTTCTGATGTTACAGCGAGCAACAATCTGCAGCTCAGAAAATTTTGGATTGAATACGGTGCTGTGGTCCATCCAACGCAAATGCCTAGAGATATTCTTGACATATGCAGTTTGTCCATGGTTTGTTCAGCGTTTAAAAAGCAGGCAACATTTGTCGCCGCTTAGATGCATAAGTGGTTGTCGTGGGTGTGTAGAGTAATGTAAGTGGGAGGTCCAAGGTTCAAATTTTGGTAAAAATAGTAGCCTCGTTATCCTCCTCATGATCAGATGCCTGGTCATTGAAAGTGAGTGACATGAAAAGAAAAAAGAAACACATACACACACACCCACCAGGCCACATCTTATCACTTGCTCGCTTCTTGCACTCTTAGTTTACTCATTAGTAGGTGTGCTGTTGTAGCAGATCAGTGCCAAGCAAATGTAAATGAGCATGATTTCTTCAACTTGACAGAGACATGCATGGCTGTCATTTCCAATTTGCCAATTTCTGTCGTTCCATCTTTGAAGATCAGGATGCATTGCCGAAAGAGGAGATTATTAATGAGCATGATGAAAAAAAGCGCATGATGCTAATCCATATGCCCACTGCTAAGACAAAGTAAAAGGCACCCACATGCCCTTTACAACTTTCTTGATTACTGGCTGTCTTGCTTTTGGATGTGCGGGTCCCGTAGCTGCGTCAGGCCATACGAGGATGGCTGCTTGTACATGTGGGATTCGCATTACTCCTGCAACGAGATGCACTAACAGAGGACAGGTGGTGGAAAAGGGGAGAAGAAAAGAGAATGAAGTGATCGAGGAAGATCGAAAGGAGTGTAACTCCAGAATCTATAGACATGGAAAAGCCAGGTGGGTTTTGCTTGATGGGTAAGTTTCAACCCACAACCATAAAAGGAGAGAAGAATCTACAACTTGAGTAGATTCCTTAGATTCCCCAAAGTCTTAGGAGAGAAAATTTAAAGCTAAAAATTTTAACTTTTCATAACTATATTATTTTAAAATTATTTCATCATATCTTTCTAAACAACTATTCTATTTTCTGAAAATTTCTTCACAACTACATGTTCAATTAACTTATTTTTTTACACCTCATCGTTGTCTTTGTCATATTATATTATTTTTTACCAATTTAACAATTTTTACACAAAAAACTTTTCATTTAAAAATTTTGTCACTTACAAACACACCAGTGCTAATGGAGAAGTTGACTTAATAGACACCCTAATGCTCCCATTGGTTCCACTTATTAAACGAGCTCATGGCTTTACATGCAAACCAATGTTATCAAAGCCAGACGGGGCCGGCTTGTTCAACCGAAAATCAACAGTCGTTCTAGTTCAATGATCGCTGGTCCAGTTCGAATTTAAAGAACCACTTGAAGTGTTGAGCTACTAGTTTGACCGTAAAAACCAGTTGAAATGATTCAACCGATTGTGCTATTTAAAAAAAATGTATTGCACACTATAGTGCATTTATCACATTGCATTTATGGCATTGGATTCGTAATGCTCTCTTTCCTATTCCGTGCCCCTTGCATGCCCAGTACGTTGGGGCAGGTACTTAATTAAAAAATTTTGAAAATTAAGGAAAGGTGGAAAAAAATTAAACAAGAATATAGATTTCTGGGCGTTTTACAAACGTCAGTTTCTTCAAAATAAAATTTGCACTCTCACAGTTATCTAGGATTATAACAACTTACCTCCAGAATGCAAAAAGTAAATCTACTCAAGAACATAAATAACATTCCTTTTAAATTTCACACACTTAACAATAGAATAACAGACTTTGACATAAATTGAAAAATTAAATGAAGAAATCCACAGGGATCATTTCAATGCAAGTGAGCAAAAGAATGTTGGTGAGCAAGATTCGGTTTTTTTCCAAGCAATTGGACGCACACATATATAGGCCTAGATTATACCGTTCAAAATAAGGGCTTTCCAAGCATTATGAGAATTCAACGTAAGTCCAACGTCTCTAAAATAAATTCAAGCGTTGAACCAGAGACCATAAATTACATCTAAAAATTCAATTCAATTCAATTCGAGCGTTATACTTAAATGCATGAAACGTAAATTGTGAACCTTATTTATGAAAGTTTCAACACAGAATTTATGGCATGAATTCACTGGCTTTAATCCCATGCAAGAGAAAATCCATTTTCATTCCTTATGATTGATTTATAAACGTTATCTATTATAAAATTTTAATATGCATTTAATTATTATATTTTAACAAAAATATATTTGTTCACTGCATTCTATGTCCCACCATTTAAGCTAACAATTAAGTTTTGAAATATAATTTATTTTTCTTTAAAATTTCTTTTTTAAAGTAGGGCAAAATTTGTCCAGCAAAAATTGTCGAATACTGGAACTATATCTATGTGATTTTATTATTAAAAATGATTCAAACATTTAACCACTATTTTTGATCTCTTATTATGTTAGGGGTGTATTTAGAAAATGATAAAACTTTCAGATAAAAAATTTTTAGCGTAAAATTAACTTTTAAAATAAAAGAAAATAATACGAAATTATAAGAGTAATGATGTGAAGGAGAATAATATTAAAATAGATATGCTAGTGGTATTGTTAATATAGAAATAATTAAAAAGTAGAATAATTATATAAGAAAATATGAAAAAAAATTCAAGAATGCTTTTGGAGTTGAAACAGCTCAAATCTGATTAAGTTAGCATTAGGCGTGTAAATAAAGTTGATTTCAACCTGAACCCGACTAATCCAACCCAATTTATAATAGGGTTAGGTTAAGCATTTTGAAAAAAATATGTTTTATAACCCGATTTCAAAAGTGGGTTGGTTTCGGTTAGATATTTTCAACCCAACCCGACCTAATTTCATATATTAGTGTATAATATAGTAAATTATTAATAAATAACCTTACATGAGTATATAATACATAAGAATTAATTAGATATTATTTATTTGAAAATTATTATTTAGTACCTACATCATTGTATAAGTCATAAATTGAAAATTATTCATATAGAAATAATTAATTTTTATTCTTTCATATTAATTTAATTTTACAATATATTTAATTAAGTAAAGTATTTTTAAATATTATATATTTATTAAACCGATTTCTAACCCAAACTGAACCAATTTCTATAAGGTTAAAATAGAGTTGGATTAATGTGTTAAAGATAGAGTTGAAAGTATGTTTGGGTTGAGATTTTATAAAGTGGATTAAGGTTGTATTTACCCTAATTTATACCATGATTAGCATACATGAGTCTTATTAAAAAAAGGTAAAACTAACATAATAAAATGATATGCTGCTGCATATCAATTTTCAAGTAAAAAAAAAAAAAGTAAAATTTCCAACATCCATCAAAGTGTAAAAAATAAAAGATGTCACATGAATCGCCAACTCATCACCTCATATAATATCGAATATCTAAACTCCTGATTTTTCCACCTTTGCAACTTGTGTTTCCTGCTTCGCCCACTACCCTAGATTAACCGCCATCAGTCGTAGCCTTTGCCAACTATTACTCATACATTTTTCATTTTCCCACAACCCCTGCGTTATACCTGGGATTTTCATTTTCTCCAACCCTAGCCCCGCTGCTTGTGACTGTTTTCTTCCCAGCAAGATGCCTTCCTCTGCTCATTTTCTTAAGATGCAACTTTCTATGTTGATGGTATCATGATAAAATAACACGCTTTAAACATGATAAATGGTTTATTTTTTTAAAAAAAAATATTTTAAAATAAAAAAATAAAAAATCAAGGGTATGCATAGACACGTAAATATTAAAAGATTAAAAGATTTTGATAAGTGTAAACAGATTGCATCATAATTATCATGCAATTCGCTACGAATGGGCCTCATTTGATCATGAAACTAATGTCTATCTCATCCATTGTATTTAGAATTATTTACTTTAACAGTATACCAATTTTTATCCAAATCAAACGTGTATGAGCTGCATCTTAAAACAATACAAAATCAACATAATAAAATAATTTAACGTAAATATCAACTTTAAAATTGTATTACTATCAAAAATATATTTTTTATATAGATAAATAATTATGTAAAGTATTATTACATTTTAACACATGTGGGACCTATTTTTGTAGTAGATCGCACCGTAATTATAGTGTTGTTTGTTTGTATTGAATCATGTCTCAATATTAAATCATTACTCTAACATAGATATAATTATATAACCATAAAAAAATTTAAAAATAGTGTATAAAAGTTTACAATACATATAGTTTTTGAATCCCAGACAAATACACACATAAACATGATAAATAATTTAGATATAAAAAATATTTTAAAGTTAAAAAAAACAAAGGCTAAGCATGGAGATTTCCTCTTATGGTAAATGTTGAATCATTACCCATATATAGAACACTAAAATCATAATGATGGAGTTATTACTTGGATGCCTAAGTAGTTGATGTAGGGATGCAACTTGGTATCAAGTTTGTTCGAACACGCCCGACCCAACCCGGTTTCAAAACTAAGTTCGTATTTTATTTTTGAAACAAAATAGACTTAGTTTCAATTCGTTCCAGGAAAACTTAAAACCAACACCAGCTTTACATCAACCTGTTACTAAAACCTAACCAATCCAGACCCAATATATTTCTTAGTTTGTTAAAAAAATCATATTGATTTATGCATAAATATTTTAATTATAATTATAATAAAAGTTCTTTCATATAATCATAACTTAATTAAACTATAAAATATTTATTCTAAAACCTAAATATCATCTACATTTATTCATAAAAAGTTGAATCTATTGCATTTATATCAATTTAATTTGTAAATAATTATGAGTAAAAAAATTTATAAATAATTACAATTATACTAACTCTTTAAAATTATTGCATACATACCAATTAACTATTATTCTTGGATTATATAAGTCTTATTTTATTAATTTTGTTTGGATAATAAT
>JAXCLR010000050.1:67063231-67077445 GCA_035584095.1 Annona squamosa
GATTATCGATGGTAAATTCATTACATTCATTATACTTAGCATTATTTTTTAATTGTAAAACTAACTTTCATGAAAATCAAAGATATCATAAGTTATATAAATATATTCATAACTGAATTATGAATAAATAACAAGTTATCATAATAAAAAAATATATGTTAGAATAGTTCATGTGAATGCAATAATGTTCAAAGAATTTGTTGTTTCTATAAGTAGATTTTAATTTATATTCGTTTGAAAGTAACCTTAAGTTCAACCCGAAACCAAGACTAGAACAATTTGAGTTTAAACTCACCTAAACCCAATAAGCTTAGAGTTTGGGTTCACTTAAACCCGATACGACTCAACCCGAGTTGCACTCCTATGTATACAAAATAGCGTAAACGAGGAGTCTAAGGTTCAAATATTGGATAGAAATAGCGACTTTGCTATCCCACTCCTAAATTATACCTTCGTTAGGCATCTAATCATTCAAGGTGAGTAACATGATAAAAAAACAATCATAAAGATGGCAAAAGCATAATCTTTATTTTTAAAATAAAGGGCTTACTTGGTAACACAAAAAACTTTTCATAGTAAAACTTTTCAATCCCTATAATTAATCTATTTTTGATTATTTTTCACATCTTCATGTACAACTATTTTACTTTCTAATTATTTTTGCACAACTACTCATACAACTAACTTATCTATTTTAATTTTTAGGGTGTCTTTGGTAATAAATGAAAGTTGTTCAGTTAAAACTTTTCAATCTAAAACTTTTCATTCTTCACAATTACTATATTTTTTAATGATTTATTCATATTTTTCTATACAACTACCCTACTTTTTAATCATTTCTACACAATTACCAATACAACTAACCTATCTATTCCAACTTTATCCTATTTATTTGTCATAATTACCCCTATCATATCACATCATTTGATAACTTATACTTTCTACAACTTTTCATCAAAAGTTCTATCTATTCGCAAACACACCCATAATCATTACCTTTCCTATATCTTATCATTTTTTTCCATTTTAAAATTTTTTACACTAAAAATTTGTTATCCAAAAGTTTTGTCATTTCCTAAAAGGCCCTTTTCAGCAACCCTCATAAAAAGGCTCTACAATGTGACATCCAAAAGTTCTGCTTCTCTTAAATCTTTCAGCAGAACCATGACCACCATCCTTTCCAAGGAAATGATTGGGGCCTCCAAGTGAGCAGCATCTTGATTAATTCTGACCACAAGAATATGATTGTTCCACTTCCAATGGTCTCTCATTTGGAGTCGACCAGGATGAGGAAGAAGGTTCCATTACAGAGTTGCTAGGCATGTCAGGAAATGAAACCTATGAATCCATTGGTTTGACACTTACTTGAGAAGGGAACAACAGATCATTACTAGTTTTCCATTTATCTTCTGCAATGAATAATTCGTGAAGATCAGAAAAAACAAAACAGAAATATACACAGTCCCACATAACATATACATGTAACAGCTTGAAAGACAATTGAAGCTTGTAAAAGGTGATTATAGCGATTCTCCAGCATGCCTTCCTCTGCCAACTTCCACCAATGATATTCTTCTGTATTGTAAATCAAATAGTCGTCTTTCAACGCAGGATGCTTCAAAGAATCTTGTGGCACATAAATGGGGCATGATGCACCTGTTGATCCTCCTCATAATCATTTTCTTACATGTAAGTGCCGGTAAATGCAATTTTCCAAACGTTGTTGAATGCCAGAAGGGGCCACATTTGGTACATGCCATTCGTTCACATGAAGCTGTACTGATAATTAACATTTGAGATGGTGCATTTTCCGGAAGTATTTCCAAAAGTGTTAGCCTGAATAAGCAAAATAAAATAATCACGCAACAAAGATCGAATTTTGGGCAGCACTAGTTTTAATTCGTTGAAGTGCATTAATCAGCAATCAACCATAGCAAGAGATATCCTTGTCCACTCACAAGGGTGGGGAAAGAGATTTTATTGTGATTAGGAGAAACTTGCAATCATGGTATTGCAATTAAGAGCAGGTTATCAACATTAGAATTGAAATGGTTAGATCTGCATTTTGACATTAGATTTTGATTTCGGTTGGATTTTTCTAATTCGCACAAGTCAAATGTCCCAGTGAAAAAAGGATCCTGGTAACAACTCAAAGTGAGCACAAAAAACAATGAATTTCATAGCTACGTAACTTAGAGCAACATTTCACAGTTCACATCATGGAATCACAACCAAAATGCATCAGCTTCAATTTTCATTAGAAAAAATATAAAATAGAGGCATAGAAATTAATAAAATATTTGCTGAGAAGCATCAAAAACATCCCCCAGCAACAACAAATTGAAATCGAATCATGAGAGGAAGCCAATGTTGCGCATGAGCCAGCTAGCATCTGGGAGGCCCCAACAAGAACCATGGTATGGTTCTAGGATACGACAATTGAACACAGAAGGTGAAAGCAATCAACCTCATGCTGCACCCAAATCTCATAGACAACACAGATCTCTAAAATGAACTTATCTCCTCAGAATTTTGTTAGGTTTCTAACCTTAGGATGATCATTGTATGCTTCATATACTTCTCCGACCTCCATCTCATCACCATCAGTAGGAGAAGCGCCATCTAGCATAACCATATTGCCTTCATCCTCGAACTCACCAAACATATTTTCAACCTTGTTTTCATCATCAAACAGATTCTCATCCTCTGTATTTGAGAATTCATCAAACATTCTGGGTCTCTTTATGCGCCCTCTATACCCGATCAGGCTCTGAAGCTTCTCCCTCCATAGGACCAATGGACATTTCTCAATCAGCTCAGATCCTTGGTATGCTTCTGTCAAATATACACTGAGCCTCTTTCCTCTCTCAGATACATAAAAGATGCCAAAATGCTTCAAGAGGAGTCTCATTAGTTTCTGAGGCATTTTAAATTCATGCCTAAAATGAGTCAAATGGTCTGTCACAAGCCTCTTCTCAAGTGTAAAACTCAGCAATTCATGCATGACAGCAATTGCCCGCTTATCAAACTCCTTTGATCCTGGTACTAGATCACGTGCATCAGCATATGGAGAAAGATAAGACCGCTTTTGAAAATGTTCAATCTGTCCACCATATCTAAAGAGCTTCTTGTAATTTGGTGGAAACTTCAATGGAAAAGGAAGGGAGAGAAATCCTGGTGGAGGATGATCTGATTCTGTGGCTGGTGCTACCTTCTTCTCTAACTCTGTGACTGCCCATTCTGGATTCCAAGACATGAGTTCCAAGTATTCAACATCATCAATTTTAACAACCTTGAAAAGATCTGGAAACATATGCACCCATTGATTGCGAAAATCATAAGGCAAACCCAAATCACGCCTAAAGTGAGCAATCTTATCAATTTTCAACCGTTTATCAACTGACATCATCAAGAACCTAGTGACATACTGAGCCAGTTGTGGGCTGTGCTCCTGCTTGAGCCGCTCCTCCTCATCCAAAAGATCCTCACCCTGCCTTGTAAGTCCACACCATATCACTCCCCTCTGGTCCTTGTACAGCTCAAACAGTTTTGGGGACTTGCGGACAAAATCTGAAACCTTGTGTGGCTTCCGTAGGTTGATATGCTGACGATACCGTTCCAATTCTCTCAAACGTATGATTTGTTCAGGCTCTTTCTTCAAGAGCTCAATCATGAACAGAACCTTCGAAGCAATCTTCCACTTTTCTGTCACTATTTCAAGCTCATGAATCCTCTTCTTCTTGCTTCGATCCTGGACCCGCTTGCTTGTAGTCATTGCCCGCTTTTGAAAGTGTGAGAAGACCCATTTTGAATTTATCTTAACGTCTAAGAATGCTCCATGGGGCATCATGTATGAGAAGTCAGCAAAATCAGCAGCAAGTCTATTGAGTTTGTGACTAAGAAGACTGGCCATCATTGCAGGGAACAGTCTGATTATGCACAATGACCTCAGTTGCTACTTTCTTAAGAAGGGGCTGCCACAACAAGAGATTATCATCAGCCTTCTGTTTATTATCTGAAATGATATCATGACTATCAAAAATGCTTGGAAGTCAATATATACATAATGGCTTGAAACTAACACTCACCAATCAAATTGCGTTTAAAACTACATCACATAGAGGAATGATCAAGATGTAAATGTATCTAGCCGGGCATGGCATGTGGTGAATTAATCCCACAATCAATTTTCTTAGTCCAATTTCACTTGTCCAAGTTTGGGAAAAGTAGGTTGATTCCATAAACCGAGGTAGCAAATGATGATAATTCTAATTAGATAATTGTGAAACAATACAAAGTGCCCATTGCCAATTTGGTTCAGTTTTCATCAACAATCAGTTTCAACCAATGCTACATCTAGAAAGTTGAAGGTATGGAAGGGATGGTCATCATTTTTTGGAAATAAAATCATCTAACAATGTCTGTTTGCTACAAAATAACAGCAACAACAACAATAGACCCAAATCATGGCCCAAAATGATATAAATTATAAATGAAGACAATTATCATGAAACTGCCCCCAAAATCAGCAGTTATACATTAAAATCTGATAGAAGTAAAAAAGCCAGAACAGGATTATTTGTCACTTTTTTTGGTTCATATAAATATCAAAGAAGAGTAGAAGATCAATAAGAAATGGGTATCATTGGATTTCAAAGGAGTATTGATACCTGTGAACGTTGTAAGGAGGGTGGCCAGAGCTGCTGACATTGTTGTTCATCAAAAAGTGAGAACCCAACTAGGGGTGCCGATTACAGGCAGAGACTGGTGATTGTGTAGACTCTTCCTGAGTCTGAGTTGAAGAGGGAAGATGGCAGTGCCAGCTGCCATCCTGGAAGAGAGTAGACAGTGAAAGAGCTTCAGCTAAGGGATTGCAACCTTCAAATGGGGAAGAAGACAAATCAAGAGGTTGTGGTTTGAAGAGGCTTTTCTTCTTTAAATATTGAGCATTCAAATTCTAGAACTTGAAATTTCAACAAATACAGAAATTCAATACTTAGAAATTATAAATTTCTACATAATTAAACATAAAAATGGAATTATTGTCTGTTCGAAGAATCAAGGCTGGTGTGACCTTTATGGCATAGCCCTACCTAGCTAGGCTAGACCAATCCACAATTAGGTCTAAAGTTTTGGATTAAACAAACCTCTGGGCTTGGGTGGAAGAATCGACCTTTAAAATATTCCTACAGAAGTTTGTCTTGTTTTGATTATTGCTCAACTAGTATTTGATGGTTTAGAAATGTAATTGATGGCTTGGGTTAAAATGATTGGTCTACTTAAAACATCAGATGCTGAAATTTACCGATTTGTATCTGTTTTCCATCAATTTTGGATGCTTATTTTACACATTCAACTATACAAAGGCAAGTTGATGTGTTATGTATCAACATAATAATTGTATGGTTATCTTCAAGATCTTATACTATGTTATAAATAGTGTGGCATGGTAGCCCAAAGATCATGATTGGACAGGGTATATCTTCATGGAGTAGGTTACTCCGAACCATCTAAATTCTTGTCTCTGATTCATTTGTGTCTTCATCTTGCAACATGGCATCAGAGCTAGACCTAAGCCCATTTGTGATTGTCCTCGTTTATAATGTGTCCACAACTCTAGCCCAAGATGTGAGGAAAAGTGTTAGTGTGGGCTTAAGTCTCACATTGTTAAGAGACTAGTACGATTAATGATTTGTATATGAGGAAGAGGTTTCATATTATTCATCAATCGCTCAACAGCAGTGACCATGTGCTTTTGCATCACACGTGTTAGAGAGTCCAAGACACACCTGTTGCCATTAGACTAGAAAGAAAGATAAAAATTGGATGGTTAAATATTATATCAATTAAAGACATGAAAAAATAACAAAAAAAATTAATGTCTGTTGTTCATTTTGGGAGATGTGTGCTGCATAGTAAAAGAGACATCAGGGTACCTACTTTATATCTCAATAAAGATCATTTGTTTTAGGTCAGTTTAAAGATGCACAACTATTGAACATAAGTCCTCATTTTCTTTCCCTCTGTTTGATGGAAAATTTACCAATGTCTAATTCATGCTTAAACCTAATAAGCTATCATAAGTCCACCCAACATATCCAAGCTCAATGTTGTAGGAATTAAGTCTCAAACTCTTGTAATTCATAATCTCCATTTGAAATTACAGCCAGCCATAAGCATGAATCAGACATTGATAAATTTCCCATCAAACAAAATGCAAAGAAAATGAGGACTTATGCTCCATATTTGTGTATCTTTAAAATGACTTAATACAATTGATTTTTATCATGATATAAAATAGAAATCTTGATGAAATAAAGGATATTAATAAGGGGTGTCTCACATTCTCTAGCACATGTGAGGTGAAAACACATGGTTGCAGTTGTTGAGAGAGAAATGAGTAATAAGAATCCTATTCCCATACCCAGACATATAAACCTGTAACTCTGCAAGTCTCTTAACAATGTGGGACTTATACTGACAGTCTCCATCATGTATTGGGCCAGAGACATAGACACATGTTGTAAAACAAGACAAAAACAAACAAGCTTAGGTCTGGCTATGATACCACGTTGCAAGATAAGCACATAGATGAACAAGAGACGAGAATTTGTGGTCCAAAATAACCAACTCCATGGAGATAAACCTCTTATTCAATCATGCCCTTTAGGCTACCACAATCTACTATACCCTACTATCTACAACATAGCACAGGATCCTGAAAATAATCATGCAATACGCAAGTATTGCATTGAAACATAATATACCAACTTGTGATTATAGCTGAATGGATAAAATAAGCGTCAAATTTGGTGTAAAAAAGATACAAATTGGCAAAATTTCATCATATCATGTTTGAAGTGGACTAGTTGTTTTAACTCAAACCATTGAGTACATTTTTTTAAATGTAATAAAGCAACAACTTAAATTCAATCAAGCAATGAGCCAATAACCAAGACAAGCCAAATCAAGGGGTGCACGCTGGACAGTTTTTACCTGACCCGGACCAGACCCTGAATTAACTCTGTATGCCGGGATCTGGATCAAACATGGTACCAAACCCCTAACTGCTCAAGTCTAAACCGGGTCAAGGTGGGTTCAGACCAGGTACAAAATTATGCAGTTCCCTTAGCCTCTTTTTTTAATTTTTTAGTTAAAAAAAATTGTATAATTCATAAACATATGAATAATATATACAAATTTAGGCATACTCGGATACTTTTAGAAATACTAAATTATAAAATTTTTTATTAATAACATGAGTCATATAACAAACAGACAGTGAAAAATGGTGCAAAGTTACTGCTGAACAACTGTTTTCAATCAAAGAAGATTATGTTCTGCAATAAATACATCAGTACTCACCAGTTCGCACCGGGAAGCCCCTTCCTTAGTAGTGGTTGATAACAAATAGGGCATGCAAGTAAATCAAATCCTGAAGAACTATTGAAGTGCAAGCCTGCATCTAAAAAATTTTTTTGCTGAACTCCAGCATCCTGGAAAAGCAGACTTATTCATTCGAAAGCCTGTGCAGGCAAAGAACAGCGGCTGTGTAACTGCAAAGAAATATGAGCAAGAGAAACACACAGAGTAAAAAAATCATACAAAAAATTAAAATTACCTCTAACAAAAAGAAAGCTAATGACAGAAAACATCAAACAACCAAACCCACCCAACAACCGGCGATAAATGTGTATAGATTGATAACGGATTGCCGTTCTTTGAAATAGAAACCACAGCCTTTAATCTTATAAAAAAACAACCTTTAACCGCAGAAAGCTCAACGGATCACCCAACGGAGAATAAATGGACCACGGAGAAGCATTTTATCACTAAGAAAAAGAAAAAGGCATAAAGAAAACCAGAGGCAGAAAATGGGTTGTCCGCTCTGAATCAGAAAACCGGCGCCCGATCTCTGAAATCTCCATACAAACAAAACTGCGCGAATCTGATCAAAAAGGAGCCCCAGGAACAGAACAGGAGCTGAGAAAGGGGAGTTTTCAAACTTCCGAACAAGCGCGAAAAGAGAGAGAGAGAGAGAGAGGAAGAGAAGAAGAGGTTTCTGCAGTTATTTTAGTTGGGACTTGTAGACTTGAAAAGCCCCACCAGCGATCTTGATCAAGAGCTTGTGCGAAATCCAAGTCGTATAAAAGAGGAATCGCTCACCTTGGAAAAGAGAATCATTAGGGTCTGGCAATTTCTGCCTGGAGGAAAAGGAGGCAAGAGAGAGAGAGGTAATGAAGATTTCAGATGGGTCGCGTGCCTCCATGAACTGAACTTCTGCGAACATAATAAGAAATGAAACACATTAACAACTGTAACTTGTAAGTAATTTATACAATAATCCAACAACATAATTTGGCCAACTTCACTCAGTGACAAACAATAATCTTGGACAGATTATTAATTGACTAATTACACCACTAGCTCCTTTAAATGATGCTAGTTAACTAGCATCAATCTGGGGTATGTTTGGCCATTGATAGAAAATGCTAAGTTAAAATTTTTCAATCTAAAATTTTTATCCTCCACGACTATCATATTTTTTAATTATTTTTTTCCATTTTCTTATAAAACTACCTTACTTTTCAATCATTTCTACACAATTATTCACACAACTAACCTATCTATTTTAACTTTATCTTCTTCACTACTCATCATTACTCAGATCATATTACATAATTTGACAACTTTTACTCCTCAAAATTTTTCATTAAAAGTTTTAGGGTGTGTTTGGCAACAAAGAAAAAGTGTCAACTCAAAACTTTTTAATCTAAAACTTTTCACTCTTTATAATTATTATATTTTTTTAATAATTTTTTCACATTTTCCTATACAACTACCCTACTTTTCAATCATTTCTACACAACTACTCATACAATTAACCTATCTATTTTAACTTTATCATTTTTACTCTTCATCATTACCCCTATCGTATCGCATCATTTGACAACTTTTACTCTCTAAAACTTTTCATCAAAAGTTTTATTCATTTCCAAACACACCCATAGTTATTACCAAACAAACCCTTGGACCAAGTTTTTTTTTTTTTTCTTTTCGATACTTCCCTTTTTCATCTTTGTAAATTTCTGACTTGGTCAAATGGGGGATGGTTTAGTGGAGTAATGGCAATTTAGAGTAGATTTCTTAATATGAGTTTTGCTGCTGTTTTTTTTTTTTTTTTTTTTTTTCTATTCTCCCTTTCATTTGGATTTGGGTTTATTTTAAGTTAATTTTAGAATGGGTTAATTGGAAGTTAAAGAGAGGTGGGCTAAGTGCACATGCACTTAACTTATGTGCACGGTATCAAAACCTTAAAACTTTTAAATGAAAATTTTTTTATATAAAAGTTTTTGTAGTGTAAAAAAATAATGTACTATGATAATGTTAATAATGATGAGTAAGAAAATAAAGTTAAAATAAATAAGTTCGTTTTGAACAATTACATAAACAAATACACTCTTATGATGTGTTTGGCAATGCTTAAAAATGTCAAATTAAAACTTTTTAATCTAAAACTTTTCATTCTCCATAGCTACTATATTTTTAATCATTTCTTGATTTTTTTTATACAACTATACTACTTTTCGATAATTTATATACTAATCTATCTATTTTAACTTTATCCTCTTTATTCCTTATCATTACTCCTATCATATCACATCATTTTACAATTTTTACTCTTCAAAACCTTTCATCAAAAATTTTATCCATTATCGGGCACACGGCTAGTATAAAAGTATAGTTCTTAATAATTGCATTTATTAAGAGGTTTCACATGAAATTCTTTGAAAGCCATATTTTTTATATAAAACCTTTTATTTAATGAGTTGGAGGTTACTTTTGATTTTTTTTAAAAATCATTGGGACAGATTTGTAAAGTATTTTCATGATTTAAATTAAAAAATATGTGCACAAATCCAGTTCACGAACAGAGCACCGAGTCTACATGATCTACCACCTTCCCGAAGCTGTTTCCCAAGACTGCCCACTTCATTCCACCCGAACCCAATAGGAACCGCAGTACCATTCTTCAAGCTGGCCGCAAGCTACCATCATCCGTCCGATTGCAGAAATCATAGCCGCGGCCATTTCTTCGTCCAAGCAGCGCAAGCAGCAGTCGGATTTAATTCCACCTGCAGCGTCCTCTTTTCAATTCCATCTAAAGTAGAGGCGGATGAATTCATCTTTAGAAAATCGAAGGATTTACGGCAGTAAGGTAGCCATGATCTGTGCCATCAAACGGTCCAGATCAACCAGCACACCGACCAGATTTAAGAGTAGCTGGATAGTTGAATCTCAGCCGTCCATCATCCCGGATGTGCGCATAAAGGAACGGTGCAAAGCAACATCAAATTCGGCCAGCAAAATCTGCAGTTTCAGCCATCAAGCATGCCTGCCGTCTGATCGTCGCCCATCGCCGCCATCACGCCGCTTCCATCCCTGTTTTTAGCGGCTCAATTTTTGCAGCCATGGCTGTTGCGCACTTCCAATTTTCTCTTCGCAATTTAACGGTGGCGATCTGGTCATTCATTGCCCAATTTCAGCAGCACAGAATGGTGAGCCATTTCTCTATCAGACGATCGTAACCGTCCATTGCAACAGTATCTTCACTTAGGTGTGCAATGGCCAGGCGGTGCTGAGTCCATCACACGTGTAGGGCTGGTGGCACACGATCTAGCTACCGCTGTCCATGATTTCTCCAATTTCTGGCAAACCATCACTCCACCATAAGCAGATTCAACTGCCCACACGGATCAGCATCTCTGGCTGGATTTAATTTCAGCAAATTTCTAATTCTAAGCATAAAAGGCTGCTTCTATTCAATGGGTGGCAGACATGTGCAAGCCGGAGGCAATCAGCAACTGCAAGACTTGATTTCGGGCCAACGGCAAATTCTAGCAACGTTCGGCCATTATGTCAAATTAGCAGGAGACATGCTTGGAATTGCAACTTCCAAGCAGGCAGGTGCCAGGATGCCAAGGTAATTCTAGTTTGGGCAGATCTAGCCATATGTCAAAAACGCAATTTCCCAATAAGCTATCAAACAAATACAAACCATCCATCTTATCAACTCTAATTGCAGCAGTGCGTGCAAAGCAAGTGGATGGATTCAGGGCAATATGCGCACGATACATGTAATTCAAGCAAGCTGCGCTGCCCTTGCATGGATTTTCAAGATCGTGGCTAGGCATTCAGTCGCCGGTTTAGCTGTTGGTTGTTTCCATTCAAGTAGTTTTTAAGCGTTCTTTATTATTTATTTATTTTGTAGTATTTAGATTTTGTTCTTAGTATAATTTGCTTTATAATTTATTTTAGAATGATTACTTATAATTAAAAATTTTTGATGTTTACTTATAATTTAATTTTAAGTTCAAACTCTCCGTCCTTTTACGAATTTGGCTTGTCTTACTAGTATTTTATATTGTCTTTAGTTGTTAGTTTGATGTGTTTTGTTATGCTTTTAGATTGGTAATCATGGATTTCTTATGACAAACTCATAGTTGCCCACCAGTCGGTGTTGATATATTTCTTGCATGAATTTAAGATGCCCCATAAACTAATAAGGTTGAAGCCTTTTAACATCTTTTATATATTTGAAAGAGGAAAGAGGTTCAGTATATATTCAATAGAAGCATATGAAGGATCAAAGTTGATTAAGAAATACCATGGTGCTGAGGAGAGAGAACTTTGAATTCTCACTAGCACAGAGAGTGAACAAAAACCTATAATGTTTGATGCATTTTCTAATATGAAGAATAAGTATCTATTTGACAAGGATAACAAGATTGAAAATATGTTTGGGAGTTCAAGGATGAAAGCAATATGGTTATGCTAGATGGTGCTACTCCTATTGATGGTGATGAGATGGAGGTTAAAGAAGTATAAGAAGCATACAACGACTCTTCATTATCTCAATTTTAGAAATCTAAAAAAATTCTAAGAAAATAAGTTCATTTCTCACATTCATGGTGTCTATAAGATTTGAGAGAACATGAGATAGATTGTTTTCACCTTCTAAGTTCAACTATCTGATCCTAGAGCCATACTATGATTCCTTGTTGAGGCCTACCATATGATGGTTGGCTAGCATGCAACATTTGCATTCACTTGTGCCTCAATTTCACTTTATTTTTTTTTTGAAAATAAATAAGAGGCTCGCATCCTTCTTAGCCCCAGACATCATAGGGAGGGACATAAGTCAATTTATTCCTTCAAATATATTAGATCATTACATAGATTTTTATCAATACATCCTAGTGGCTCCCCCCACCATTCTCCAAAAACATGGCCACATCTAACTGCAAATTTAGCTAAACAATGGGCGACCATATTACCTTCCTTAACAACATGTTTAAAGAATAGACCATCACATTTGATGGTTTGCTGATTTAATCTTCTCGATAGCTTCAGCAACATATAAGGTTGAACCTCCATTTGAGTTCAGTAGGTCTATAAGTGCAAGAGAATCAGATTCAATTTCAATCTCCATATGTTGGAATTTGCGAATTTCAAAAATCCATTCAGTTGCTTTAAGAATCACCAACACCTTCATTTGCATCATGTCAACTATTCCACAGATGGTCCATGTCTTGGCAACTATGAAAATTCCCCCATCACCTCGTAAGATTGCACTCATTCCAGTTAATTCCTTCATAATCACGTGCCTTCCATCAATGTTTACTTTCATTCTTCCTTCTTTGGGTTTACACTAGTGAGTAGCCAACTGATGCGAGAAACTTCTAAAATTGGATAACAGAGTTACTTCCTTTAGTTGTTTCCAATAAGCGCAACACCAACTATATGTTCCATTGAGATGTACCCGTCTACCTTCCGCCATTATCGAAATCCGAAGACGCCAAATACGTTAGCAAAGAAGAGAGAACAAACTCAAATTCTCCACATTCTCCTTTTGTGCAAGGTTTTGGAAACATGCTTTGATGGTTATAGGATCCTCTCTTTCTCCAATGAGACATTCGAAAAATGTCATCATGGGTTTTGTTTTAACACATTTCAAGAAAAAGATGATCAATACTTTCATTTTTATCGAGGCAAAGATTACATCTTGATTGCACATCAATTCCACATTGCCTTAGATTATCTTTTGTGGGGATAATTCCTTGATACAATCTCCACACAAAAATACTCACTTTCAATGGGAGCTTTTGTTTCCAAATTGATTTGAACGCCATATAATCTAGGTTGTCCTTACTTGTATTATGCAGTTGTCCTGCCTTTATGCACCTACACGTCTGTAACCATCTATAAGCTGAACGTATAGAATGCATTTCGTTTGCTTCCAGTTTCCAAGCTATGCAATCGTCCATCTAGCTTCTAAAGATGGGCGCATTCTTTATTTTCTCCAAAGTTCCATCTCCAATAACACTCGCAACTTTTGATGTATTCCACTGCCCTGTATTGTCATCAATAAATTCTATAACTAGGCACTCGTCGGGGTTATTTTCATATAAGGGACCAACATTATGAATAACTATATCGGCCTAGTTGTTAGCAAAGAATCTCACTTATTTGCCATTACCTATCAGCCATTTGCAACGGTGAAACCTGTGTTATTTGAAAACTTCATGTAATATACAGTGCATATGTTATTTCAATATGATTATAGAAAATGTGTATGTTTACAAAAAGATCAAATTTCAATTTTAGAAAAATAATATTAAATTATAAATTTAGAAAAGATGATTGATTAGTAATTTTGACAAGAGTGGAGACAAAAATAAATTTTTACAAATATTTCGGAAAGTAATTTCAAAATTCTGAATTATACAAATTGAAACTGTTTAAATTCACGAAGCTTATGGAAAAATAAAAATAAATAGAAAATTTTTGGCTAATTAGGGGTTCTAATTAAGGGCCTGTATTTATCCTAACTGTTTTCATTATATCTAAGCATGCATAACTCAGAATCATATAAAAATTTAATAGAAAGTAGTAAATTATATGCTCTTTAATCTAGGCGGATCAGATTATGAAAAATAGTTTACTAAATTACCTAACTTGAGTGCATAAAAAAAACGTGCCCAGGAACCATTCATACAAAGCATGCACGTACATGAGTTACGTGGATATTTTGATTTATGTTTATATAATTGTTTAGTTAATTTATATCTTAATATATATAAGGTCATTTGAAATGAAACTTTTGGAGAAAACCTATTTTAATATACTCTACATAATGAATGGATTAGTTTT
>JAXCLR010000050.1:67077545-67090264 GCA_035584095.1 Annona squamosa
GTTTATTTACAAAATGAAAGAACTTGCTTACTGAGTATTAGTACTCATGTGATTTTTTCAAAATATACAGACAGGTATGAGACAGACACCGAAGTGAAGCACAGGGTTACATAAGTTACTGCCTTTTGTATAAATCCATGAAAGTTGAATTTTGTAAAGGCAGCCGTGTCTGGCTAGTAAATTTCTATTGTAATTAAATAATTGATGAATGTGTTATGAATATATATATATATATAAAAAGAGTTCTCATTACCACATGTGGATTTAAATAGAAATGGTTTGATTATCTCATCTTTTCACAGGTTATAATTATTATGTATAAAAAAAAAATTCTGTCGCGTGACCAGGGCAACAATCCTGTTCACATTTACCAATCAGAAAGCGATCCTGGAGTAAGGCTCTCCAACGCCCCGGTCGGGGGCGCCACAGCAACCCTCCTTCAACACCTCACGACCCCTCATTATTCCCCTCCACATGAAAGAGTCATTGATTTTTACCTTGCATGCCCATAAGCTGCATTTTCCTTTGGAACTCTAGCACAAAAAGAATCTGGTTTGGTAGCCAATCGCCATGTTTGTTTTGCAATGAGAGCAAGATTGAAATTTCAATTATTTCTAAATCCAAGCCCTCCATTGCGCTTTGGGTTACACATGCACTCTTAAGCTAGCCAACTCATTTTTCTTCTTCCATTTCTCTCGCCCCACCAAAACTAGCTCCTTATATCATTTGAATCTTTAGAAAACATTTCAGGCATAACAAAAAACTCATGACATAGCTTGGGATGGCCCGAGCTACAGATTTGATCAAGACTTCTTTTCCACCCCAACTTAGGAATTTCTGTTGCCACCCTTGAATTTTCCTCCCCACTTTTTCTTAATGTTCTTGAACATCACCAATTTTGAGCATCCCACTCACACGGGGAGCCCCAAGTAATCTTGAAACTTCTACTCTCTAGATTTGATACAGACTCAATAAGTTGCTTTTATTTTGTTCTTGTATTTGAACTAAAGAGGATGGATGTCTTATTCATATTAACCATTTGTCCAGAGCACTTTGTTGTTAGGATTTCATTCAACTTCCTTATCTGTATTTGTGGCCTTTGTAAAAATGAGAGCATCATCTGTAAAGAACATATGACTAACTATTGAACATTGCTTGCCCATCTTAATACCATGCAAGTTGCCCTCCTCATTTACTTTCACTAGTGAAGATGGTTGTCCCTTGGCGCAAATGAGAAATAAGTAGAAGGACAAAGAGTTACCTTGCCTTAGTCCCTACTCAGGAGGAAAAGGCTTTGTGTAGCAACCATTTATGGCAATCCTATATCTGACAAAACATAAGCATGCTCTTATCCATTAAATCCATTTCTCATTAAAATTCATTCTCCTTTATCATCTAGCATAAATAGATTTTCACTTTATTGTTGTTATGGGGACGTTCCAAATTCTTCTTGGCAAATAT
Source organism: Annona squamosa (assembly GCA_035584095.1). NCBI lineage: Eukaryota > Viridiplantae > Streptophyta > Magnoliopsida > Magnoliales > Annonaceae > Annona > Annona squamosa. Next base: position 67,079,007 of record JAXCLR010000050.1, read on the forward strand.
TTTTATTAATTCCTATACTTTATTTATATTTTACTAGTAGAATCAAGTTGATGTTGATGCATTTTTGTCGTGCTTCCATGCTCTAAATTGTGAAATGCTAAGTTATTTAGTTATGAAGTCTATTCTTTGTTGTGCTCACTTTGCAGAGTTGTTATTACCTAGTTCCTTTATTGCTTGGACATGTGATTAGGGTGAATTACAACAATGTAAATGAAATCAAAATCAATTATCAAAATGCAGATCTAACCATCGATCCACATGAAATCACAAAATTATATTGTTCGTGATGTAAGTCACTGTTACAAAATAGATCCATTTGATCATGCACACCATTATTACCTTAGCACAAGATCATTAGTATTTGGCATTTCCAAAGAAGTAATCATGTTGCATGTTGGGTAAAACTTAACTAATATAGTCTAGGTTTCTTAATACCAAATCAACATATAAGAAGGGAGATCCAATAAGTTTTGGAAATGACAAAAAGATGTTGTAGATCCTAACCCATAAAAGAGAGAATCGATTAAGCAAGATTATTGTCTCTTGTATAGAACAACAAAATTGCCTTTAATAAATAGATTATAAAGCGATGTTCCAAATAAATCAATAAAATAGCTTTCAACCCCCCATCCGTTATGTTTTTTAAGTTATAAGCTGCAAAAATTATTTAGAATAACAATGAATTGTCAATAAGAATTATATATTACAGGCCTAGTGTTATCAAATCTAAAGAGGACAAAAACCATTGAATTGAGATCAACCAATCCCATGAAAAGCAAATTTGTAGAAAACAATACTCATTTTATATGTTGTATTAACGCACAACATTACTAAAAGGAATATTACCATCTTTTGATTGATTATCTACCCAAAAACATAATTGGACTCATGTTGTTTTCAAGTTGTATATCATATATGAACTTAAAATCATCCATATTCTTCGTTTGGAAAAGTATGGAAGTGCTTGCTTGTTTTTTTTTTCTTAATACATTCTTAACTTCTTTTATAAAGTCAAGTTAAAAATCTCCTCTCGCTTCAGCAGAGACGAAATCAATGAACCTCAATAGTTCAATATTAAATAATTTAACAATTCTTCATTAGAAAATAATTTAACAATTCAAACCATACTTAAATGTTTTGATGAAACCTTTCTATGTGACTTCCATTAATAAATCTTCATAAGAGAACAAAGATCATGGTTATGTGACTCGACAAACTAAATAACTTGATTAGTATTTTTCCCACTTTTAGATCTATGGTACTTATTGCTAAACTATTACAAAAGTTCAAAGTACATTAGGTTTATTGTGCCAATGTTGATTTATTGAGAACATGCACAGAGATAACTCCAAACTTTATTATCTATACTAAAACTAAAATTCCAATCATGCCATCATAAAACTTATATGCATTTCTAACAAATCAAATTGCATTTTGATTATTGACTTGATTTCAGACCGTGTTCAGTACATTAGGAATGAGAATATTCAAGAAATGAGGAATGTCAAAAGTCAACATATCAATTACCTAACTATTATATTTTTTCCATTTTCATTATTATAATTGTTTTCTCGTATTTTTCTTATAATTATCTTATTCATTTTTACTTCACTTCAATCATATATCCATTGCATTTACAGTTACTCATTCTCATGAGGATGAAACTCCCACTTGTATTATGAGGCTTAGCTGAGATAAAATCAGTTGCGTTAGTACTCTCATTGACTTCATCGAAATCATGTGCTCCCACTTCCACTTCAATTGAAAAGAGAGCGGGAGAGGGTGCAAAAGCCTTCTTGTTGAATGCCCGAAAAATGATGGGCGCAACGGCTGCGATTTCAGTTGCACGAATAAAGGATAGATGCAGGGCCAAGAATGAGTACCCAATCAGTAACATACGTGTCTCCGAAGTCGGCACCTGAGCCGATGACTCCCCAAGTCAATTGGCTGACCAAGCATGCAACCGGCCAAATTCCTTTATCTGCTTTTCCCCCGTCCAATAATTCCGGGGGACCACTTCACTTACCGCCGCGAAAATTCGTGAATTCCTATTGCTGGGCACATGCGCGCATGCCATCTCTTAAGCTTTTGCCTCATGCATTAGTTGCCGATAATGATGACGGTAGCAAGCAATTGCCCAAAATCTCCTCACCCGCTCCCCCAATCCATCTTTCTTGCATTTAATATTACTCTCTTAATTTTTCTCCACGTTCGAACTTTGATATGTGGTGTTAAAATTATTGTGATTAAGAGTCCCTTTTCGTATCAGTTTTTGAAAAAGTAAGAATTTTTTTTAAAAAAATGAGAGAATAACATGATATGATGGGAATAATGATTATAAATAAAAATAAAGATAAATAAATAGATAATTATAAAGAAAGATTTAAAAAAAGATTGGAACACAAATATGATTATAGAAAAAGTGAATTAATTAGATAGTGAAAGTGTCGAATCATATTAAAATGTTTAGAAAAGAGTGATTTTTTTAACCTCATGTTACCTATATGGGTCTGAAAATTATAAAATCTTGAAATTGCATACTAAAATGATTAAAAATCAAAATTCGACATTGGAGAGCAAGTAGGCTTTTACCGAACACGACACAAACCGTATTCTCATATAATTTTTTCAAACAGCTCTACTTAAATAGGAGTGATCCTTTGTTCGCTCGAGCTGTCAAACATAAATTTTTATTTTTTTATATTACTATTATTCTTCTGAATGTATTAATCAACACTAAGTTTTACTATTTTTAAGATGTATATATTTTAAAATAATTTAAGGGCGTTTTAGTCATTTTAACCTAATTAAGATGACTAAAATATCTCCATATTTAAATTTCTAAAAAATATATGCACATATTTGAAAATGATAAAACTTCATGATTAATTAAATGCACTCAACGTAACAATTTTATAAAAAGATGAAAGTAAAAAAACATGCTTTATTGTTTGGGCTAACATGATCAAATTACTTAAATCGTACAAAATATTTGAAAATCTAAGGTGGCTGGCGATTCAATTTTAACCTAGAGAATGCAATGCACCATTAGTTTCAATATTCTTATTTATCAATAAATAAAGGGAAAATAAAGGGCCTGTTTGAAGTCATAAAATGAAATAAGATTTAAAAGAGGTGCTGGTGTTGTGTATTGGAACTGAAAAATTAGATTTTTGGACGAGAAAAGTAGAATATTTTTATTAGTATTTATATACTGTTATAATCATTATTATAATCAAACACTTTCACAATCCAAGATAAAATCTATGAAACACCCTCACTTAAGGAGGGAAATTTGTAAAACCTCTGTAATGAAGGAAAAATACAATAAAAAAGCCACATTGGACCGACCTAGAATCGGAATTGACATATTGTATATCTTTGCTCTATACCTCCAGGGTGGCGCCCCGACGATGAGAAAAGTAAAAGATTTCATGCCAAATAAAATTCACTTCTTTCTACAAATTTTTTACCTGCCAAAGTATTTTGTTTTTCATTTATTACTTTTAAACTTTATTTTCTATCTTTACATATAAATATTTCATTTATTTTAAATCTTTTCTCTTTACTCCAAACCACGGCAAAACTTTTGGCATGACTTACATTTTAACTAATTAAGTATTTTATTTTTGCTTCCACAATTTAATTATTTTTTCTTTTTTCATGCAATTATTTGAATTATTTTAAATTATTTTCTCTTTACCCTGGTCATTGCTTTTTTATATCATATTACTTTTCAAAATTTTTTATTTCTATTTTTTCACCTTTGCTTTCACATCTGCCTCGATGGAACCTAAAATTGAAAAAAAAAAAAAAGGGCCAACCACATTAAAAAGAAAAAGGTAAATCAAATCGGATTCCATGCAACGGGATGATCGTCAGTCGTCACCGCGGGATTATCACGAAAGAAAAGAACAAAAGATGAGGAAGAGGGGTAAAACGCAATTCCATGAAAAGAGGAGGGCGCTTCTTGAACTCGTAACCCGACGAAAATCTAAACATGGTATGTCTGCTAGATTTCCTCCAGTACTTTCCCCTAGACGAGATGAATATCAAAAGCTTGCGCCAACCCGCTGCCGGTCCACCACCATTTTACAGCGTACACCGCTGCCGGTCTACCACCATTTTACAGTGTACACCGCTGCCGACTCTTGCCGCATCCTTCGGTATCACACGCGTAAAATCCACACTGTCCAATTTCGCATTGGTTGCCGTCAGATCGCCGAGATGACATGTACATATTATTTTTTACAAAGAAACCTACATTTATTATTAATTATTACACACGTGGCAATGCTTTATCACCTACAGGACTAAAAGATTGGGATGGCCAAAAATATACCAGCAGCGCTGCTGCCGCCCCCAGCGAATCATTTACATAATTGCATGAATTACCCAAAATAGCTGCCGGCCCTGCAAAGCGCAAACAAGTTAGCATTTAGCACCGGATTAGAAAGAAAGGCGGAGTTTTTTCAGTTACAAACCTTGCCTTTTCGAGATATCCCCAAAGGCCAAAACTAAAGAAAAGATTTTAAAAAGTGGAAAAAGAAAGCCAGCTACTCATGTCCACTGCCTACTCATTGTCTTTTTTCTCTACTGTTTTGCGTCATTGTCATATAAGCTGACATGGCCTAGCCCCAGTGTCAGTGTCGGCTTTATCCTGCTCTGCAGCAGCAGCAGCAGCAGCAGCTTCCGCCAAAACACCGGAGGAGAGGCGTCTGCCCGCAGTTCCCAACTCCCCTGTTTTGCCCATCGGATCTTACGCACGCGGCACATCTTGAATCCCATTAAGAAGAAGAAGAAGCCTGCTTCGCCCTTTTTGTTTCCCACCAGACAAAAACCCCTAAAAGAAAAAAAGAAAATAAATAGCAAAAAAGGTCCTCTTTTATGGTATTGGGAAGCAGAGTGCCAGAATGGAAATGGGTTCAAGCTCTTTGGGCGGAGCTTTCGGCTCTGCTTCTGGTTCTGTTTCAGCTGATTCCCTCAATGGGCTGAAATTTGGGAAGAAGATCTATTTTGAGGATGGTGGTGTTGCTGGTGGTGGGGGCTCTACCAAAGCTGCAGCATCAGCTGCCGGATTAACTGCTGCTTCCTCAGATGCGTCTGGGTCGACGTCGTCGTCGTCGTCTACTGTGGCGCCCAAGAAGGGAAAGGGTGGGGTGCAAGCAGGGCAGCCTCCCAGATGCCAGGTCGAAGGTTGTATGGTGGATTTGACCGGTGCGAAGGCTTACTACAGCAGGCATAAGGTTTGCGGTATGCATTCCAAATCTCCAACAGTCATTGTTGCTGGTCTTGAGCAGAGGTTTTGTCAGCAATGCAGCAGGTCAGTTGGTGTTTTTTAGGTTCTCTTTGGTTTAAGATCCGTTTGATTTTATTATTTAAATATTGTTTTTGCATGCTAATGGATTTTTTGGTCCGTTTTTACTCGTTTGCTTTGTGTCTCACTGAATGTAAATTTTTAGTTGGCTTGAACTATCACTATGTATAGATTGCGCATTACGGATTATGATGCTTAAAAGGGCAAGAAAATTTTTTTAAAAAATGCTGATTTCCGAGCAATGTTAATTGAAACGAAAAGGGTTGATTTGTTCATGCGAACTGCTACGCTTGGCCATTTTTTTGATTCTGTTTCAGTTTATCTTTCTGTTTGCTGCGAATTGGGTAAATTTTCAGGAAAGACGTGATTTTGGTTGCAGATTTTTAGTGCTGAAATCCTGATGCTTTGTAATCTTCAGCACAGAGAAACTTATTGACTATCTTTGCCATCACTCTTGATAGATGAAGAAGACTTCCATTTTTTTAGCTTTTCATATTATCATTCAAAGATTGGCTGTTTTTCTCAAGTAGTGAGATGATTATCCTAGGGTTTATAATGAGGTGCGTGTAATCTGTGGGAAATATCTTTGTTGAACTTTTACATGGTTTTCTTTCTGCCTTTTGGATTTGGTCATGCATTTTGAATTCTTTAGTTTGTTATAGTGTATCGAGTGTTACCACATTTCTTTTTAGACTATCAAACTTTGATCTGTGCTAATTATAAGCACAAAATCGTTTGGTTTCTTCAAGCAAAGGAGACTTAAGAAGCAACTGTCGGCTGGCATAAAGATGTAAATGACTAGAAACATGGGAAATGTTCAAAATCAAATCCTGAATTAGTACTGGATAAAAAAACAGATAGCATTTGAAATTCTAAAAGCAAATTTAGATATGGACCAAAGGACAGTAATGTATGATAGACAGTGCAAAAGTTGATCTAGCATCATCACGAAGGATTTATAGTCATTGAAGATGGAATACTAAGCGAATATTATTTGCTTACCCTGCATGCACCCTATTCCATCTGTGTGAGCATTTCACTTGCTGTCCTTCGTCAATAATACCTATACATGGAAACATGTTCTATAATGAAAGTATCTAGAATGATGCCTAGTATCAGCCCTGTATGTTTGACAGGTAAGATTTATCAAACACATTTGTGTAAGTGTAAGAGTGAACTGATGGACAGTCCAGTAATACGATGTCAGGTTCATCTTTTTGGCCCCTAGGTCCCCTATGGAATCTATGTTGCTAAGGTACCCTTGCAAATTAACCTTCATAAAGATATCAACGTACTTTGTATTAAACTTGTTGGCTTTTGTGAAATTATAATTTTTGGCGTTAATGTTAGTATTTTTTTTTTATTAAAATTCCTTCCAAACTGTCTGCAACAATTTATTTCCTCCAGCTATCATCTTGGATCATGACTAAGAAAGAATCAGTGATTCATTCTTTCACATCCATTATTCCTTTGTAAACTGTTTGGACACAAACTGCAATTGACAAGGCCTAGTTTCTTGATTAGCTACCTATATGCATTTTTAAATCAACAAAACAAAATTCTTAACTGCTTGATTGTTTAAGAAAATGCATGACAAGAATGATATTGATGGAACATACATTCTCTTGATCTGCATAAATCTGTGAGTAAATAGATGTTGATGATGGACAAAGTGTATCATGGTAGTTTGGTTGCCGCAAATGATTAAAATAAGACAATAAAATAGTTCAACTTAAAAGATTGAGTTTTAAATTGTTAATGAGAGCTATCTGCATTAGTGGCATATTATCAGATATTGGAATGGCTTGATGTCAAAATATCATTGCATGCTTATCACATAGGTTCTATATTTGTCTTACTTAGCTTTTGTTGGTTAGCTTTTACCTTATTACTGCTATATTTTTTTAAGCATATTGTTCAACCTTTATTCTTCACTCTTCCATGCCACTAATCTGTCTGTTTATTTATATAGTTTTTTTTCTATGGATAAGGTACCATCTGAATATCTTCCAAAATTGGCAACATGGTGTCAAGAAAGTCTGTTAAACACGGCTGTTAAATTTGTACTTACCCTTTTGATAAATTTGTACCAGATTTCATGAACTCACTGAATTTGACCAAGTAAAGCGGAGCTGTAGAAGACGTCTGGCTGGTCATAACGAGCGTCGAAGGAAGCCACCATTAGGTTCTTTGCTGTCTCGCTATGGACGGTTTTCATCATCTTTCTATGGTCAGACACCATTGCTTTACCTGCTGTTGTTCAAGTATTTTACTGCAGTGAGACTGTTTTTCAATTCATAAATCTTATCTGCTTTCAAGTCTTGTTTGTTATGCATTGGTAAAGCAACATACATGAATGTGCTTTCTTCAGAATCATGAACATCAGATTTCAGGTATTGACTTTCACATGTTAGAAGCTGCTCACCTAACTGAACATCTCTGAGGCAGCCAGGCAGGGAGGACACACTTCGCTTTACATGCATTGGCCTATCAAAAATTGGTTGTCTCACAAATTTCCCCTTTGCTTCAAAAGATGAGCACCCGATTCATTGATGAGCAATCTTTAAAGTGTTGCAGCTTAGAATTTCCAGATATAAAATTGTCTCATTTGAACTGTGTCCTATGAAACTTGCTGCAGATCGCTGGTCAGGTAGTTTTTCTGTTGCACTACTAGTTTTTGAATTTCTAAATACTTGCATTGACAGAAGAAAACAGCAGAGTTGGAGGCATTCTGATGGACTTCACATACCCCAGAGCAGCAGTGGGCAGAGACGTGTGGCCAACCATAAAAGCCAGTGATCAGGCACCATCCACCGAATGCTCCACAACGGGAAAGCTTACACCACAGTTTTGGCAAGTCAATGCTGAGGCTCCTGCTGCAAATGTTCTTGTTCATGGGCCCCATATGGATCAACCTTGTTTGGCCAGTAGGCTGCCCTTTTCCTGTTCAGACTTTCCAGCATCCGAATCGTTTGGAGTCTCAGACTCTGGCCGTGCTCTCTCTCTTCTGTCATCTCATCAATGGGCCCCTAGGAATCGAGCTTCAGGTCTCACAGCAAACAATTACATGAATGACGAGGCTGCTGCTAATGCACATCAACTGACTCATGCAGCTACCACAAGCGGTTTTGCTGGCAACACATGGAGTTTAAGGAATCAGGAGTCTCGTGGCAATCCACATCAAATGACTGATGAATTGGGTGCATGTCGAGTTCCTCCAGGGCATGGAATCAGTCCGTTTAGTGGTGAGCTTGAGTCGGGCCAGCAGCAGTTGGACCTCCAGCCATCCCGAGGCTACAGCTCTTCCGGCCATCAAATGCATTGGTCTCTTTAAGGACCTATGGCGTCCTTCCTCATATGCAGTTTGCCAAAATCCATTCATGGATGCATGTGGCTCTGTTGATCTGATGGCTTCTTTCTGAATGAATATCTGTCAGGCGTTGTAAGGTGCTAACCCTTGCACTGATACCTGGGAATTCTTCAGTCATGGGAGGCCCCCAGTATGCTGCTTGGATTCCTGAGGTTCATATCCACATGTATGCGATTGAGGGATCTGCAAACTGCATTTATAAGGCCTGTATGGATTTTTCTTACCTCCTTCCATGAACCTTTTTCGCAATAATGTACTTGAATATTTTACTAATTACACCCTGGTGGTGTCATGCTATGAGGCCAAAGCTCTTTTGCCAGATACCTTTCTGGTTAGAATTAAGAAATCAGGGCTGAAAGCTCGTGTATTGCTGACTGTCACTTGGAAACCAATTTCCCTGCTAATTTTGGGAGCACGCCTGCCACTGCGGTGGAGATTGCTTTGTTCAAATGTCGCAGCACAGGAATGGGACTCATGAATACTACCTTTTCTAAGGGCCTGCTGGCCTGCCTTCGTCCACTACGTTTTCATGTCATCGTCTGATTGGGAAGTGGGAAAAGAGTGGGAGAATGAGAATGAGAAAAAATTTGAATAAACCAGAGAATAATATGCTATGACAGGAGTAACGGGTAGAAGTAAAAAGAACAAAAATAAAATCGAGTGCTGTTGCAGCTAAAAAAGCGAAAAATGATTGAAAAGTAGAAATAATAACAGAGAAAGTTAATTAATTAGTAAAATATTAATTCATATTAAAATGTGTATAAGAAAGAACGGAGTATTTAATTTAGTTAAAGCGGAAGCCGAAATTCCTAGCTGGCTGCGGATCGCTGGTTTTTAGTTCTTTTATGTTGTTTTATTTTATTTTGATTAAGGCTTTTTAATTCTTTTAAACTATAAATGTATTAAAACTATTTTTGTTATATCAAATTTAAAGCTTCTAATTAAACGTTAATCTTCTAAAATTGCCTTCGTATATAAAAGAATGATTCAATCAATTATTATAACATTTAAATGATGAATGGACTTAAGTAATTTCATATGGTAAAAATAATTTGATATCTTTTCTAAATAACACTCGCAGAAAACTTTGATTGAAATGAATTTTTGGTTACGATCTTCGTAGTCTGGATAAGCTTATGTTAGCTTGGGTTAAAAAGTATATTTATGTTTTTTCATGATATATGTTTTAAGTATATTTGATTCTTATGCTAAATTTTACGGTCTTTGGACGTATATTTTTATTTTTAAAAATCAACATTGTAGGAGTATTTAAGTCATTTTCATCTAAAAAATGTTAGGTTTCGAAAATGAAAATACAAATACTAAAAAATTTTAAATTTCGATATATGCATTAGATAAACTCAGAAAAAGATTTTTAAAAAAATAATAAAAAAATATAAATTAGCCTCGGCAACGTAAGCAGGCTAACAAGATCATAACCCATCATTTTTAATACCATAATTGCTTAAACGACAAGAAATGCAGATGTACGGTTGAATTTATTTTAGATCATCATGATGACCCAAACTAAGTTATCCCCATCGAATCAGGACCCATTAAAATATTAACTTTATTCATGCTCAAATTGCGGGATTCAAGGACTCGATCATCTCGATAAAAGATATGGTTATCTTTCATTAATTTAATAATCGTATGATAATTAATGCTAGTGGGTATTGTACTACTACTATCTGTTGTTCTTATTTCTTTTAAATGAATTTCTCCACGTGGTTGGAATTATGGGCGCATCAGTTTGGTCAATGGCAATATCCGAAAGGCCTTTGACAACAACACGTGGGTCTTAAGTATTTTTAATTCGCCGCTTCTTGATCACACCATTGCATAGATGATAGGGGCATGATTATTTTTCGTAGCCAGATGATCTTTTGACACATTGGTTGTGGCCATTTTCCTAGCCTAGCAAGGGGCACAAGCTGCACAACTCCTTTCATGGCCCTGCAGTTATATTTTTATTATAAAAGCAAAAGTTTTATATTTTCATAGAAGCATATACACCAAAAAAAAACTATATCATTAGAGATATTTAGAATAGGAAATATTTCAAGGGTATCCTTACAATTGAAGAGTTCGTTGCGCCACCTCCTTTTTGGCCTTTTCTTTATTTTTTTAATGGAGGAGCCTTTTCTTTATCACTTTTTTAAAAATTTTTGGTAATACATATGCGAATCAAATCTTAAAATTTTCAAATGTGTAACTTTTACATTTTTGTGATTTTATGTAATATTTATTTTTGAATTACGAAAAATTAAAAATGAACTGTTCATATGCGCGACAATCGATTTTTATTTTCATAATTACAAAATACATATCAAACAAAGTTACAAATAATTATATACTTAGGAAATTTAAGTTGGGACTACATATATATTCTAAAAAAAAAAGAAAAAAAAGAAAAAAGGGGTCCAGGGAGCGAGAGAATTAGATTAGCATCTAGCATCTTAACAAAATAAATTATTATAAAACTTCCTCATTAAGGGTGTGTTTGGTTGGAGGTAAAATTTTTGATGAAAAGTTTTTGGAGTAGAAGTTGTCAAATCAATAGAAAATGAT
>JAXCLR010000050.1:67175209-67207701 GCA_035584095.1 Annona squamosa
GATCTTATTTCTCTGATTCAGGGTTCATCCATGAGGCATATCTTTCGAGCCTTAACCAATGCCAATCACATGGATTCCTTTACCCTGTTCCTCCTTTATTGTTGGCGTATTTGGTATCTCTGGAACAAACTCCAGGCAGAGGGTATAACACCGGTGTTCTCCACGGTTATGGAATGGTGTTTAACTTTTAGAGACCAGTTCCGGGCGGCAATGGAATATAGGAGGACCACTTTTTTTGAGAAATCTCTGGTTGCCCAATGGATTAAACCTTGTAATGGCAAATTCAAAGTAAATATTGATGGGTGACGGAATAGTCGGACCAATGGTACGGATTTTGCGGCAATTATTAGGGACTCCAGTGGTTCCTTTGTGGCAGCCAAGGGATGGTATCGATGCGAACTTCTAGAACCGCTGATTATGGAAGCTACTGCTTTATGGCTTGGGTTAATATGGGCCTTAGAGTCACATTTCGTCAATCTACAGGTGGAATCTGACTCCCTTATCCTTATTGATTTGTTGACTGCTGATCGCACTATTAGGGCGCCGGTGGGCACCTTTGTTTCAAGAATACGTCATGTCGCTCAATCGGCTCATTCTTTGTCATATCACCATGTGCTTAGGCAGGGGAACTCTGTGGCCCATCTTCTTTCTGATTTTGTTTCTTCAAATTTTTTGCCTGAACAAGAATGGTGGGACAATCCACCTTTTTTTCTTCAGGAAAAACTCTGTATAGATAATTTTTTGGCTTTGTTATATAATGATTTTTCTTCCCCTTCCACCTCTGATCCTCCTTTCTATCAGAGATGGACGGGATAGGAGATAATCTTTTAATCAAAAAAAAAAGAAAAAGAGGGGTACTCTGTCATTCCTAAGGGGATAAGTAAGAAAGCCCAAAAACAAGACTTGAGGAAGAGATATTAGAACCTTTTTATCAGTTCTTGCCTCCCCCATTTCTCCCTTTCTCCTCTTATCCTACTGTAAATGCTCAAGCCATTTTTTTCCTTTATACTAGGTGATAATTTATTCTTTGATCTTTTCTCTCATAATGAAGTTTCCTTTTTCTATATCTTTGCCAATATTTGTAACCACCGAGCCACATTTATTATGTTAAAAGTCTTTGTCTTTTTTGTTTTCTTTTCTTGTTTATCATCGGACCTTGGTCCCTCATCCAGGTCTCAGACTTCACAATCTTAGATTTTTTGGCTTTATAGATTATATTCATAATTATTTGTTTAACTAGTACAAAGTTCTATCAAAATGAGATTTGCGTACCCGCTTACATAAAAAAAGGAACAAAATTAACCTAATAAAATTATTTGATTTAAGTGTCAATTTCAAAGTTATATTTTTCACATTTAAAATATCATTATTATATAAATAAATGATTCTATAAAATATTATTACATCTATTGTGTATATTGATGGATCTAAGCTCTTTTATAATTTATACAGTATAAATAATTTTAAACAATGTGATTGGTTAAATTTAAATTTAGATTTCATCGTCAATCCAGGTCCCAATTTAAGCTGGCAATACCCTGACTAGCAACCCCAATTAATTAATGATCACGCTTATAAATATAACGTCTCTCAATATTTCAGAATAATCTTTACTGGCTCTTGTTAAATCATATAGATAATCACGTCTGTTGCATTATAAACATGGATGCTTGTGATCTTATATACAGCAAAACATTTTGCTGCACAAAAGTTGTTGCATGAAATAGACATTTTTTCAGTGGCTATTTCTTAATAAATAGCATGGATCTAGCCAAATCGTCTTATCAGGTAAGAAATTAGTTCAGAGGAATCGTATTAGTTTGTAATGTTTATCTAATATTATAGCAGATATATTTGGCATTTTCGAAAACTCAGCCAGTACACTTAGATTTTTTTATCGGACGTAGTTAAACTTAACCAATTGTTTGGCTGCATGGAATATTAATTTTGCTACATACATATGGATTTTGTTGGTATATTTTTACATTACATGCAAAAATCAATAATGTTTGTTGCAACCCAGTTGCATTTAGCTACAAATAATAATAAAATTTAATTTTGTCCGGAAATAATATTATGTCTACATTTAGGATGTATTTAGATGAAATTTTGTTGGCATGAATGTTTTTGAATTAAGAGAAAATGATGTAAGATGAGAGAGTAATTATGATAATTAAAGAGAATAAAGTTAAAATAAATTGGGTAGTTGTATAAATAGTTGTAAAAAATGATTCAAAAGTAAAGTAGTTATATATGAAAATATAAAAAATAATTTAAAAATAAAATAATTGTGAGAAGTGAAAAGTTTTATATTAAAAATTTTTTATTTACCATTTTTTTATGTGATGGAGAGTACAGCCCCAACATAGAATCAAAATCTCCCCCATTCACACAAGCTAATGTCAAATCACTTAGATGTGCAAGTGTTGACATCTACATTCGATAGTTGAGTGTGGTTGTAAAAAGATGTAAAAATAAAATTAAGAATGAGAAAAAATTTTAAAAGATGAGAGAGTAATATAATGTGATAAGGAAGCAAACAAAATTAAAATAGATGTAGTAATTATATAAAAAAAATTTAAAATAATTAAAATTTAAAATTAATAATAGAAAATTAAGATTATTGACAGTTAATTTTAGAACATATCAAAAGGTACAAAGGGAGAAGTGTGATTTTTCCTCTTTTACGTGTTCTTAAATTAACTAATCAAATTTAAAATTTGCTGCAAAAAGGTATCGTCATGAGTCAATAATTTTTTGTGACAAAAGGGTATGATAATTAAGTGGAGAAACATCTTGACTTGCCAACCGAGTCTTCTGATTTTGATAATATTTGACATAACATGCCTAGCTTGTATGTGTGACCATTTGAATATTGAACGTAAATTTTCTTTTTCTTGAATTTTGATAAATCAGATGGAAACATCTTGACTTGCCAACCGAATCTTCTGATTTTGATAATATTTGATATAACATGCCTAGCTTGCATGTGTGACCATTTGAATATTGAACGTAAATTTTCTTTTTCTTGAATTTTGATAATCAGATGGAAATGCAGCAGGGAAGTCTACGCGGAAGTCGACCAATACTACATCCACCTCATCAACGGGCTCTTCGCCAATGGTCATGATTAATTAATTCCAAACAATTCTACATCCATTGTTCAGTTTTCCAAAATTCAATGTTTGAAAATATGAAACCCATGTGTTTTTGGGGCTCAATTTCTATGAAATAACCTTTTTCATTTTTAATATCTTAATAGTCCATAAAAAATCCACTATATTTATTATCTTTACATCATTTATATTATCATGTAAACTCTTTTATTTATTTAATATTACTTTACATAGACTCACATCTATAAAAGTGTAAAATCAATATAGTAAAATAATTTAATACTAAATATCGATTTTAAAGTAGTATTTTCAATATCCAAATCATCTAAAACGTTTGTACAATATGAATAAATGATTCTATAAAAAAAATTATTATATTTTAATATATTTGTAAATAAATCTAAGTAATTTTTCTAATTTGCACATGAATCTATCTATTTTTGAGTAAATATAGCTCATGTACATACTTAATTTGGACAAAATTTGATCTACTAGCTAAACAAGTGATATTAAATATAATAAATAGATTAGATTTTATGTGTTAATCATCAACATCTTAAAAATCAAAAAGTTATATGAAACCACTTCCATGTTTATAGTTCACACATGCTTGCACTATGCACATGTATGAAGACATTCCCAACTCTTTTTCACTAGGACACCTCAGCTATAGCATCCAAGAGGCCTACATACAAGGGCTACTTAAGCTTCAAAGTTAGGTAAGAAATCAAGCATAGACTCATATCGATAAGGGTGCAACTTGAGCTCATAGAATTCAGGTTTACCTTAACTCTAACCCTCTTTGTAAAATATTAACTCTAACTTCAACTCTATTTATAAAACATAAACTCTAATCTTATTTTTGAAAATTAAGTTCGAATTGAGTTTCAAGTTGAAATTTAGGGTCATAAATTTACATTTTATTTAAGAGTAATAAGTTTAGAATTTCATATAACTATATAATAATAACAAATCGTATAAGTAAACATAATAACGTATAATCAAACAACATATTTTTAGAAAATACAACAATAAAATGAATATTTTTAGAGTAAATTTAACATTAAAAACAAGACAAATGAAAAGATTAATGGATTAAAAGTAAATGATAAAAATAAAAATAATATATTTTATTTATAATAAAATTATAATATGTCAAACATGTATTCAAATATAAATATAAATAACATAAAATACATAAAATATAAAAAATATTGTTTAAATATTATGTATGTAATATATTTGGTAATAAATATAAAATCGAAATTAGGCTCAGGTTCTTCAAGTTCGGGTATACTTGAACTTTAACTCTATCGTATTTACAAATCGAGTTCATCAGATTTAGGTTCTTCAAGCTCGGGTCGTAGAAAAGTGAGTTCTAAGACCATTGGGATTCGAGTTCAAATTCAACCCATCCCAAGTTACATATCGATATACAAAGAAATTAATTTTTTTATTTTTCATAAATATAGAGTCTTATTTAAAATTTTCTTATAAGAAGTATTTGTTAATACTAAAAACTTTTCAATATAAAACTTTTTACTTTCTATATTTATCTTATTTTGTAATTATTTTTTTCATTTCTTTCTATACGACTATCTGACTTTTTGATTATTTCTACGCAACTACTCATACATCCAACCTATCTATTTTAACTTTATTCTCTTTACTCATTATCATTATCTCTATTATATTACATTATTTTCTCATATTTTAAAAAATTTTATACTAAAAATTTTCATTAAAAGTTTTATCACTTCCCAAATACACTCATAAAATCTTATAATTTTGAAATTATTCAGTATTTTATTTTAATTTTTGAAAAATCGATAAAATAGTCATGAAAACATGAAGTGGCGCCTCCATCCTGAGGTGTCGGATCCTTACTTCAGGACCATTATTACACGACGGGATATATTTTTTTCATTCAATAAATTTTACAAGTATTTATCAATCCATTTCAAATCGCATTCATAACATCATACATGATTTATTACATCAAAGGGCATCATTACTCTATAAAATCATGTTCATAAACATAGCATTCATCTTAATGCATACAGAGGATTACAAGAGCATAGTTTTTTTCTTCATTTAAACCTGTTATTCACTCCTTGACCCTCCTTGTACTTGTCTAGGGTTTGGAAAAAACAAAACATGAGTAATAATACTCAATAAGCAAGCATTTTTTATTTTCCGACAAAACATTTTTATGAAGTCTTTTTCCTGTCAAACATTTTTGTGTCTCGATCTTGGAAAATTTATAAAATAATGCATGTGAAATGCACCATTTCCCCTCATAATTGGGTGATACGCTAGCCAGGCAAAGACCCTCTTGATCCTGCTCCCATTCCCGGGAGAACGTCGCTGGCCTCTGGCCTATATTAGCGACTTGGTCATACAAGAGGGAGATAACCGGTCCGCTTACACCTCTATAGTGAACCTAATCCTCGTGCTTCATGCACCGTGCTCTAAGCACCGGCAGATGATAATTACCAAGTGATCATCTACCTCACTCATCATTCATGTTAGCATGCTTTTTCCAAAAATAACATTTTACATAATTATTTTAAATACTATTTGTACAAAGCAAATATTCAAATTTATTTGTGAGAATGTAAACAAATAGAGATGTAGGGATGACTACCCTTAAACAATTTTTTGAAAAAAAATTCAAGTAAAGAACAATTAGCAACAAATTTTCAATACTTAAGGGAATCAATATTTTTAAAGTCTCGCTTGCTTACTTATAGTTCAACTCGAACCTTCTCTCTCTTTGCCCTTTCCTATATACATGAAAAGGGTTACCTTTCATACTTGCATCTTAATTCAATATACATGCAAAACCCTTAATCATTAGTCCTTAATTCTTAAATTCAACATATATCCTCTATTTAATTATAAAAGTAACTCAAGAAATCAGAATTTTACTTTCATTATACCCAACTTTGGACGTCCATACCTACGCATATATATGCTTTATTTCTATCGCTTATATATCATTAGAGAGATAGCTACTTACTTGGCTTTTGAAGACGAATTTGCCCCACCTTAGCACAACCAATTGCTCTTCTCTTCTCTCTTCTCTCTTCTCCTTGGCTTGGACGTCCTCGATGGCTGTCTCTTTTTTCCCTTTTTTCTAAGTGTTTACTCTCTCTAACCCCTTGCTGAACTATCCCTAGCTATTGCCCATTTTCCTTTTTCAACCTAGCCTTTGATCTTGTGGTAGGCATGTTGGTTTCTATACATGAAAAAACCATATTTGTGCAATCTTTCATTTATCACCAGATCAAGTCATCACATACACAAGGATTCATATTAAGAGAAAAGTTAGTCACAACCATCTCCTTTTCATAGATTCATATATTACATATATAAACAAGCTCAACTTGTCTATTAAAAACACACACTTTCATGTTAATATATAATACATGCATTTTTCATCAAAACAAAAAGAGGCTTCTGCTACCTCTATCTACCCAACCTCACTTCACAGTTCCTATGTACAGGTAGTACCATTGGAGGTTTCTCAGTGAGAGTGCTGGTACTAGACCAGTCAGATAGGTTCACATTCCCATTTTCTTCCTCATTTTCATTTTCTCTATTGTCCTCTATAGTCCCTTCACTAGGATCCTCATCATCATTCTCACTTTCCTCTCCGATGGACTCTCCATCACTATATACTACCCTTAGAATATGTTCATCGGGTTTACGTGGAGGGGATTCTTCTATCACAGGAATACCCTAAGCTCGAGCTTCCTCCCTTCTTCCAGTAAAATCCTTTTCTTCTTTATCTAAAAAATCTCAGCTCACCCTGTAGTGAAAATGAATGAATCTGTTCGCAAATCAATACCACGGTCCCTGCTTAGGTGGAACAGGTGCAAGAATCCAGTCCCAAAATATCTTTAGCTCCTGTGCATTAACTCTATCGGTAATCATGGGAGGGAATATCGTAGGGGTGCTTGTGGGGGTAGTGTAACCTCTTGTCTAGGGGCTCCATTAGTGGATCTTCCCCGTTCAAGTGTCATTTGTGCAAAATGATGGTGTGGGACTATGGTGTCTCCCTCTTGCATCAATGGGGTGGAAGGTGAGTAAAGGTACTCTTCAGGAACTGGATGCCTAAATGTAAGGTTCTGTTATATGGCCCACCACGTGTTGAGGTTCTCTTCAGCCTTCTGCCTCCTCTCAGCTTCCTCCGTCTCCCTCCGCATCTCATCCGCCCCTATCACTGCCTTTCCTTTTATGTCATCTACATATCATTGCACATGCACTTGTTGATTTGGGTTTAATTCCAAATACATTCAAAATTTTAGTAAATTTGAAGGAAGATCAAGATCTAAATGCTGATGCTAATAATTTTTGCTTGCTGACAGTGATGATTTTCGGGGCTACGCGGAGGTGTGTTTAAGGAATTAGGAGACAGGGTGAAGCATGCACTGGATGAGCTTGAACGAGCATTGGACTTACAGCATTTCGGGGATATGCAATAGGCTTGTTGGCTCCAGGAAGGTATTCTCCTGGACAAGGTTCTCCCAACTGCGGTCCGGGGAATTCAGTAACCAAGCCTTGCCCGGTGGGCACAACCTGCTCTTGGATGGCCCATGCAGCTGCTGGGAAATTATACAAACAGAAATACCAGGCAATCAATTAATATTGGCTAGCTGTTTGAATTGTTCCAATGCAATCCCTTTTTTATCTGAAATATGTATACATGGTGACAGGCATCTCAGCAGAGCGTAATCGGAACAGCTCTAGCATAGCCACATGTACTTGGATGGTCCCATTTTCTACTTCCAAGCCCGACATCGACGCTACTCTAACAGCCCTTGACTTCAATATAGGCTGGTGAGTAATATTGAATTAATACATTTCTTGTTTTTTATTGTCTACAGATTTTTTTTCCTGATTCACCAACAATATTTTTTGAATCAATTTTTTATATATATTTATGTCCAGGTTTTTGCATCTCTTGATATATGGCGATTACCCAGAAATCACGAAATCTTATGCAGGAGACTGACTCTTGAAATTCACCAGAGACCAATCTGAGATGTTGAAACAATCATCGGATTTCAATTCATTGGAGTAAATTACTGCACTTCAAATTATGCAGCTGATGTTCCTTAACTAACAATCTTCCTCCCCACTATAACACTGACTAATGTACTAAGCTCACAAGTAAATTCTTTTTACCCACCAGCTGATGCTCCTTTCTTATTTCATCATTCTCTTTTTTCTATTTTTCCCTCCAAAAGTATTAGGAAATTTGCACAACTTTTTTCTTTTCTTACTTCATACAACCACTTATAAACCAGGGCAATTTATGTCTAGCCCAAAAATATACTTTTTTCATTTTTTCATTTTTTCATTTTTTAATAGACAAATAAAGCTAGGTATATTAAATCTATAAACCAAGTTTTATCATTTTTTTTATATTTGTTAGTATTTGTTTTAGATTTTTAAAGACAATAACATTTTCTTACTTTTTTGTCTCAAAAAATTACGAAAATATCACTATGTTTAAATTAAAAAAATATTTGAAAATATCTAAAAATGTTAAAACTTGATTTGAAGATTTAATATACCTAACTTTACATGTCCATGAAAAAAATAAAAATATATATTTCAGGGAAGTGTGAACCTAACCCAAGAAAATTGGTTGAATATGATTTTCAGACTTTAAACAGAATTATTTCATAACGGAAGCACTTTTAAAGCGGATAGGGAGAGGTACAACACTATTTTTTTTATAAAAAAAAAAAGGATAGGGAGAGAGATAATGGACAGCTAAATTGCATTAATTAATTCGATTTGTAGGGACTAGGGACTAGGGAGCAACCAAGATTTAAGCACCACCCAAATTTTAAAAATTCCCTACATCGTATTCTTCTCACTCTATTTGTGACACGTACAAGTCAACAGCAAAGTAAATAAAAATGGGCCATGTTGTGGATAGTCCAACTGAATGTAAAAAGCTAGGAATTCAATCCGAAAAAAGCTTTAAAAACGCTTTTACAATTCTTAAAATTCTATGCATAAAATAACCTTGAAAAGTACAGTGGTTTTCCTCACAAAAGTAATGCACTACTGGCTTGGCGCTTTGTCTACTGCCTAGTTGGGCCGCAGAGTATGCATAAAAGCACTATTTCAAAAGTAATTTTAAATTTCTTATTTTAAAAATTCCCAGAAAAATATTCTGCTTAAAATCCTATGCGCCAAATAGCTTTGAAAAATACTATCATAGGAAGCAAATTAAAAGTACTTTTCCAACACTAATGGCTTAGAGGTGGGCAACCGTTCGGCTTGGGAGTTTGCTTAATAGTTTCAAATTAACTTTTTTTAACTACACTTTTTAAGGCTTTTTTCTTAGGAATGGGATTCAGTGCATCCAGTGAACTACAAAATTTATTTTTCTTTTTAAAACTTTTCAAATATTTATGTAGGTCAAAGCATGAAGTCCTGTATATAACTTTTATGCTTTTTAAGCTTTAAATGTTTTATTTTGAACTTTAAAAATAAAATAAGTCATTTCTCATGTGTTGAGAAATGGCTTAATTTTTATTTGAAATTTAAAATAAAATATTAATAACAATCAGAAAATGTAAAAAAATTATATGTGAGATATTCATGCTTAGGCTCATATACAAATTTCAAAAAAATAAAAATTTAAAAAAAAATTATGCACTTAGGTGCCCTAAAACTAAGCATACCTAGGTGTACTAAATTAGGATTCTTTTTTATATTGGATTTGGCACACCATACTTAGGTGTTGTTTGGTAATCTACATTTATAGTTGTAGATGGTTTTTCTCTCTATGTATATTCTCGTACAAATGATTTAACTATCCAACAATTTTAATTTTTATAATTTTATTATATACTACAACTACCCTATCTATTCTCATTTTATTTCAATCTTTCATATTATTTATATAATTTTTAAAATATTCTTTTTTTCATTTCCTATTTTTATATTGAAATCCCGTCAAAATCCAAGTTACCAAATGCCCACTTAGAGCCTACTTGGCTTAGAAGTAAACTTACTACACACTAATGCATTAAGGGATAAGTTTTGAAGTTTATATTGACTGTATAAATAGGTTTAGTGTCATCCCAAATTCAACTAACTCAAGCCCATTTAGAATGTAGTTGAGTTAGGCATTTTTGGAAAAAAAATAAATTATATAACTCAATTTGAACTGGCAAATTTCAAAAATAGACTAATTGAGGTTAGATGGTTGTCAATCCGATGCAACCTTATTTCATATATTAATATAAAATATAATAGATTATCAAAAATAGTTATGCATTAGCACATAATATATAAAAATTAATTAGACATTATTGCTTTGAAATAAAATTATTTCACAATTATATTATTATATAAGTTATAAAGTGGAAAATATTCGATTACAAATGATTAATATTTATTCTTTCATATAAAATTATATTTTAAAATAAATTTCGTAGAGCAAAATATTTTTAAATATTATATATTTATTAACCCAATTTTTAATCCGAACCAAACTGATTTTTAGAGGATTAAAATAAGATTAGGTTAAATTGTGAAAAATAAAATTAAAAATAAAATTGAATTAAAATTTTACAAGGTTGGTCACGTCGCTGTTTAGCCCAAGTTGAGCCAATCCAAACAGATTTACGCCTAGTGCCAATGAATGGAATTCGCTGGGCTTTAAAAACCGGCCGTAACCACATTCAATGCGTCTGCCAGGCGCTGGTAACAAAGGCTGACGATTGACGGTGACGTGGCAGCTACAAAGGCAAAGTAACCCAAAAGGGCTTCCCACGATCAAGACGTGGGACATCGTTTCCGCACATATTTCCGGGATTTAAGCAGCGGAACGGAATCAAGACGAGACGGAGAAAAATGGCGGGTGGTGCAGAAAGCCTGCTTCTTTGGGGGCTTATGCTCGTTACGACAACGGTCGCTGTCTGTGCACGTGCTGGAGCTGCTGGCTCGGCACGTGAGAACGTGCGGACCTTCAACCGTAGCTGCTTTCCGCCTGGATTTCTCTTCGGAACATCCTCCTCCGCTTATCAGGTGGTCGGGTCGGGTCGGGTCGTTTCGTTTCGTTTCTAGAAGTTTCAAGAAGCTTGAGCGTTGTTCCGCTTGTCCGATCAGGTGGAAGGAGCAGCTGATGAAGATGGCAGAGGCCGCAGCATTTGGGACACCTACACTCACTTGCATCCAGGTTCTCTCTCACTCCCTCCCCTCTCTGCATCTCTCCATCTCACTCCCTCGGGCGGTGAGGAAGACTTGTTTGCAAAAAGAAAAAGAAAAGAAAGAAACTTCCGAAGGTTTTTCTGTAAAGTAAGTGAAGGTGGGGAGATGGCCTTGTTTTGGGACTGTTTAAGAACTTAAGCAGTGTGTCCAAAACCCATCGATTATGTCATATGTATTTTTGGAACTTGGATGTCCTCCGGTGACTATCATATCTGACTCAAGACTGGATATTTTGGATTTATGCAAAACCGTTCATCCGCTTATCTAGGTACCATTAAGACAATCTAATTAGGCGGAACTAGATGTAAATTAAATGAGGAAATTGGAAAGAGGGAAGGTTGGTATTTTCTATAAGCTGTGACATTTTAACTATGGAAATAAATCTACTTTTTAATCATTTCTGTACATTTTCTACACTTAATATTTAATCTTTATTTCATTTTACTCCTGATCATAACCAATTTCATATAACACTATTTTCTCATTTTTTTTCCCCAAAATTTTCCTATTTTTCCAAAACGCCAAAAGCGCCTTCACAAAAGAAAAATAAAAAATAAGATTGTTTATGCATTTGAAATTAATGTGAGATTGTAGAAAGTCTCCCCACTAGCTTGGGTTCAAAAACGGGACATTGTAAATAAGATTTAAGATAATTTTGGAAGATTGCATTGAAATGAAAATTTTAGTCCTATTATTTTTCTCATTTTCAATGAACAGCCGCCTGTTCTTATCTATTCTCTCATTCAAATTGCATTTCATCCCATGAATCGGATGATCTTTAGGCCCTCCGTCTTCGAATATCAAGTTTCAGTTTCATCCAATTGGATGATCTTAACAGACCGGTCATCTTCAAATGTCAAGATACAGTAGGGAAACTTAATCTTTAAATTTTTTTTTTAAAAAAAAAAGTTGGTAACGAAATTTGGTCTGACCCAGGGCAAAATATTGGTGGGGAAAGGTCCACCGGAAAAGTCCTCCGCTGCAAAATACCACATATTATCATGATTCATGAGTTAATCATTGCCCTTTTCTTTCAACTGAAATGGACCCATTCCATATATAATAATATCATAATTTATGACGGGGACACTGACAAAAAATTTTGATGTGGCAAGACAAAATCAAAGGTGGGAGTAACGGAGATGTGGCTGTGGATTCGTATCATCGCTACAAGGTGAGATGTCGCTTTTAATTTGAATCATGTTTAATCTTGGGTTGCTTCCAAATTTCTAAAAGAATTTTTTGGTTTAGTCCTCAATGGTTTAATTATAAAATCTATCTATTTATTGTATTTAGAATTATTTTCTTACCTAGAAATGTAATTATTACCTTATCAAAATTTTAATATTTTCCAAAATTAAAACTATTTAAAGAGTTAACATTTTAGAGAGTGAGCATATTAATTTGAAAGATGATTGTTTTCACCTATAAAATTCCTCCTCAACTAATAATTATATTCCTAACTAAAGGTGTGTTTGATTAGGGTTAAAAGTTTTGATGAAAAGTTTTTGAGGTAGAAGTTGTCGAATTGATAGAAAATTATGTGAAATAATAGGGATAATGACGATGAGTAAAGAGAATAAAATTAAAATAGATAGGTTAGTTGTATGGGTAGTTGTGTAAAAATAATTGAAAAGTAAGGTAGTTTGTAGAAGAAAATGTGAAAAAATAATTAAAAACTAGAGTAGTTATGGAGAGTAAAAGGTTTTAGATTGAAAAGTTTTTGTTGACATTTTTTTACCCCAATCGAATACACCCTAAATGAATAATTTTTCACATATTGAATGCAACCGACTACCTCGGATAAATGCAACGATTGCATGCTAATGATTTTTCTTTTTTTTTATTAATATTATACACATTGTAACATTTGATATAACAAATCAGACCTTCTTACAACTCTCATTCTTTGAAGACATATGTATAAATACCCTCATGCTCAATGAAGGACAACCATAAATACTTTCATTACAGACTTGTGGATGCTGTAGAAAGAATTATACTCTCAACAACTCGAACTTCTGTTGCAGCATTAGCAAACATGGGAGTTACTAAGGGTGTTAATGGTCAACCTGTCAACCCGCTCATCTAACCTGTTTATAAATGAGTTTAAATTGAGATTTTTAAATAAATGAGTTATAATTTGCTAACTTATAACCATTTAATCAAATAAATGGATTAGGATTGAGATTTTATAACCCGTCAACCCATTTAATAACTCATTTAACTTATTCAACCTGTTTAACATGTTTAACTCATTTAACTCATTTAACTCATTAAAATTATATATATATATATATATAAACTCTTTAATTATTTCTTCCGTTAAGTCTTCTTCCGCTACCTAATTTCATTTTTCTACTATTGTCATAATTTTTTTCGTATTACTTTCTTATTTTCATTTTCCATATATCGAGAACATCTTTCGTCTTTTCTCGTGAGATCATCCGTCAGAGTCTAGGCCTTTAGGTTATCTGTTATACAAACCGTTAATTTGTTTATTAAATAGATTGTAAATGAATTGCAGTTGAAAATTTTTAAATAAGTTAATAAATAAATTAGGATTTGAATATTTTAAACAGATTAAGTTACAACTCGATCCGTTAAAAAAACAGGTTTACCGAGGAGGCGTCGATATCTTTCTTCCGTTTTTGGTTTCCAAAAAATTCCTCTTTTTCTCGGCATGCTGATTCAAGCAGGGGAATCGGACCAGTGCAGTGTACCTGCTATTCCGAGGGACCAGTAGCAGCACCGAGAATTAGGGACAATACACAAGGGAGTGGGGTGTAACAGTGAGGAAAGGGTGCACGACCGTAGTAGGGGTGCTGACGTTAACAAGGGGAAAATGTCGGCCTCTGTTCTGGTCCGCGTTCAAAACGTGGTGTGCACTGTTGTACCGTTCCAGTTCACTGCATTATTCCTTGGAGCAGTGCGTACTGTTCTAATCAGTCCTTTATTTATAAGTCCACTGTCCACCTCAAATCATTGGTCGATTAGCACAAAAGATTGACTAATGGGGCCAGTCTTCTTATTAAGAGTTATTTGAGCTAAGGGCGAAAGTATGGTTCCGCCCCCAATTTTATGTTAGGTTGGGTGGGGATTTTAATTTAGTAGGGAAGAGTGGATCAAGATCTGAAACTTATTTTCTAATTATGGTGACAAGTAGACTGACCATATCTCAACGTACCTTAACCCACTCACCCACAAAGGGTAAATTATTTTTATAAATTATATAACTCACTCATGTAAATGCAATTTTATTAGATAAATGTATTTAAGTTTATGACTTATTAATGTAAATATAGTTTATGTGGATGTGTAAATAAATTTTTGTTTTTTAATTGCATATATGTTTTCAAGTTATGTCCTCCACATGCTTTATCAATGAAATAAAAAGTATTATCAACGTTGCTTATATTTTTTAGGAAAGAATATTATTTTTTTGCAATTTAACAATTTTGATTATAATTCAAAATTTTATGAATATGTTATTTTTATTGAAAATTAACAACTGTATTTATTAAGGTTAAGTTGCAAATAAAATTATTTAATAAAATTTATTAATACTTTGTTATGATAATTATATTTTACTTTAAATAGCGTATTGAAATATTTAACGTTTAAATTTATCATACATATGATTTTATCAATATGCATACAAATTCTTAAAATAGTCACACTTTGACCTACTTTTTCAATCAACTTGTCATCTCAATAACGATCCGAAACCAACCTGAAATTATTCTAATAATTATTTAAAAAGTAAGGGTCAAGACTAATCTTGTCCCAATCCTATATAAAAAGTAGTGTAAAATAGAATTGTGTAAAAGTAGGATTCATGTTGAACACACTCTAACCCACTCCTTTTTTACCCTTAATTTAAGTAGATGTGTAGTGGCTTCTATGTAAATTACGTCCATGCCAACTACATGCTTCAATTTTATTGCAATGTGCATTTAAAATATTTGCATTTATACAAACTCGTCTATTTTACCTTCTTTTGAAAGTATCTGCATCCTCAAATCTATCTAATCTTTATCAAAAAAAAAAAAAAAAATCTATCTAATCTTCTATGCCTGTAGATATTATAAAATTTAAGTTACTGACTTGTTTTTATAGGTATAATTTAAGGAAAATTTGATAGACATGAGCCAAAATAACCCTCTTATCCATTTTTGAAGTGGCGACTAGAGACGGCCCCATAGACTTCGGATCTAAAAGCCTGATTAATTTTCAATATGTTTTTTTGTCTTTGGTTGTGCTTTCACTTTCCTGTTGGGAATGCTAGACTGATTTCGAAATGCTGCAGGAGGATGTCAAAATCATTAAAGAAGTGGGCTTTGAGGCCTACAGGTTCTCTATTTCCTGGACACGAATATTGCCTTGTAAGTCAATAACTTTTTGTTTATTATATTTGCATACTTAAGGAGAGAGATTTGCATTTATCACTATAAGTTAAATATTACATATTTAACATCAAAGATTGACATAATGACAAAATAATCCTGCTTTTATCCATTTTTTTTGCTATAGAAAAATCACTTCATCCATTATATTTAGTATTATTTATTTTCATAATATAGATAATATTAAATAAATTAAAGAAGTTTGCATAAAAAATAATAATAAACCAAGCGATATTTTTATCAGTCGTTGAAGTGGAGAAAACAAATTGAATTATATTAAAGTAAGGACAAGCGGAACTCATCGGAGAAAATTAAGGGGGCACTATGTAAACTACCCATTGCAGTTCTGTCTTTCTAATTAATGAAAGCATCTCATTGAACTGATGGCAACCATACATTTAATTTTATTGAAATCTCAGATGGAAGTCTTCGTGGAGGAGTGAACAGGAAAGGAATCAACTACTACAACAATCTCATTGACGAACTCATATCCAGGGGTTCTTTTTCTCTCCCTATCTCCTTGTGGCCAGCGAATACTTCAAAAGCAAATTATAGATGAGTTAAGGGTAGAATGAAATTTTCTGAGAGTATCTTTCTGTCAAAATGAATATATAATGTTATGAGGGAGCATTTTGCAATTTAAAGACTTATTGACACAGCCGTAGCGGAGGCAAGTTGTTGTGTGGTACTCCAGAGGTACACCTTTTCGAACCAGTCACGCAAGTGTGAATGTTGCAGGTGTGCAGCCCTTTGTGACGCTCTTCCATTGGGACTTCCCTCAAGCCCTTGAGGACGAGTACGGCGGTTTTCTGAGTCCCACAGTCGTGTAAAGTCTCTCTCGCTCTCTCCCTATGCCAATTAATCTTAGTCGCGAATTAAAACAGTATCGAAGCTATTTGCGCAGATCATTTGTATACAATAGTTTGTAAGTGCTGTCGCAAGAACAATCTGTCCTACTATGCGTGCACCTGATCTTAGCCACTTATGATTGTGCGGAATAGCAAGGAATGCAGTTGATTTTTCTGTGAATGATTGACAGGTCTGATTTCGAGGACTACGCGGAGGTTTGTTTCAGGGAATTCGGAGATAGGGTGAAGCACTGGATCACAATAAACGAGCCTTGGAAGTACAGCGCCGACGGCTACGCGCGGGGAGTGTTCGCACCGGCCCGTTGTTCTTCGTGGGAAGCCGGACATTGCGCCGCCGGCGATTCTGCCACCGAACCCTACCTTGTGGCCCACCATTTGCTGCTTGCTCATGCAGCCGCTGTCAAACTCTACAGGGACAAATTTCAGGTAACCCAAACTTTAGATTAAAAAAAAAAAAAAAAAAAAACACAGTTCGGTGGGTTATTCTTCACTAGATAATTATGCACGGTTTGATTCTGAATTGGACGGTGGGGATAAATTATGATCACAGGCGGCCCAGCAGGGAATGATTGGAATTGTTAATTTTGCCCATTGGATTGTGCCTCTCGCCGCGTCGGATGCCGACAATGCTGCAGCCCAAAGAGCTTTGGACTTTGTTTTTGGATGGTAAGATAGGACCCGGAAAATTACTGTGAATTCGCCCCTGCCTAGGTCAATTAGTTGATTATTTAAACTTAATTCATGTTCTTTTCGATAACAATGTCTTACTGCCACAAATTTCATTTTATGTAACTAATTTTTAGCATATAATATATATATTTGGCTGCATTAAACGTCTCTTTTTATAATTGATTATGTAGATACAAAACTTGTTTGCTTTTTGGTGCGAACATTTTCTTGTTAAATGTTATCATTTTTTTCACGTAAAACACAACCAAAACCAAAAATAATGTCTCTGGCATGTGGTAATGAACTTTGGCTACAATTAATGATATCAAATGCAACTAAATTAAAATTTAGCTGCAAAAAACTAATCACATATAATAAATTTTTTTATAAATTAGTTTAATTCTGCTGGTTTTAATTCTTCAAGGTTTATGGACCCTTTAAGTCGCGGGGAATACCCAAGCTCGATGAGGTCTTATGTTGGAAATCGGCTGCCAAAATTCACTAAAGAGCAAGCCCATATGCTGAGAGGTTCCTTCGATTTCATAGGCGTAAATTACTACACGGCCAAATACGCTTCTCCTGTTCCTCTATCAGATACCATCCCTGTTAGCTACACAACCGACTCTCATGTCAATGCCACTGGTAAATTCATCCAGTTCCTTCTTTCCTTTTAATTACTCTTCATCTTTGCCTTTCAGTCCTGTACAAGTGATTCTCTTATTTTTCCTTTGCAACAGTAGAGAGAAATGGGACACTCATTGGTCCCCGGGTGAGCTACCATTTCTATTCCTTCTTTCTACTAGTAAAAATGAATCTAGCCTTTTAATCCGATTTCGAGTTATAAAAGAGGACCTTGGGATTAATCTGATTGCATTTGAATTACAGGCTGCATCGTCATGGCTGTATGTGTACCCGCGTGGGATTCATGACATATTAGTCTACATCAAGAATAGATACAACAATCCTGCTATCTATGTCACTGAGAATGGTAAGATCACCAAGATGACCCAGTAACACTTGCCCGATTTGCTGGTTTTCATTAACCGAATTCTAAGATGTTCATACATCTATTGGAATTTTTGTCTTGCTCTGGTTTCATCACATTTTGCAAACTGTGCTTGGTAAAACTTTTTCTTTTTTTCTTTTTCTTTTAATGATTGTTGCCATAGGAGTAGATGAGTTCAACAATGACACGATATCAGTCCAAGAAGCTTTACAAGACGACTTGAGAATTGATTTCTATCGTCGCCATCTTTTATTTGTCCAGCAAGCCATCAGGTGTAGCTTTTGCTCTCACCAGCTGTTGTTTGTTTCATCGCTGCAAATTCAATTAATTGCTAGAGGGCCAAAAGAGGTTTCGCATCCGTACCTATAAGGTTTTTGTAAAATTACACGCATGTCATGTCGCAACTTTTATAAAATTTGTAGTCATATTTATAAAGTTTGCCTGAGATTGTAAGTATATTTGCAAACTCTAAACCATTTTAAAAAATCATGAAAATACCCGTGTAAACAAAAAATGAAAAATACATGAAAGTCCTTTTAAACTTTCAAAAAATTTATTTTTCAAAAAAGATTCCTCACATTAAATAGTCTCTTGGTAGTAAGGAATATTTGTAAAAATAAATTTTTCGGGTATTTAAAACTCACTTTTGTATTTTTTCATTTGTTAAAAACACAAGAAAACACCTTTAAAATATGAAAATTTTTATTTTTAAAAATAGTTCTCACATTAATGGATCCATTGAATGTGAAAAATATCTGTAAAAATAAATTTGTTGGTATTTTAAAAGTAATTTTCTTATATTTTCCATTTTATTGTTTATAGGGTATTTTTGTCATTTTAATAAGGGTTACATTTACAACTTCAAAGTATGGAGGCAAATTTTACAAAAGTCGTGACAGACTTGAAATTTTACCTAATAGGAACAGATGAAAAAATATTGCTGAAAATTCTCCAAGAATGCAAGATGTTTAGGAGACATTTACAACTTCAAAGTATGGAGGCAAATTTTACAAAAGTCGTGACAGACTTGAAATTTTACCTAATAGGTACAGATGAAAAAACCCTGCTGAAAATTCTCCAAGAATGAAAGATGTTTAGGAGACCACATTACAAATATCATACATATGCTCTGGACTTTAACTCATAAATATTCCTACTTATTGTTTTGGTAGACTTGGTTTAAATTAATGTGGATGGATGTATGGTTGGTTGGCACTTGGCAGGGAGGGTGTGGATGTGCGGGGATACTTTGCATGGACATTGCTGGATAATTTCGAATGGGCTGACGGTTACGCTGTTCGATTTGGACTGGTTTATGTGGACTACAAGAATGGCTTAAAGAGATATCTAAAGCAATCTGCGCTTTGGTTTCAGCAGTTTTTAAATCAAGGGTGTAATGGCACAACACAAGAAATCTCCTCTATTTGAATGTTCAACATATATATATATATGCATGCTGTGAATAATATAATATTGGGCCATATGTATTTACGTTATTCAATATTTCGAACATGTTAAACACTGGAATGGCCAATATCGCTATGAATTAAGATTTGGGGGAGAGCCATCTTTGGCCAAATTTTTCCATTGACCTTTTTTTTTTTTTTTGGTGATTGACCATTTTTGTCTCCAGGCTTCTTTATAATCCTCGCAACACACTTCCTCATATTTGATGGGTTGCTTTAACTAAATCTGACGCAATACTCATCCTTGCATTACTCTCTTTTTAATTTTTTTTGATATCATGTGCACCTAAACAAAATCTTTTCGCCTATATATCAATTTTTTATTTTTTAAAATAATTTATTTAAAGTTCGAAATTTTAAAATCAAACGTTTTTCATGTGTTTGCACTCCAATCATATTTCGCATTTTTGTATAAATATCGTATCTATTTTATATTTCTTTATTTTACTTCTAATTATCTTATTTTCTCAAAAATTTTCCCACAAATTTTTAAATAATTTTTTAACCTCTCACCAAACGGATATTAACAGGAAATTTTACTATTCCGTAATGGTAGTTTTGCAAGGGTGTTCTAAATATTTTGAAATGTGAATTTTAAACGACAAAATCTTCAAATTTGTTTTTCTTTAAAATATCGAAGTTCTCCTTAAGCCTTTTAAATATCTTAGACGGTCCAAGTGAAACCGAAAAGTGAAGACCATACAAAGGTCGAATATCTTTTTGGGGGTATTTTGCATTGGTCCCTCTAACTTAGTGTATTTGCTTTTTAGTTCACGAGTTTTGTATTTTTACTTTTTAAGCCCTATAAGTTTGCATTATTTGCATTTTAGTCCCTACCGTTAAAACCCTACTGTTAACTACGTATATGAGTCAACTCATGAGCACCAGTTAAACACAAGTCGACTCATGAGTATGAGTCGACTAACCCTGTCGTTAACTGCATATATAAGTCTACTCACACTTTTAATAAAAAAAAAAAAAAAAAGTCTACTCACACTTATGAGTCGACTCAAGAACATGAGTTAAATCATGCTTGTGAGTCGACTCGTGTACACAGTTAACGGCAGAGTTTTAATGGTTGGGATTAAAATGCAAATAGAGCAAACTTACGAGGTCTAAAAAGCAAGTATATGAAACTCGTGGGCTAGAAAACAAATAAAAAAAAGTTAGAGGAACCAAAATGCAAAAAATGTTATCTTTTCGAGTTGAGTAGCTTAGTATCACTCAATTAATAGAAAATTTGGAGCACTTTTAATCGATCTGTTGATCACTTGATTTTTAATAGCAAAAATCTCCATTCCAACGGCTTTGTTTGAATAAGTTGGGCGGAAAGAGGTCAAGGTAAAAAGATTATGTCCCTCCTCCAAGTTTACCTTCTTTCTAATGAGGATTTATTCAGGCATTATCTACAAAATTTAAATATTCGGTCAGCACAAATCATGAGTACTTTTGGTGAAAGAATGATGTTAACCAGCTGATGATTCACATTCCTTGCAAAATACATGGGCAATACGAACTTTACTACGTTTGAGAAGTGAGAAATGAATGGTAGAAAAAAAAATTTTAAGTTTTTGAAAAATATGTAAGAGTGTTGTGATAATAGTGAAGAATAAAAATAATAAAGTTAAAATAATATGATATTGTATAAAAACTATATTAAAATAATTTTAAAAATAAGATAGTTGTACCGAAAGAGAAAGAGACGAAGATATAATAGAAGTGGAAGAGAAAAAAGATTTGGAGAAGAAAATTTTTGTTTTATAATTTATCAAACGTACTCTAAAAGTAGATCGGCCGTTTGGGTTGCCACATGCACAACAAACATATGCAAGCAAATATACTTCTGCCGTTGATCTTGCCATGGCCACCAGTTATATTTTTATGCACTTTTTTGTAAGACAAAATATTTGGAAATTTGGATTGTGGAACATCGTATATGTTATATTGGACTATTTATTTTTCGTAGGGTGTCACAGGATCATTAACATAGCCATTACAGGACTTGGAATCCTGAACATTGGAAATTCATGCCGTTGATCTTTCCGTGGTCATCAGTTATATTTTTCTGCACTTTTTTGTTAGACAAAATATTTGGAAACTTCGTTTGTGGACATCCTGTATGTTATGTTGAATATTTATTTTTCTTAGGTGTCACAGGATCATGAACATAGCTATATATTACAGGACTTGGAATCCTGAACATCGGAGATTCATGCCCAAATGCATTAAAGCGGTGGACACTATTGGAATATATACTTATAATTATATTCAAATATATCGAACCCCCTTTTTTTGTAGATAAGTTATCTTGTTAGTCTTTGCAAAGCAAATGCCCTGCTTAGCTGCCTCAAAAAACTCATTAAATTTTTTTTTTCTTGACACACTTATTTATGTAAATGTATTTAATATATAAACCAAGTTTTACCATTTTTAGGTATATGTATATATTTTTTAATATTTTTAAATATTTATGTGTATATTTGTGTTTAAAATACCCTCATATTTAAAAATATTTAAAAAATATATACACATATCTAAAATAATAAAAATTAGTTTATATGTTAAATATGTATTGATAAATAAGTATATAGAGAAAAAAGAAAAAAAAAATTAATAGGGTTTTTGAAACAAGGATAAACAGGATATTTACTTAGTCCAGGCTGCGAGGGCGGGTCGACCCGTGACCCGCCTACCCCGACCCTATTTAATACCGGGGCGGGTTGGGATCACATACCCATCAAGGCAAGGCGGGTTAGATTTTTTTTGATATTTTTAATGAATGTCAGGTCGGGTTGGACCTACCTGCTAACCCGTTTTCTTATCTCTCACATTTAAAAAAAATCCTTATTCAATGCTAATATTCATGTTTCATTTAAATATTTATATTTTACTTTGACTAATTAATAATAGATTCAAGTGTATAATAGTTAAATTTAAGATAGATTTATCTTTATACTTGATAGTTTCATAAATTTTTAAAAAATTCTTACTTAATTTGCAGTTTTTACCAACCCATTGACGCGATATCAATCCGAATTTTGTCCCGAAACTTATTAGAAAAAAGTAAGGGTCGAACCAACCTTACCCGACCCGGTATAAAAATAATTGTCAAACAAGATTTTTGAAAAGAAGAGTCAAGGTTAGGCACACCCTGACCCGTCCTAACCCGCCCCAATTATCATCCCTAGTTCAGGCTAATAGGATTATTCTTCTTTATCGTGATGCTTGTTTGCAACCACAAAAGCATTATTAGTGAGAAAAATGAATATGCAAAAAAAATTCTTACTTGTGATGATGCTTTTATAAGTAAGAAAAAATTTCCTTGTTTTAACAATTAAACTAAAATTTGGTTGACTAAATACAAGAAGTACGGAACATTGGCAGCAAAGCTTCTTCTGAGTAGTTGTTATGTGACATATGTTACAAATTATGGACAACCGAGTTTTTCTTTAGCAATCAAATTTTAATCTTTTTTAAGAAAATTTTAATTGCTAAAAATCAAATTTAAAATGACTAAAATATTCATGTTTAAAAATGCAAAATAAATATGTACATATTTCTAAAAGTGATAAAACTTGATTTATATATTAAATACCTATAGTATCAATTGTATAAAATTTTTCAAAAAAAAATTAAAAATATATGTTTTTGGTGTCGGGCCTCCCTCGTTTCAGTTTGTGTTGTTGGGAACGAATGCTGGCTTGGTCCTCGTGCACATTGACCCTTTCTCAGGTGCAAGACCACGAAATTAAATACCAAGCAACCCAAGTAGACTTGCATCGGTTTTGATCAGTAGTGGTACTGAACCTCAGGCCAGGAGGCAGTAGTTTTTTTTTTTTTTTTTTTTTTTTGTTAATGAAAGGAGGCAGTAGTAGTTAATAATAATAACAACAGACAATCAACTAGCAGCAACCTTGTTGATAATCATACATCATAGTCAAACTCATCTTTTTTTCATATCATCTCTGGTTTTTTTTACCGCATACTGCATTTTCCTATGTAGATAGCCTCGGTTTAACATTTTTCTGTTTTGGGTCATCATCATCTTTTAGAGTCAGATATAATCTGAGTGCTATATATAATCCTTTTTCTTGAAGAAGAGTAGGCCATAAATGACAAAAACAGTTGTATTAATGTGCTTTCTCTAGTAGTAGTTGCTTGGGAGAACTTCCTCGTTTAATTTTCTAAAAATAAAAAGAAAATAGGAATATGTCATTGGAATTCGTATATGTGTGTGTGTGTCCTGATTCACAAATAAAAAGTTAGGCTTGAAAAGAAACAGGGCCCCGCCAGTGAGACAGAGACCCAAATTGGATACCTTCCCATGTGAATTTAATGAGGGATCTCCAAACCCAAATGCCATTGGCAAAAGGAAGCATGCAACATGGGCATCTGCGGCTGAAATTTAAAAGCCAAGGCGCAGGTCAGAGATGATGGTGGACCGTGCACATGGTCACATGCAGCCATGTTTCTAGCATTCAAAGCTCGAGATGCAGTGCTTGTCTGGTGGAGCCCATGACGGAGTCATGGCTTCCCACTACTCCCATGCATGCAACAGCCTGCAGATGTACGTGAATGGGTTCAGGACCATGTGAATCCAATGTGGCTCTTCTTCTATATTCATGATCAGCTGAAAGCACAGAGGGTCAAGATCATAAACTGTCGCAGTAATATTCACTTGTCCATCATGCATCTTCTTTTTTTTTTAATTATTAGAATCCATTATGCATCTTTTAATTTCTAAATGTTTTCGCTCCTCAAATTTTCTCGGAGGTATACAGTTTGCAAATTTATGTATTTTGACCTTGAGTTTAATATCTACAGAAAAAAGCTTAAGTTTCAGAAATTTGCACCATGGTCTCACTCATGGTAATTTTATTGAATTTCTTGCTTAATAAATATTTCGAATTTTAAATTCATGATTTATTAATAGATTATGTTTAGGGTATTAAAAAGCATTTTAGTCATTGATGTGGTAAGTCGGCCACATAAAGGCTTTAAAGTCATTTTTCAAAAATGCGATAAGAAATAGGATATTTTTAAATGCACTAGTGTGCACTTAACTTCAATGCACTACGGTGTATTTAATCCCTTTTTATTTTTAAAAAATTTTTATACAACTGTTAATCTATGTGTATTTAACATGTGTATCAATTTTTACCTTTTTGAATATTTGTAGATTTTTTAATTTTAAAATTTGTGGCAGTT
This sequence comes from Annona squamosa, assembly GCA_035584095.1. Taxonomy (NCBI): domain Eukaryota; kingdom Viridiplantae; phylum Streptophyta; class Magnoliopsida; order Magnoliales; family Annonaceae; genus Annona; species Annona squamosa. The sequence continues at coordinate 67,200,194 of JAXCLR010000050.1, forward strand.
TCTTCATTTGTGAATTACGAAACTGCTATTGATTTTAAAAAATTCAAAAAAATATTTTTAAATTTCCAAAAATAGTAAAAATTAATACGCATATTGAACACACCTAGGTTAATAGTTGTATAAAAAAATTTTAAAAATAAGTTTTTACACCTCGACTGCACTAGTTCGCATCTCATAAGAAATTGAAATTTTCTCAACTAATTTTCTATTGCAAAAGGTTAAAATTGATTATTATAAATATTATCATACAACGAAGCGAATGAGATCCTTTGATTCTGGAGCCCTCAATGACACCCGCCTAACCATATCACATAGGAACCTATCATCATGAGGTATCGTACTCAAATATCACTTCTCTAAAAGATAAGTTCTTGATATTTTAGTTCCTCGTGATTATTAAAGTTAGCCTAGATAGATACTTTAACTTTGAAGTAGAAACATGGGATGACTCTATGTACACGAGACTACCTGGACCATCACTTTTAACTGCCTTTTAGCATAATTGCCAACAGTGAGATACCTGCAAAATTGCTTAGTAGTATTTTTTTTTTAATGGAAGCTAGGTAGGATTATTGGTTTTCTAATGAAACTACCCTCGAATCTCCATCACTCTAAAAGCTTCCATCCGAATTATGCATATATATATATATATATATATGAAGCTATATAAGGAGCACTTAGGAGAAAATAAGGGATCCCGCTCTAATACCTCCAAATCCTGCAATTGTATCTTCTACTGCTCTCTTTCTTGTACTTAATTTTTGCTCAAAGAGTTTTCTCATTTGCCCATTGTCAGAACTCTATTGAATTTAACTCATCCTTCTGGAAGATCCACTCTTTTGCGCCCATAAATTTTCAGTAGACCTTAACTCTGCAGGACTTTCTTTTCTTCATTAAACTTTGATCTCCATCTCTCTCCACTTATCCTCTCCTCTTGCACTTAACTAATGACCCCTATAGTTTATTTCGAAAAAAAAAGACCCCTGTAGCTATCAACATTCTAGAGCAAATTAATTATCTTGTCGCAAATACTTTGTTTCACATATTCACTTATCAAGATAGAATATGCTGTCTTGTAAGAAACTTATTAATTTACTTGGCTACAATTGCTTTCTGGCAAGGAAAATTTCTCTTATAAATGACTATCCGATGCAAATAATAAAATCTATTGCTTGTAATCATCGTATGCAACAATATCCTTATTACACATAAGAAATGTACATTTTTTGTTGATAGTGATGACTGGTTGTAAATAATTCGTGACGCAATCACGTTTCTTTTAGCGAAATGCCAAACTTAAAACTTAAACGTCGAAGGAAAGAAACATATTTACGCAAAAATCCCACTTTCCCAATCCAAAAGATGGAGCAGCAAGCAGACCTTTGGTGGGGTCCAAGATAACAATAATTTCACTGTTTTGTTGCCTAGTAGAACGAAAGTAGATCAGATCATTTCGGATGAGTGTTACTTTAGCACAAGGACTTCCCGAATTTTGATGCAATACATGCAAGTTCACTTAAGCTCAGTGTATCCGAGACCTTTAATTTATTTTAAAATTTTTTATATAATTATTAATCTAAGTGTAATTAACATATGTATTAATTTTTATCATTTTTAAAAAAAATTTAAATATTTTTTATTTTTAAAAATCGGTAGTATTTTTAGTAATTTAAAATGCCACATATTTTCAAAAATAAAAAATATCTAAAAAATTTTGAAAATGATAAAATTTGATAAATATATTAAGTATATTTAAATTGACAGCTGTATAAAAATTTTCAAAAAAAATTTAAAAATATATTAAGTACACCAGGTGCATGGAGCATAAGTGTACCCGTGCGTGGTTGTGAAACTTTTGCTCGTGACTGGCTGCAATTCCCCAATTTCCGAGGATATGATCCATCACCATCATTCCCCTGCTTTAGGCTTCAGGGATGAAACTGGGCTGGGTTGGGTTGTCTTTGCTTTGATACTTGTCCTAAATATATTTTCTAAAATTCTAGACTTAATCTATTTTCAAATCACCTTCCAAAACCTCAGCTCTAAAATTGGCCACTTATAAATTTCAGGTTGGATTGCAGTGAATTAAAAATAATTCAAAACAATTTGAGTTGCAGGAAAGTATGAAATAATTAAACAAATTAATCTAATATTAATATCATAGTAATATATTAAAGCTTTATCGAATAATTAAATGGTTGGTGTTACTCCTATAAATAAATAAATAAAAATAATTTATCATTAAATTGAATGAGCAGTTAAAATTATTTATTAAAATTGAGTTGATAATGAGAGAGAAATGATGCTAACTGACCCGTGTGAGCAATAAGTCAATGTTTGAAATTTGTGGATGGGGAGAGGCGTTTGTTTCCCGTTTGAATTATTCTTCTTGGAATTTTGAGGCCTGCTCAGAATTATCAAGTGTCTGGGATAGGATAAGAATGTGAACAGATTTTTCATTCTGAAACAATTTTTACAATTTTTAATATAATTTTTTATATTTCTAATATCAATTTTCATATTCTTAATACACAATCACCAGGAAAAAAATATAATTTTTGTAATTCTTATTAGTTTATTCTTTGACGGAGCTGTGTGTCTTCGGGTTTCTTTGGAGGAGCTGAATGTCTTCAGATTTGTAAGAATGTCTCTGAATTTCAATGTAATATGTGTTGAGATGCATATAAAAATATACCAATAAAAAAAAATCTTTATTAGCAAATAAAATGCACATGCAATTCTTGCTTAAAATAACACTTTCAAAGTTAAAGAAAAAATGTTCATCCTTACGCTAATGCTTTTGTAGGAAAAAAAAAAAAATCTTACTTATAATAATATTTTCACCTTTTAAAATTTTCTTAATAGTTGCTACATGAAATATGCCACAAATTATTGGCAATTAAATTTTTTAGCAACCAAATAAGTTAATAAAAAGAATTTTGTATTCCAAAATCCCTTCTCATCCCATCTCTGCGGGTCCGTGTGCACCAAGTGCAAATACCCTTTTTTATTTTTTAAATTTTTTTATCCAATTGGTAATTTAAATATATTAAACTTCGATGTCATTTTTTATATAGCTGTTAATTTAAGTGTATTTTTAAAAAATATCTACAAATCTTTAAAAAGGTAAAAATATCTACAAATCTTTAAAAAGGTAAAAATTAATGCATATGCTAAATATACTTAAATTAACAGTTACATGACAAAATTTAAAAAGATAAAAATAAATGCATTTTGGTACACTTAGTCCCAGGCACACGGTGCCTAAATGCACTCAGGTGCACCTAGCCTACGTGGACTCGGGTGTATACCATTCCCGTCCCCGTTCCTTTCACAGAACCATCTCAACTCCTTGAATCATTCCCAGCATGCCCTTTAAAGTTGAATATTTCAGCCCTGACTCCCCTACAGATATCACCATTAACCAGTCAACCAACCGTCGTCTACCCAGTGTCATTCGATTTAGAGTCATCTGACAGATTTTCCCTACTCGCTTATAAATCAAGTAATCGATTAATTATATTGAAAATTTTCATTATCTACCCTCCACACCAGCACCACAAAACCAACTCATGGAAATCAATGCCGTGAAATTCCAGCATCGCAATAATAAATATGAAAATGCGCCACTGCTGGTAGTTTAGTCGTCCATTTCCCTTCATTTCAATCATTGTATCTAAGAAATTAAGGTGGGTCAGTTTGCAACGCAACTACAACCCAAATGATTTTGATTAAAATACACACTTTTTAAGTCTGCTATATTTAAAAATCATCACAAGTGCCTCGGTTAGGTGTTGTTCCACTAGAATAATAAATTATTGTATGCTCCAGGATGAGCTGCATTTTAATCATGGTGGGATGGATATACAATTGGCTATGGCTGAAACGGAAAATAGTCAGCCTGTGGCGCCTGCGTATCAACTATCAGACTGCCGAGTAGGAAATTAGTCATTCTCTCCCTGCTCATGGATTATCAGGTGCAACGAATAATTGGCACGTCATCATTATTAGCGGCTTACAGTGCGTGCCTATGGTTAGCCAACCTGACATGTGGAAGCCACTTTAGATGCCTGCATTTAAGAACCTTATTGCGCGCATATCGAACGGACCCAACAGTCAGCACTTTAACAAATTTCAGTGGGCCACTCTGGTACTATACGTTTGGCCATTGGTCATCACTCACCATGTGGCCTTCTGATTCAGTGGGTCATCCTCATTTAGGCCGGGGCTGGACATGTACTACTGCCGAGCCTTTGGAAGTTCGATGCTGACATGACATTTATTTTTATTTTAGGGTTAATTTTAAATATATCTACCACATTTGTCTTTACTTACTAATATACTTACTGAGTTTAAAAATTTTCATATATGCTCATTAAGTACGAGTGAAATTTAAGATATACCCATTATGACAATTATAAACATTTAATAATTTTAAAATTCCAAAATACCCTTGATTATTATTTTTGTGATTTGTGCAATATTCAGAATATTAAAACTTATTCTGTCGGGCTTTTCTCTCGTTAAATGTGTTTCCATTATATTGTTCAACTTTTATCATATCTGAATGACTATTATTATTAAATTATAATGGGTATTTGGGACATTTCATATGATGGATAACGATAATTTTTAATTATGCTTAATGGAATGAGTATATTTGAAATTTCATTTATACTTGACGGGTATATATGAAAGTTTTTAAATTTAATGGGTATATTTGTAATTAAAGGCAAATGTAGTGGATATATTTGAAATTAATCCTTTATTTTATTATTATTTTTCTATACGAGGGGAGTAAAGTTTAAATAATTTAGGGTGTCTTAAAGAAAAATAAGTAGAATATAGTGGTAAAAGTGGGAAAATAAGGAAAAAAAATGATGTCGTCAAGCATTAGAAGAATCATACGTATCTGGCTCTTTTTCACAACTTCCCACTCTTGAAGGTTACCAAACATGCCCCTTCTCAAATCATGGTATGTTACAATTATCGGACAATGCTTCACAGTCATCAAGTGTCGCAGTGAGCATGAGGGCATGATGCCCCCTTTGGTTGAGTGTTCAATATTATTTGGTTGGTTTGTGTTATGAGCATTACACATGCACTGATTTGTAATATTAGATGACTTTTATGTGTGTTTACGTGCATATATATATATATATTAAAAAATCATTAGTCCATACTCCACGTGCCACTCACTCATGTCACCTAAGACCATATTACACCTTTTGGACCATAAATCTAAACCTGCTATCATATTTATTTGGATAATTTATAAATATACCCACTAGGTTTGCTAATAATTATAAATATGCTCACATAGTTTCAAAATTATAAATTATTCTCATATAGTTTGACCATAGTTGTAAATATACTCATATAATTACTGCACTATCACAGCGTAGATATATTTGTAAAAAATAAATATATGCATTTAATTTTTAAAATTACAAATATATCCACATAGTTTGCGTATATTAACAAATATACTAACGTCAAGACAGTATAGTAATGCGTTGTAATAGCGTGAGTATATTTACAATTATAGTTAAACTATGTGAGATAATTTATATTTTCTAAAACTACATGGTCATATTTTACAATGATGATCAAACTAAGTTGATGTATTTGCAAATCACCCTATTTATTTTTGTTTCATTTATTAGAAAAGAATTATCTTAATTTACCTTTTAAATGAGAAGAAAATATATGTATGAATTCATTGACATTAATCTTTATACGTGATTTGAAATTATTTTAAATGGTTCATAATAATTTTCAAATTAAATTATATCTATCTTCTAAATTGATAAGCTTGTAACAAATGTGTATATAAACGAGGAGTTAGATCAAAGTGCACGATCTTGATAGAAATAAAAATGAAGAAAAAAGAATTTTTAATTCAAGATTATATTCTAATTACCTAGCAATTTTTGTTATATTTAATTGTTACTTTTAATCCCTTTTTAAGGGTATGTTTCTACAGATGTAATATGCAGTAGAAATACATTAAGAGTAAAAATACTACTTTTATATTGATTTATCAACTTATTTTTTCACAAGAACTTGCACTTTTGAGTAATTAAAGTGTTAAATCAATTTTAGAAACTCGACATCTAAATGAATAAGTCGTTAACACAAATGTGTAACTGACAAAAAAAATTAAAAGATCTTTTCTGGTTCAAAATAAAAAATTTCACCCTTTTTGAGCCATAGAAATCCAAAGGGTTTCAAATTTTAATCACCTGAGTGGTTAAGACATGTACATCCATTGCCGAGCGAGCCTTCTTTCATTGTCGTGATGCAAGGGTTTTTAGGGGGCAAAGAAATGGCCAGCTCAGACGAGGTTGTCGCTAACAAAAAGTCGATCAGTCGCTGCAACTAGAGGCCACTTGCAAATTCGCTGCCAATTATTTTCAACGTTGTCATTACGCTTGAACTGTACACATGGTATAGTTGTAATAGTTTATTTGGTCCGAATCGCTGACCCATGCACCCAATCTTTAGATAGAGCATGATAATCCTCAATGAAAAAATAGTTCGAAGATTGATCTCTTGCAATCCGACATTGACCACTTGATTCCTCATCATCACTAATTTTGAATCTACCATGTAAAAAGCAACCATTTGAGTACCAAGTTTTTTGTTGGATTTTTTCTAAATACATCCACTCGTTTTAACTTAAATTCTAAATAAATTTATTACGTTTTCAAAATTTCATATATACTAACTACGTTTACAGTTAATCTTAAAAATATTTAATTTGTAAATTAATGTTGTTAGTTAATATACGAAATTACTACTATCCCCGTTAAAATTTTGACATTATTGAAAAATTGAATGGTATATCTCAACAATGCCTTATTGCACATGAGTTTTAAATTTAAAGAACCTTAATTTTATTTTATTTTTATATTTGATTTCATCTTTTATTATTTTGTATCATGAGTATTTTTGGCATTTATAAAAATTTAACTAATCGTTTTTAATAGAGTGGACTATTTTGCAATTAACTTCAAACTCAGTAGGTATATTTCACATTTTAAAAATAAAGTGAATATATTTTAGATCTAGCCAAACGTAGTGAATGTATTTGGAAATTTTTTTTAAAATTTTTTATAAATATAAATGAGAATAACCCTCCAAAATCCAATACGAAAGCTTTAGCAAAAATTAATTGAATGAGTTCACGACTGCCACCGTCGATAAGTTAAACTGTACAAATCAGATGATATATAGTCTTTTTAAGCCATTGAAATGCGGGGACCTCATCCGAATATTGCATGCTAAATCTGGATTGGATGTTCGAATCCTGGCGGAAAATTTCACCGGCGAATGGGGAAGCGCTTCGAGAATTGCGACGACCGTACCTGTCGGGATGATCTTTTGAAGACGGGTTCACCGTGGTTTCTGTAAAGTCAGCTCAAAAATTTATTTTTAAAAAAAAAATTTTAATTTTTTTTCTTAGGCAAATAAATTTAGGTGTATTAAATTTATAAATTAAATTT
>JAXCLR010000050.1:67208161-67228010 GCA_035584095.1 Annona squamosa
ATAAATTTAGGTGTATTAAATTTATAAATTAAATTTTATTATTTTTAAATATTTTTAAATATTTTTAAATTTTTATTTTAAATTTTTAAACACAGTAATATTTTTATAATTTTTTAAAATTTACTTATTCATGAAAAAAAATTAAAAAAATATTTTTAAAAAATAAATTTTTAGACCGGCTTTACTAAGGTCACCGTGTAGCCGGCTTCAAAAGATCACAGCTCGTCTGTCACGCAGTCATGCGCGCTTTTGCTGTCATTTATGGGAAGCTGTCTGCGCGAAGCGCTGGATTAAAAACATCTCAAGGGACGTAGATTTCTTCGGGTCAGATTCGGTAGAGCACCGTGTAAATTCTCTTCCTCCCTATAAATAGCACATTGGAAACTCAATAACATGTGGTGCACATGTGAAACTCAATCTTTATAAGATACAGTAAAGATCCAAATTATTTAATAGTATGTTATTCATCTTAAAATTATAGTAAAAAATTAAGCATAATGGATATCGTTATAATCTATCATCATTAATAAAAATTTAAACGGTCGATTCATTTGAGCTAGATTTTACAATAATAATTACTTATATTTAAAATCAAGAGGGTTGATTTTTTTATTGCCAGCCGTATTTGGCAGCCACGCGTTCGGTCAAAAAATATATTTTTTTATTTTTTATTTTTTCATGAACACATAGAGTTAGGAATATTTAATTTATAAATCAAATGTTACTCTTTTTCGATAATTTAAGTATTTTTATTTTAAACATAGTGGTATTTTCATAATTTTTCGAAACTTAAAAATTGCAAAAATGCAACTGTAGTTAAAAATAAAAATACTTAAAAATATTCAAATTCGGTCAAACTTAGGGGGTGTTTGGCAATAACAAAAACTTTTCACCTAAAACTTTTCGATCTTAAACTTTTCATTCTCTACAACATTTCTATTTTTTAATTATTTTTTTACATCTTCCAACACAAACTACCTTACTTTTCAATCATTTCTACACAATTACCTATACAACTAACCTATTTATTTTAACTTTATCATCTTTACTCTTCATCATTACCCCAATCATATCACATCATTTGACAACTTTTATTCTTCAAAATTTTTCACAAAAAATTTTATTCATTCTCAAACACACCCTTAATTTATAGATTAAATGTATTCAACTTTACATGTTCATAAAAAATCCAAAAAAAAATTTAGGCCAGCCTAAATAAGGCCTAACTAAATAATCTTCCTAAAATCAAATATATAAATTATGTTCAATGTAAAACTTATATTTATAATTATAAGATTGCGGTACTATAATATCCATGGGATTATTAAAAATACGTTAGTAGTTTTAATTCTTAAAAATTCATTAGTTACAATATTAAATTTTAAATAGAATATCATGAATGATTTAGATATAAAAATAAATTTTACATAGTACGTTTTTTTGCAAATGCTTGACCTATCGGAGAGAGCACGTCTTATATATTTACCGGCCTCATAATCCATGTAAAGAGAGAATCCAAGAAGCTAACAGCCAGTACAAAAATCACGTGCTTCATATTACGATTTTTTTTTTTTTTTTTTTTTTGCATATTTGCAAAATGAAATTGCTAATGATCAAGTACCACGCATATTTGCCCTTTCACACAAGGGCATATGTATGAATGAAATTGAAATTTTAGAGCAAGTGCATACCTATAAGTGTAACTAGGGTAAATTTTAAGAGGATATATGGAATTCATCCCCCTTTCTTTTACTGTGGTTTTTTGCCTGGTCCATGCAGATGCTTGATGGAGGGTTCTGATTTGCTTGAGTGGACGGATTGCTTGCGCCATCTGTAATTCTGCGGCGCGGCGAGAACCTCCCCGACGGTGCAAACCTGTGGGTCCTACCGCCTCGAGTTTATATTTTTGACGGGAGATGCTGGGGCCCAACGGCAGGAAGAGTCTCCGAGTTAGGAACGGCGTCTTGAGGCTGCTGCTCAGTAGTCGCTGCTTAGGCGGCGGGCGACGCGAATTGGCGCCGAAGCAGACGTCTCACACTGGCTTCGGGAACACGTGCCGTCTAGACTACGGCGATATACCAGTGGTTTTGACGCTCGAATCTTCCGCGCGTTCACGCGGCGAGCCCCACAGCAAAGAGAATGTAAGCAGGTAACCGTGTGGGGCCCGTATATTCGATGCTCTGCATGGTAGGTTGATACGCGGCCGTCTTTTAACGGAAGGCACTCCTCGTGCATCTTTAAAATTTTATTTTTTTTTCAAAAAAACTCCATGTTGGCAGGTTGATCACGGCTAGCGTGTCGTAAGGTATCGGGAAGTGGGCCGACCAGGCTGTCCCAGACGGTAGTGGATTCGCTGCAGCTCACATATTTCTCTCTGATCACAGCTGGCACCCTCCCTCCATCTCTCTCTCCGTTTCAACTTTCAAAGCTGACTGAAACAAATACTCCGCCACGCACGATACGCAGCAGCAGCTGCGCACGAGAAAATCGCGTGGCCGAATAAAATAGACGGTACCCACAACGCCCACCTTTGGATGGCCCCAAGGCCCAAACGCCAACCTGGAAAAATCAGATATTAGTTGAGCTGATCTTGACCATAAACGCAACAAAAGAACGCCCTATCCAATTACGCGGTGGGACATGGTGTAGGCGGATGTGGACAGATGTCAAGCTGTCCAATTGCTTTTCAGAGCTTCACATGAGTTGTTCTTCGGCCACGGGCAAAATGCCATCTGCATTTCGCTGCCTTCTGAAGAGTCCTGATTGCTGACGCTCTGCTGCCATCCGACGTGGACGGCGTGGATGGTCGGATTAACGGTCGGAACCGCCCGACCGGACCGATGAAGGCATAACGCCTCCATTATCCGCCGATTAATTAGGTATCGCGCACAGTAATCAATTGGGAATAATTGTGGACGCCTCCTTTAAATATTCCAAAAATTCAGTTGCCACCAAACATGAGGTTCATCATTCAATGCAGCTTATGCCCCTTATTATTCGCAATGGAAAGTTACATATTTGTTCCATCTAAGTCATCCATTTATCATTTTATATATATTTAGGGTATCTTTATTAATAGGGCGAAGGAAAAAAATTTCTCCTCCCCCTTTTATTTTTTAATTATTATCTATATTGTTAATCTTTAGTTTATACTTTTTCCACGTAAGATAAAAAAAGTGGGAAATGGTAGTAAAGCGTGGGTGCATGTTTCATAAAATAATCATATTTGTTCACTTTTATCCTCACATTACAATTATTTTTCTTCAAACAACCATAATTATTCCAATTTTACTCATATCATTTTCAATTAATTACACAGTTTTCAAAATATTGCATTTTTCACTTCCTACCTCATCCTGTAATTCCATAAAAATATCAATTACCACACGCCCCCTACTCTTGTTTTGTTTGCTCTTAATAATTACTTCTATCGTGTGGTGTCCTTCTTTTACTTTTTACAAATTTTTTCATTTTTTCATTATTACTAATTATAGAGTTTCTTATGAATTACTATTCGAAAAATAATGTTAATTAAAAATTTATATATACTAATAATAAGATATAAATAATCTTACATATTCTTAGAACATTATAATGGTAACCATGATATATGCATTTATTTTTCATGTTCCTAAAATGAACTTAAAATGAATAGAAACCCAAGTCATTACATTGAATTGTTTCCTCTAATATATAATAATTAATTAATTGATCACAATATTGACTTAATTGGCTAATTTCTAGTTCGTTTTTTTAGCCTAAGGACTAAAAGTCAGTTAAATTCATTTTGATAAAAATTTTAAAACAAAAAGTTTTGGTAAAAAAGCTTTTACAATATAAAAAATAATATGACATGATAAAGGTGGTGATAGCAAGTAAAAATTAATGTAGGTAAGTTAGTTTGTACAAAAAATTACTAAGAAATAAGTTAAGTGTTAAGAAAAAGGATTTAGATGAAAAATATTTTTTTTGTGAACAACGTACTACGTAACGTAAACAATAGATAAACGTAAACAAGCTTAACATTTTTTGATAAAAAAGTAGGACTTAAACTTCTATCATTAATCTAGTTTTTGGGTGTGGGTCAGTTTGCAATTATCCCAGGTTGATTTTGCTCCCGGAAACGCGTTCCCGCCCCCCGCAAGGAAGCTGCCCCGTATAAAACTTCCCATCTCTCACCCTCCGCAGCCGAGACAGCCACAGCTGCCAAAAGAAGAAAGAAGAAAACAGCCAGCAGCAGCTTGGAGAACCGTCGTGATGCCAATGTCGAAACCCAAGCACAAACTCTCCTACATCTCCGTGCCTGCTCCAATCATCTCCTCCATCTCCTCCTCCGCCATACAAAGCCTCCTCCTTTCCCCCAAAAAATCCTCCCAAACCCACAACAGATTCCTCTCCGCCCTCAAAACCCCCAGATTTTTCTTCCTGTTCCTGTTCCTCTTCTCCCTTGTTGGCATGGCCCGAATGGGCTTCGACTTCGAACCTTTCCTTCCGTTTCCTTCCAATCCGTGTTCCATTTCCAGCCAACAGGTCGCCGCATTTGATTCGGTTCTTCCCGTCAGTTCCCGTGTGAAGAACGACACTGAAGACGAACGAGATGGGGAGTTATGGAAGCAGCCGGACGGGCTTGGGTACCGGCCTTGTTTGGATTTCAGCAGGGAGTATCGCCGGACGAGCGAGGCGGTGGTGAAGGAGAGGACCAAGTATCTGATGGTCGTGGTTTCGGGAGGACTAAACCAGCAGCGCAATCAGATCGTCGATGCTGTTGTGATTGCTAGGATTCTCGGCGCTGCTCTAGTCGTTCCCATCCTGCAAGTCAATGTGATCTGGGGAGACGAGAGGTGAGAAACGAACGGCTATGGAGTTCCTCCTGTTTGGCTTGGGAACAAAGATCGATTAGCTCGTCTTTCTTTCTTCCCCTGTCTCCAGTACTGACAAGTTTTTTTTGGTTTCTTTTACAGCGAATTTTCAGACATTTTTGATCTGGAACATTTCAAGAGAACCCTTGAAGATGATTTGCATGTCGTTTCGTCTCTTCCATCCACGCATTTGATGTCGAGGCCAGTTGAGGAGAAGCGGACTCCTCTCCATGTGAGTCCCCGATGGATACGTTCAAGATACCTGAGGAGGGTAAGCTCCCAAGATTCCTTCTTCACTGATGCCTCAGCTTAGCTTATTCATTTCTTGATATCAGGTCCAAATGATCATTTCTACCTGGCTGAGGATTTTAGGTTCATATGAAAAGGTGCAATCCAAAATGGGAAAAGAACTGAAAAATTTTGCTTAAAGTAGTGGTTTTGAGCGACGAGTCACCTCAATGGTAAAAAATTGTTAGAGTGAACTTCATTGGATTTTATTAGACTTAAGTTGAATTATTGAACTCTTTTTCCTTTTATGGGCACTTGATCAGATATCTCGAGAGAGAGCATATTGGCTTTTGCGTTTTGAAATATACCGGGTTCTGTTTTGAAAACAGACTTGAATCCGGTTGCTTTTAAATGCATGTGTCATCAACTAGAAAAATGCTAAATTTGACGTCTGCAATTTCGTAGGCTTTAATGCAATTTCATCATCTGCAGAAATACTAAACTGGGCATGATATGAAAATGGTCTAATTACAATATCTACACGCAAGGGAGCGTAGTTCCATGTGTTGTCTTATCTTTTTTTGCCTTCTGCAAGGTGGGGGAGGAGCAGTTTTCATGGGGAAAGAAGTGTTAGAAGTGTGGAATCTCACGGCCGACCTGTCCCTTCTGCATGATTGGTTCGGGTTTTTCTGTGGCCTGATTGGACCTTTCCTTTGGCCACAGGGCCCATGTTCTGGCATGTTACCTGCTTTATGCTCTTGGGTATTGGCTTAAGCCGTAGAATCTTTTTTTCCCCCACTGCGCGTTTGTAAAATTAGATGAGAGACAATAATGCGGAAAACGGATAGGATATACTAGGTATGCTATTGAAAGAAGCCATCATGCATTAATATGATATTCTACTTTGGCCTATATACCTCCTTTCTTGTTAATATTGCATCTCGCAGTGCTAGTGAATTGGCCTGAGGATTATATCTGATCCTTTTGTTTACTCAGCTTAATAAGGAAGGTGTATTACTTCTACGTGGACTGGACTCCAGACTCTCTAAGGATCTTCCTCCTGACCTTCAAAAGCTTAGATGCAAGGTGATTCTATTTTCTGCGGTTAACGTCTGTTTTCTTCACTATCCACTCTTTATATATTGGGAGTGTTTCACCGATTTGAAAAATACCTGACTAGTCCTGAAGACACATTTTAAGTGCTTATAAAAGTTGGCAATTGACCCTTCATAAAGCTTGTAAGGATACAAATCCAATCTGTTTCACAGATTCTATTGTTCTTCAGAATGTCTCAATTGGATAACAAATCATATGTTGCATAAGCTTTATCAACTCAAAGCTGTTTGGTCGATGATTTTACTCAATTGTTACGAAGCTCTTATTGCATTTCCCTTTTGAAACATGGGATGTGATGCCATTGCATTACTTCCCATGAAGTATAAATTTTTTTGGGGGCTGTGTTCCTGGCCGTACCAGCCTGTTCAAATATATGCTCGTTGTATATTTTCTCTTTTATTGATTTACTTGGTTTATTGACCACATTCTGTTGCTGTCATTTAGGTTGCATTTCATGCACTGAGATTCTCAGCCCCCGTCTTGGAGATGGGGAACAAGCTTGTGGAGAGGATGCAGAGTAATGGTCCATACATTGCGCTCCACCTTCGCATGGAGAAGGATGTGTGGGTGAGGACAGGTTGTCTACCTGGCCTAAGCCATGAATCCGATGAGATCATCTCTAAGGAGCGGAAACAACACCCAGAGCTCCTTACTGCAAGATCCAACATGACCTACCATGAACGCAAGCTCGCAGGACTCTGCCCCTTGAATGCTTTAGAGGTTTCAAGGTAGGACTCATTGGACCCCAATCTTTCTCTTTCTGTAAGCATGCTGGCTCCTTAGGGGACACGCAGGTGTTGATGTTTTTCTCATGCCATGTTTCAGGCTGCTCAAAGCTCTTGGAGCTTCCAGGAATGCGAGAATATACTGGGCAGGGGGAGCTCCATTTGGCGGCCAAGAGGCTCTGCAACCACTTATAAGAGAATTTCCCCATTTCTACAACAAGTACAACATCTCCCTTCCGGGGGAATTGGATCCCTTTGCCAACAAAGCCTCCCTGCTTGCAGCCATTGATCATATAGTTTCTGTAAGTAGTGACGTGTTCATGCCATCCCATGGTGGCAACATGGGACATGCCATTCAGGGGCACCGGGCCTACGCCGGGCACAGGAAGCACATTACGCCAAACAAGAGGGAGATGCTTCCTTATTTCCTCAACAACACTTCTCTTCCCGAGATAGAGTTCAACAGGGTCATAAAAGAGTTGCACCAAGGCTCACTGGGACAGCCGGAGATTAGGACTGGAAAGGCTGGAAGAGATGTCATTGCATATCCAGTCCCTGAGTGCATGTGCAATGGCTCAAAGAACAAGCCAACGAGATGATGGCTTTCGATTCACTGGGAGAGCAGAGAGGCACCAATTTCGGTCATGTGAATTGAAAAGGCTTCAGATGAGAGTCATGAGAGCCTCCTTGGCTAGCGCTGCAATGCTGTAGGGACCCTTTTTGCTGGGGCCGACGTCTTTTATGTGAGAATATGCGGTATATGTTCCAGTCGATTCAGAGGGCTGTGAAAGCGATGGAGGTGGGGTGCGCAATGCAGAACGGTGGGCAGCTAATCTTGTTGTATTCTCTTTCCCTGATTCTTTGATTCTTTTTGTAGGCAAAAATTATTAATTGATTCATTGTCATTAAATTATGTACAAGGGATGATTTTTCACAATAAATGTGTATACATATAATGAAGAGGATTTTCTTCTCGCGGTGGCGGTGCATTTGTCATTTGTGGCTTGAAGCAAGCACAAGAACCAAAGGCGACTTGCGCTTTTTTTTTTTTTTTTTAAAACCTGTTGTTGCCTCGTTGGTAGCTGGTACTGTGATAGGCGCGTGTAAATGTAAGATGGACGGTGGTTAGAACCATTGAGGGTAAGCGATGGAGGCAGTTAGAGCGCAACAGAGAAGACGTGATGTGTGTATGAAAGGAGAGACACTTGTAATGGAACCAAGAAAATAAAATTCTTTCACTCTTAAGTTTTCCTTTGTTTCAATTCTTTTGTTTCTTGTAGAAAATCTAGAAAGATAGTTCCTGCCGATCAAATACTGATAGGCGTGTGTAAATATAAAACGGGCGGTCGTTAGAACAAGTGGGGCTAAGTGAGGGAGACGGTTACACTGTCACAGAGAAGATGCGACGTGTGTATAAAAGGAGAGAGACGCTTGTAATGAAAGCAAGAAAATACAATTCTTTCACTTTTTAGTTTTCCTTTGTTTCAATTCCTTTCTTTCCTATAGAAAATCAAGAAAGGTAAGTTCCTGCTTAACAACGACTTATCAAGTGGTATCAGAGCATCGGCGATCCACCGAAGAGAATGTCGGAAACTAGAGACGGACGCATCAAAAGGGAGTAGGAGCTCAAAAGGCTGGCCCAGACGGTGCCCCCATTGGACCGCCATCAGATAAATATCATGGAGGAATGGATGGCGCAGGTCCAACTGAGGTCGGAAGAGCAATTCAAGGCCCTGCGCATACTTCTGTGCTCCAATCAACGAGCGAGTCCAGGAGCGCCGAACACCAGCCAAATGACGGGATCACGACAGCCGGGGAAAGAGATGCAACAGAGCCAAGAGAAAATCACGCCTACCACTCAAAAAGTAGGAGCCGCAATGGAAGGAGATCGGCCAATCAAGAAGAGCTGAGAGGAGTGGATGACACGCCGAGACAAAGGTCGATGCTTGTTTGGCGATGGGCGACGTGTGGCGGGCCAAGACAAGACAGAAGCGCAAGCATAGGCCGTATAGGGGGAACAACCCATCTCGACACGAGCGCAATAGTTGCAGCGTTGTTGCATCGGGAAGACAGGCCGATCTGGGATGAGCAGCACAAACTGGTCGTTCTCACATGCAAGTGCTGGCAGACAAGATCACCAACCAAGCACTCACACTGGCCACTTGGGAGGCGCATGTCCATAGCAGCACACGGGAGAGAGCATGGATAACGGGTGCTCTTGCACGTCTCGACCACAATAAAGGGGCATGGACGACGAGACACTTACATGTCCCTGCTGAAGGCCTCGGCATGATCCATGGCACGTGGCTTGGCATATCAGCAGTTGTCTCAATCAGAATCAACTCAAGTCCATGGAATTTCGATTTCAAATTTGTTTTTCAAATTTTTAAAGTTTTCACTCTTGAGGACAAGGTTGATTTGATGGGGATGGAATGATAGACACGTCTAATTGTAAGGTGGGTTGTGGTTAGAACAAGTGTGGCTAAGGGAGGCAGTTAGACCGTAACAGAGAAGATGTGACGTGTGTATAAAAGGAGAGAGACGCTTATAATGTAAGCAAGAAAATACAATTCTTTCACTCTTTAGTTTTCCTTTGTTTCAATTCCTTTCTTTCCCATATAAGATTCAGAAAGGTAAGTTCCTGCCGATGAAGGACTTATAATATTGAGCTAGCTAGCCTGAATGCCTTGGGAATTTCTCTTTCAATTTGGTAGGCCAAATTTGGCTGATAAGCAATCCAACTTCCCAAGTCTACCATTACAGGTATTCGCTAGCAAATCTGGCAAATGTGCTGGATGTCTGGTTGGTTGGTTCGCGCGGGAGGGTATTAGAGTCATTGACCTTCGCTCGCTTGCATGGTGGCTTGGTTGCCTTGGCCTCTTAGCCCCCAACGCTGGGCTTCCGTCGGAAGAACACTAGCTGGTGCAAAAGTGGGGCTCGCAACGATGCAACGGGTTCAACTCGGGTCAACTCGGTTTGGGTAACAATCTACTCTACTTATATCTTATTTATAGAAGGCCTACCTTATCTAGTTGTTGGTTTAATTTCTAGTGTACCTTATCCTACCTTTCCTACTTCCTATAGTATTAGTTTCCGTTTCGGTTAGTATTAGAGTTATACACCCATGTTGGCTTCTTATAGATAAATCATATAAAAAAGGATTATTTCTAACTTAAACTAGAATAATATCATTATGAGGGAGTTATCCTTTAGGATAGCTGATGGAGAGGAATCTCCAGTAGAGAGATTTCGTAGGACTCTCCATTCCCCTTATTATAAAATAGGGATCCGGGATTTCCTTTGGAACACATGAAATCCCATTGCTCTAGTTCCCAAATATTATAGGCATTTAGATGGTGAAAACGTGGTTGTTTTCTATTCTATGATTCCAATCCAGATAGACGAATAAGCTAGGTGGTGTAAAGCTTGAGGCGTAGCTTTGACCCGACTTCCGCAAATTAATTTTGGTGTAATCTCCTAAGACGTAGGCCACTCTATAAATTTATTGGGTTGATTTTACATGAGAATTATAAAACCCAATATTGGTAGCAGAACCAAGTTGCTATCTTGGGACCTGTGGGTTATGGGCCCACCATGCTTCCACCGCGAAACAAATGATGATTAGGAACATAGCGAACTTTCAAATTTGTCCCTTGTGTTGTCTTACCAATAACTTAGTCAATCTTTTATGATAAAAATAATATCCATACTATTATTAATTATGTGCTAATACTCCTTGTAGCCAACTAATTACCATTGAGATGAAAAACAATTATCACTGACTTGAACAAAGGCGAAAAACTTAACGGTGACAATTACAACATCTAGCATTGCAAGGTCCAGTACCTCCTGGAAGAGCAGGAAGCATTGGAAGTGTTAACCAATGTCATGGATGAACCTAAGTGTGGAAACACCGCTCAGCATAGAGGAGACCATGAGGTTTACCAGTCTTATAAGAGGAAGAATAGCATCGCTCGCATCATGTTCTTGAGCAGTACGCAAGATGACTTGATGTGCAAATTTGAACAATACATCAAGGCTCAGGACATGTAGGTCGCTTTGAAAGAAAAATTTGGAGGGACCTCTGCTAAGAAGGTGAGAAGACTCACTATCAAATTTGACACTTATAAGAAGCGCCACAACCACAATATGAGACAACATCTTTGAGAAATGTCAAATATGATCCGAGAACTTAAGTCGGCAGGGCATGTTTTTGCTGATGAGAAGCAGGTGCAGACAGTGATTAGATCCCTCCCTGATAATTGAAAACATATGAAGGTTAACATGATGTATGACGACAACATTAAGACCTTTGATGATTTTGCGTGTCTCTTGGAACTAGAGGATGAGCATCTAGAGGCTACAAAATTCTCCTCTGGACAAGCATATGTTACTGGTTCTAGACCTCATGGGACTTTAGGTTCCAAGCGAAGAAGAAACTAGAGGTTCTTCAACAAAAGGGGGAAGGATGATCAGGGCCCAAAGAGGCTAAGAAGGAGGAAAGAAGGACATGACTAAAGTCAAATGCTACAATTATAGCAAGTTAAGACACTTTGCTCGTGATTGCACTAAGCCAAAAAATGTATTGCCTAACCTTGTCCCTGCTCCCACTTCCATTTATGTTTTTAGCTCGGTTATGCTAACTGAATCACGTCCTTTGTGGATTGTAGACTCAGGAGCAATAGACTACATAGCTAAAGGCCAAGGAGCATTCATGGAGTACTGACGAGTCCTAACAGGAACAAGGTGGATCTATGTGAGAAATAACTTTAGAGCTGAAGTTAAAGGGATAAGAAACAGCAAGGTTGAGTTACATGGTGGTTGAACCCTACTCCTACATGACATCCTTTATGCTCCAGAGATTCGGCACAACTTAGTTTCTATTTTATCTCTTCCATATTTGAGTTTTTCTTTGAATTTTTATGATGACTACATTGACATTAAATTGGGAACAACTTTTTATGGTTTTAATTTTATTAAAGATGGTTTCATGATATTAGACAAGAACTATGATGTTTTTGTATCTAATGATGTTTTTCTTCATTTATTTCATCTTCTAATGCAAATTTTGATGGAAATACATGCCATGCTAGATTGGGTCACATTAGATAAAACAGAATGAATATGTTAGCTAAATGCCTTCTTAGTCCACTAGCTAAAATCGATCTGTGTACTTATGAACATTGTCTAGTAGGAAAAACAACAAGAAAACTATTTGGCAAAGCAACTTGAGCCAAGTTTCCATTGCTGTTGTCCATTTAGACATCTGTGGTCCAATGAATGTGAGGGTAAGGCATGGACTACACGCGATTTGGTCATATTTTCCTAATCTCCCACAAGTCAAAAGCATTAGAATGCTTTAGACACTATACAAGTATGGTCGAGAACCAATTAGATTAAAAAATCAAAGCATTGAGTACTGACTATGGATGTGAGTATTTGTCAGATCAATTCAAAAGTTTTTGTGATGAAAAAGGGATAGTCAGGTAACTGACCATTTTTGGAACTTCACGACAAAATAGTGTTGTCGAGAGAAGGAACATGACCCTACTTGATATGGTTAGGTCTATGATGACATAGTCAAAATTTTCAATATCTTTTTGAGGAAATGCGTTGATGACAATTGCACACATACTTAACCTTATGCCCTCCAAGTCAACTCCTTATGAATTGTGGATAGGCCAAACGTCTGATTTAAGCAACCTGCGACGATGAGGGTCAGCAGCCTTTATCTACAATCCCTTTAATAAATATGACAAATTAGGCCTTAGAGGAAAGAAATGCATCTTCATTAGATACTCTGAATACTCTAAAGGGTACGTGTTCGTAGGCGAGTATGAGAATGGAAGTGTAACTGAGATTGAATCACGAGTGTCACATTCTTAGAGAATGACTTTTCAAGCTGGAGGGAAATTAACAGGAATGCTTCTCTCTATGAGGTAGAAGATCCTGAAAAAAGTAGTACTCCAAGTCTAACAGTTAAAGAAACTGTAGTCATAAATCAACATCTTAAGCTGAGTGGAAGTAATGAACCTGAATAACAATATCTTTGGAGGAACACCCGTAAAAGTATCCCACGTCGTCGCTTTGTGATTAAGGATGAAACTTTTATTGTTGCGTCTCAAGATGATGATGATGAGCCCAAAGAAACTTCCATGATAGTTACTTCTCAAGATGATGAGGAACTTAGATTAGCTTATGAAACTCTCTTAGGCCGGACAAAAGAAAAATGGAAACAAGCAATGGAAGATGAGTTGGAATATATGAGGACCAATCAGGTTTGAGACTTGGTTGATCTACCATATGGATGCAAAGCAATTTGGAACAAATGGGTTTTCAAGATTAAACGCAAAGCGGATGGATCAATTGAAAGATACAAGACTTGCATAGTGGCTAAATGATATACTCAACAAGAGGGCATAGATTACGATGAAACCTTCTCTCCAAAGGCAAGGTTTATTTCAATTCGCCTCATTCTTACTATTGTTGCGAGCTTGGATTTAAAACTTCACCAAATGGACGTTAAAACAACTTTTCTCAAAAAAGAATTAGATGAAGAGGTTTACATGGAACAACCTATAGGTTTCACAAAAGAAGGCAAAAAGCGCAAAGTTTGCAAGCTCCAGCGATCAATCTATGACCTCAAACAATCATCCAAACAACGGTACCTAAGATTCCATTGAGCTATAGTATCTTATGGGTTTACAATGTCAATGAAGACCACTATGTCTACATAAAATGATCCAAAGATGATTTTGTAATACTATCATTCTATGTTGCTGACATCCTACTCGTAGGAAGTGATCCTGCATTTCTTGTTGTCGTTAAAGAATGACTATCCTTGAATTTTGAGATGAAGACACGATTGAAACAGATTACATACTTGGAGTCAGAATAAAAAGAGATCGTTCAAAAACATTTATTGGTCTTTTTTAAGAAAAGTATATTAACAAAGTTCTTGAATGAATTAAAATGCAGAGCTGTAAAGCCATAGACAACTCTATTGCAAGAGGAGAGTTATTGAGCCTTGAAATGTGTCCTAAGACTCTAGCTCAAAAGAGAAAAACGAAAAATGTTTCTTATGCTAGTATGGTTAGGAGCTCAATGTACGCTATTATGTGTACTCGCCCTGACATTTTTTATGTTGTTCGTCTTGTAAGTTGATATCAATCAAATCCTGGACGAGCACATTGGCTCACTATCAAGAGGATTTTCAGATATCTAGGCATTGTCCACTACTGAATTTGCTATTAAGGACGTGATTTGCGCGTAATGGGATACTTAGATGCTGATTGGGGTGGAGACCTAGATAAGCGAAAATCAACATCGGGTTATACTTTCTTATTGTATAATGGCCCCATCTCCTAGAGCAGCAAGAAATAAACTTTTGTAGCTTTATTAACTATAGAGGCTGAATTTGTAGCATATTCAGCATCGGTGCGAGAGGTGGTTTGATTTAGAAGTTCTTGCATCATTTGGGAGTTATAGAGAAAATAACTAAACTTGTAACTATACATTGTGATAGCCGGACAACTATTACATATACAAACCCAAATATCATCGTAGAACTAAACATATTGATGTCAAGTATAACTTTGTAAGAGACATCATAGCATAAAGCAAGTGATTTCAACGTATATATCAAAACACCAAATGCTTGCTAATCCACTCACGAAATCAATACCCAGAGATATGTTTTTATGACATGTAAAATCTTTAGGATTGTGCCAATTATGATGCACATATTGAAAACCTACAATTCCTTTTAAGACATTTATATAAATATTTAATTTAAAAAAAGGCTAACATGGATAAAAAATTGAATACGAAGTAAGCAATTAAAAGTATGTTAACAAGGTTAGAGGTTGGCTCTCTCTCATGGGCAATCACCATTGATGTTCTGGGAACATGCAGTGATGAGACAACTTAAGTTGAATGAGTGTTTTAAGTGAGAATAAAACTTAAGATGTTTGTCACCTTGATGAAAGAATCAAGATGAGTTTATATCAGATCTTGACCACAGTGGGAGCCCTACGTCCCATTAGACCTTGTTTCAAGCCAGGAGTGAGACCTTAACCGACACTCAAAGGTAGCAAGAACTTTGAGGATTCCGGTTAGGCACTTGACAGTGACTGAACTAAGGTTGTATGCTGTCAAAGAGTTAATAACATACGCTCCTTATAGGTTAAGAGTACCTCCAACACAGCATGTGTCTCATGCTATGTATGCTTAGTGACCTATAAGGGAAGTGAGTAGAGTTCTTTTTCTTCTGGATAATCCCTATCTTCTCACTATGAGAGCCCTTGAAGCAATAAGTGATTCATTTTTATGACTGATGTGACTTTTGATTATATTTTGATATCTTAGTCTAAAGTTGCTACTTTAGCATGCTATCTATAAGTCATGAGTAATGCGACTTTACGGAACATGTATAGAAAGTAGTTAGTTTATGACCAAGGGATAGAGGTGTGAGGGAAAGATTATTTTGTTTTACATCATTTGCCTGTATTCACTTATCGACCAGTTATGTCCATTCATGTGACTGGGTTACGTGCTCGAACATATTGTAATTACAATGCAATAAAAAGCAAAGTCAAGTGTGGCCTTTATGTCCAATTATGTCTATTCATTTTATTATGGGTTGTAGCTACTACGTGTCCTCAACAAGTACATAGGATTAAGCTCCCAAAATTGTAGGTTATACTCGCTAGTCACACGACCTATTTACCTGTATGAACAGTTATATAGTAGAGAATGGTAGAGCAACCCATCATGTGAGAGCGGGAGATATTAGAGTTCTATGCACATGCGAGCTTCTTATAAATAAATCCTATCGAAAAGAATTATCTCCAACTTAAACTAGAATAACTATCATTACGGAAGAGTTATCCTTTAGGATAGCTGATGGAGAGGAATCTCCTGTAGAGAGATTTTTCAGGACTTCGCATTTCTCCTATTATAAAAGTGGAATTCGAGATCTCCTTTGGATCACATGAAATCCCATTGCTTCGTTCCCAAATACTGTAGGCATTTAGGTGGTGAAAACGTGGTTGGTTTCCATTTTATGATTCTAATCTAGCTAGACGAGTAAGTTAGGTGGTGTAAAGCTTGAGGCGCAATTTCGATTTGGCTTCCGCAAATTAATTCCAGTGTAATCTCCGTTGATATAGGCCACCTTATAAATTTATTGGGTTGATTTCATCATGCGGACTATAAAAATCAATAGTTCCAAATTGATTCATTTACTACTTAAATATAATATTTTTAAACAATATTTCTATGTTATTTTAAAAAATATGAAGGAATATTCATTTATATTTCAAAATTAGATGTACATATGTTGCCATTTATATTATTATATGAAAAATATAAATTACAGATTGCCACAATCTAATCGTTAAAACTATTAATATATTAATAATAGTTCATGAACTTATTTATAAAAAGGTTTTTATAAGTTAAAGAATCCCAATTTTATTTACTTAATTGTCACTTTGCTAAGTTATGACTTTTGAATATCATCCGTTGGATCTAACACAGGTAGCCCAGCCGTTGGATTGTGCATGAAGTGAGAGGATACTGTGGCTAGGTTGCAACTTGGTTTGTTGCGTACAGAGCATTTAATGCAGTGCAGTCGTTCCCTTAAAAAAACACAAAGCAGCCCATGAATTAAAAAAATAGCATTTGAATCCAAAAGAAACCCAGGAAGCTACGACGCCTCTCATTGTCGTCGCTCCTATTACTCTTGACTTTACATGAAAGGTGTTGTTACTCTTGACTTTACATGAAAGGTGCTGAAGTAAAAGAAAACAAAGCTACTGCAACAAAAAGGAGAAATATGGGAGAATACCTGTAGATCTCCTCTTCTCATGTGGGGAAAAAAAGAGTCATCGAATGCTACTATGCAACATACAACAAAAAGCCTATTCTGTTTTGTTGCAAGCCTATGATGATCACTGCTGATGAGTAACGAAAAATTGGCGATTTATAAGAAGCACTGCCAGTTGCAAAGATGAGCAACCTTATTCTCGGATTTTGACTTCTGTTGAATAATACTATATAATCCTTTTTTACTTCTTCTTGGAGACAAACGATTTATAAATGTCAGATAATCTCACAACAGTTAGTTCCATACACACCAAAAAATAATTTTCTTGAATCCTAACTTGTCTTGATATCTTGTGAATTATAGGAAAATCTATTCTTTGAATCATTTAGATTATTAAGACTTCATTTGACGTTATTTGTAATAAATAAAAATTTTATTTTTCCACTCATTCTTAATGATAATAACTGTAATTTTTTCATTTTTATTTCTGATATAAATTTTAATTTTTCTATATGCAACTTTGTTTAGAGCAAGAAAATTTTTATTTGATACAATTTCTTTTAGAACATGAAAATTATGTATGAAAAAGTGAAATATTGTGGTGTTGTGACAATGGAAATAGGTCCTTTGTGTGTCGGGGACCTTTTTCAGTCTTGGATGATGCCACAATGTCAATAAGAAATTTTGTTAAGATAAAGACAATTGCATGTGATGGCTAAGATGGATATGTTGTGAATGAAAATTAGCTTGTAGATTCTCATGTAACTCTAATATCTTATACTTGACAACACTTCCATTTGTTATGTTTCGAGTGGGCAATAACTTCTATGTGTCTTCTCTTATCACTATTTTTCAAATTGGCTCATTGTCTTATCCTTTTTGATCGAGATTCGTTACAATGTAATTTTTTATTTTTTCTTGATTTTTGAGTAGAAATCATAAATTTTTGTTCACAGAAGTCTATACTGAATAAATCTCTTAATCTAATATATTTCGAGGATATGAAAGAAGAGGTTCTAACAATTAACTACTAATTTTTGACATTAACAGTTTATATGAAAATCATTCTACTTTTGTACTTTTTTGTTATCGGTTAAACTAAATTTTCTCAAATTTGACAGATCTAAAATTTAAAATCTATTTTTTCCTAAAAAAACGCTTTTCCTTTAGCTTGTAGAATATATATATATATCTTTTATATATATATATTTTATATCTTTTATATATATATTTTTTATATCTTATATATATATATATATCGGTTAGCAATTCATGCTTGTTTTGGGTATGAGATGGTTGTATTATTTTTTATATTATAGATTCAATTCAATTCAACAGCTTCTTCTTCACAAGCCAATCAATATGTACGTATAATATGCCAGTGTAGTGAAGACTTATGTCAGGTTTATATCAAGGATTAAAAAAAATCTAAGGAGATGATTTTATCGATCTCCACAATGGGTAAATGGTTATCTGAATTTCATATATATTAATTTGTAGTCCAAATCTCAATATATATGAGCTAAACGAAAATTTGTAAATGACAGGGACCACAAGGTGTAATTATTTTTGCTGGGTTGATGAATGCAACTCATCCAAGGTGCGAAAGGGATAAAAAAGAGTGCAATTGTGGTCTAGCAATGGAAGTAAATCAAATTTTAAAAAATTGACGGATCTTAATATATGAATGTCAGATGCTCTCATATTACTAATCATATTAAAGTAATCTTTTGCTACGCTTTTGTAAGAACACAAATAATGAGTCTTTTTGGATGTAAAAAGCGGATGATTATGAGCCTCCTCAAAATGAGTCATTTCGAAGTTGCTTTTTTTCTTTTGCAAAATAATAGCGAACCTTGCAGGACAATCACAACAAATGTGCTCATGAAGATTTCTTATACCACCTCCTCTAATTGCAATTGCTAATGCTTTCTTCATGTCAGGCCTTGAACATAAGAATAAACGCTTGGAAACTTCCTCAATTTTGACTTCTGTTTTTGATCTTTCTTACATTGAACCCAAAATAAAATGCATAGGTAGTGTAAAACTTATATGCATCTTCAACAATAGCAAATTCCGGGCCATACTTAGCTTCACCTCAAGTGGTACATTTGAGACAAAGGTACCTGCTGTGATTTAGGTTACATAAATATCACCACCTCCTTCTTGTCGATCATCAGTGTGCTCTATATGGTCTCTTTGCACATGATCATCCATATGAAAAGAATATATTGCTATACAACTATTAAAACAAAGAAAGAGATTGACATATACAAGGCTATTTGTAGTTTTGCTAATGAAATTAATTAAAGTGCAAGTCGATTTACCCAAATTGATAGATTCTAACTCAAAGTGAAGGGTGCAAACTATTGATAATCATATAGAAATTAAAACTAAATTTATAGCATGCATTCCATGTTGTTTGCCCACATTCCTTGTGCTGTGCCCTTCACATGAAGGTTCGAAACACACTCTAAAGGTTAATATTAGTGTTATTAAAAGTTAAATTATTATGTGGAATAGACAATGATGTTTATCATCAAGAATGAGTGGAAAATAAAATTTTATTTATTACAAATAATGTCAAATGAAGTCTTAGGAAGTTAAAGGACTTAAAGAATAAATTTCACAGTAATTCACAAGATATTAAGACGAGCTAGGATCCAAGAATTTTTTTTTTTGGTGTGTATGGAACAAATGCCGTGAGATTATTTAGCACTTATAAATCACTTGTCTCTAGGAAGAAGTAAAAAAAGATTATACAGTATTATCCAACAGAAGTCAAAATCCTAGAATAAGGTTGCCCATCTTTGCTACTAACGACCCTTCTTATAAATATTCGATTTTTCGTTACTCATTGACAGTTACTACGATCATTATAGGCTTGCAGCAGGGCAAAAGAGGGTTTTCATGTGTGACAGAGCAACATTCGGTGCCTCTTTTTTTCCTCACATGAGAAGAGGAGATCTACAAGTATTCTCCCATACCTCTTCTTTTTGTTGTAGCAACTTTGCCTTCTCCTAGTGTGGCGCCCCCGACCGGGGCGCTGGAGAGCCTTACTCTGGGATCGCTTTCTGATTGGTAAATGTGAA
>JAXCLR010000050.1:67228110-67242052 GCA_035584095.1 Annona squamosa
ATTTTTCTATAATCTTATTGAAATAACATATGCACTGTATATTACATGAAGTTTTCAAATAATACGGGTTTCACAGCTAGTTTAACACCTTTCAAGTAGAGCCAGGAGCAACAGGAGCGGCGACAACGAGAGGCATCGTCTTTGCTTCCTAGGTTTTTTTAGATTTAAATGCTTCTTGTTTTTAATTCATGGGTTGCTTTGCACTTTTTCGGGGGAGTGACTGTGCTGCATTAAATGCTATGCACACAGCGGGCCGTGGTTGCATCCTCTCATTTCATGCACGATCCAACGACTGGGTTGCTCTCGTTAGATCTAATAAATGATATTTAAAAATCATAACTTAGTAAAATGATGATTAAGTGCATAAAATCGGGACTCTATATAAAAAATTGAATTAGTTTATTACTTCGTAATTTACAACTTCATAGGGCAAAAGATTCAGTTAAAATGGGTGCGCACACATCTTAGTATAATATATCATATACATGCAGGTCAGTTTGGACTACTTAACATATTTATCCTACTTGTACCTTATTTGAGGAAACATATAATGATTTGTACCATACCATACTCATGAATAATATTTTATACCTAACTCTACCCAAATTACGATTGGGTCGGTGGGTACCCTACTGAAGTTGTACCCCTAAACTGCATATTTAAAAGCAATGACCCTTTTTAGTAAATGGGAAATGTAAGAACGCTAGAGTACGTTGATTTTGGTGAAATTTTGGAATAGGGTGGGAAAAAGTAAATATTTTGAAATTTATATGATTGATATGAAATAATAGGGGTAAAGTTATAATAAATAGGTTGGCTGAAATAAAAAATGATTTAATTATAGGGATAAAGTTAAAAAATAGGATTATTGCATTATTAAATTAGTTAGAAAATGTAAAGGTCGTACATTTCTCATGAAATCCCTAGCACAAGTATTACTGAATAAGTTGTATGTTAAAATTTAGCTACTTAATTATCATAATTTTTAGAATTGTTGTATTGCCTTTCAGTCATTTTCATACCTCTTTATAGAAAGACATTTGTAGAAGTTATTCTTTGAAATGTTTATATTTTTTTTAACAAAGCAGACATCACATTCTCTTTGTGAAATGGTAAATTTTTTAACTTAGAATGTGTTTGGATAAACATAAAATTTTTCATATAAAAATTTTTTAATCTAAAACTGTTCGCCTTTCGTAACTATCTTATTTTTCAAAATTATTTCTTCACATCTTTTTATAGAAATACCTTATTTTTCAAATATTTTTACATAACTAACCATACAACTAGCTTATTTGCTCCTCATCATTACTTTTATCATATTATTTTATATTATTTCAAAAACTTTTACACAAAATTTTTTACCCAAAAGTTTTATCACTTTTCAAACATATTCTTATTATGTTATTTTAATTTTTGAAAATGGATAAAATAAAATCGATATTGTAAGTACTCATGCCCATTTTATGCATTTTCAAAAAATTAAAAGACTAAATAAAATTTAAAATTAATCGCTTTCATTTCCTATTCCATTCCACCATCTTGAAAATCTAGGTGGTGTTCATATGTGTATAATTTTTTTACTGCCTCCTATATTGTGCCCCTAATATGTGTAGAGATGAAAAATTAAGATGTTTTGTATAACTACTTTAATTATCTTATACACAACATTTTCACTTTTTTCAATCTTTTTTTTGAAAGTTTTTCTATTTTGTTTTACCACATGTATAAAAGTCTTTACGTATTCCATTTTCCATAAACATCCTAACTAGGGGTGAGTTGACTCATGACCTGCTCCTAATCCAATTCATTTTTAACAACATTAAATAAACATTTTTTATGACCTCGATACATTAATGAGTCACAAATTTTGACTAAATTTAAAATATGTATGGGGTGGGTCAACCTAGAATATTAATTCAAGTTTCAAATTAAATTTTCAATTAGGTATGTTTTGTTCATTTGTTTCAATAAATCTGTTACAGAATTATACTATTTATGTTTATTAATATTTTTTGTTATAGCTAAAAGTATTTTACTCTCATTAATTAATAAAAATTTGAAACAATTTACTTTAAATAACATGCATATGACTTTATATTAAATAGGTATACAAATTCTTAAAATTATTATACTTCATTTGCATTTTTTACTCGATTCACTGATTTGATACCAACTTAAAGTTTAATTGAGAGTCGAAACCTATTAAAGAAATGTGAGAGTCAAATTGTCAGTCTTTAACTTGGTATAAAAAAAGAATTAAATAAAATTTTTAACAAGTAGAGTCAAGATTTACTAAACTCTGACTTGGTATGACTTGCCTAGATTTCCACCCCTAATTGGTTTATATTAATTGGTTATATTTCTATTTTCCAAGTTCCAGCCTATTAGAGTATTGAAATATTGCAAAAAAAGTTAAAGGAAGTAGGCGACTGTTAAGAAATACAAAAAATGATTTAAATATGCAAATACTAAAAAAAGATAATAATAATAAAAAGACAAACATGTAGTTAAAATATTATATCATATCAAAAGTTATGGGAAAAAAATTATGATTTTTTAATGAATGCCAAGGACCGTTTACGAGTTTTACATTGAGAAAAAAGAATTTTTTTTGTTTGGGATTCACATTTAAATAGTGGAATTGCCCTTAGTTAAGACAAAAAAAAATCATCTTTCTTCACCTATTTTATATAAGATAGGTGATCTTATTAGTCTGGTTACTTAGCTAAACTCAAAAAATATTAATTATTTTTGCTTTTTTCTGTACACTTGTGTATCTAAGTGTATTTACTATATAAACTAAGTTTTATGATTTTCAAATATATGCATATTTTTTAAAGATTTTAAAAGTAAAGGTATTTTGGTCTTTTTTAGATATGTATATATAAAATTTAAAAAATTTAAATATAAGAGTATTTTAGTCATTTTCAACCCTAGATTCATACGTTCAATGCATCTATAGTAACAAGTGTATAAAGAAAAAATAAAAAATTTTTAAATAAGTTTTTTTATGTGGGCTAAGTAATGACTTACTTAGCCCAAATTAACAAGATCGTTTCTTTTTATATAATTTAATATCTTAATTATCTAACTAATATATTTTTCATCTATTACAAACATATATTTTAATAATTTTTTTACATTTTTATTCTTCATTTCTTAACTTTTACCTCACAAACATGACATTGCTATCTTACTTTTTAAATATTTTTCATATAATTTTTCCATTTTTAAACCTTGTTACAGAGTCATGCCCTTAAGAGTACTATTTTTTTTATCTAGATAAAAGTACTAACTTTATTATGTTTGGATGTGATAAAAATTTTGGATGAAAATTTTTTGAGTAAAAATTTTTTTAATATAAAAATAACGTATTATGATAAGGGTAATGATAAAAAATAAAAAGAATAAAGTTAACATATGTAATTTAGTTATATAAGTAGTTGCGTAGAAATGATAAAAGACAAGGATAGTTATATAGAAATTGTGCTGCAATAATTAAAAAATGAGATAGTTGTCAAAAGTGAAAAATTTTAAATTAAAAAGTTTTAGTTTGAAAATTTTATATGTAAGAAATATTTGTTAGCTATAAAACTTTTTAAAAAAAGTATAACATACTAGTCCAGAAAAGTAATCCTAGCCATATATTTGATACAAATCCCCAAGATCAATCACACATTTATGACGAAATTAATTATTATATTAGTTTATAAAAAATTCAAAATTTCACTTCCACTAGTCATGTTCTCATTATTACATCCAAGAAACAAATAAAATTACATGTCCACTATTTCTAATACATGCCATGAAACAAATAATTAGAAATAAATATTCTTAAAAATCTTCATGTAAACCCAAAACGCTAGTGTTCCACTTGATTTGGTACACCTTTAAAAATAATTGATTAGTTTTGACATGACTAGCATGTAGAAAATTATTTGAAAATGAATAATGAATCAATTTAAACTTAATTAATTGATAAAATTAATCATTTAATTTAATATCTTAAAAATTAGACATCAAATGCAAAATAAAATCCTTCTATTGAGTCCAGAAGCATAAAAAACATAAAAAATGAATATTTGATTATCCAAATCAGAGTTAAATTGAACAAATTATAGTGAGGTAAAATGAATCGTTCACATTATGCTACATCATTATTGCCTTTATTGCAAATGGATTCATCAGGGTCTCTCTTACTTAGTCCTTATTATTGTAATGACTTACACGTCAATTTTCAAAAACACATGGACATCAGTAGCATCAAAAAAATATTAAATGCATTAAAGCATCTAAAGTAATGAAAAAATTTCATTGCAAATAAAGTAATGAAAAAATTTCATTGCAAATACAAGATCAACATCCCCTCACGGAATTCTCTCTCTCTGACGAATTTCTTTTCAAGCGAAATTTCTCCTAGAATAAAATTTCTTCCCTAGACATTCCAGAGCTAAGTACTAATTCTCTCTGAACGTTTTAGGAGTTTGGATTGTAGATAAAAAAACATAATTATATTAACATAGGTATTTTAGGCTTATTTTAAGGTATAATTTGTCTACACAATTTTATATCTTTGAAAATCTATAAGAATATATAACTAAATTATATCAAATATATAAAATCCATAGCCTAAAATAAAAATATTTATTATAAATGTTATGTACAATTAATTGAAATAATCCAATTAATTGCTCAACAATAATAATTAATTATGGAAACCATTTTACAACTTCAAATAAAATACTATTTACCTTACATAGCTTTATCTCGTTCCACAATTCTAGTTTTCCCAAACCTTTTCTATGGATACATTATTCTACCAACTCCCCAACCCAATTTATAAAAGGTCTCGTAGTTTCTAATAGATAGAGAGATAGGGATAAATTTTGGTCTAAACTTAAATTCTATCTTAACCAATCTTATCTAAGAGAGTTCTTATCTCCTCCTGTGGGGCTTACATGCATGGAGAGGTAAAAATGTAAAAATTAACTATTTTTCTGCAGAACCCTCTACTTGAACCTTAGACTTTTAAAATCACTGGACTACCCGTATAAAAATTGAGCTACACGGGTTGCTAAAATAACATTTAAAAATAAAAAATACAAATGTAACCCACAACATATTTAAATAATAATTGGGCAAGACCCATTATTATCCATCTAACCCAGTTGGTCAAAAAGTCTACCCTTACCAGGTAGGCTGTCTTACGTGGATTTTGACCAGTCAACTTAAATTATTATTATTATTTTTTAATATTTTACAACAAGTTTTTTAATTTAAAACTTTTCACTTTTTGTCATAATGTTTTAAGCATCATGGTAAACCTGGTTGCTCGCAAATGGGCAGATTGGGTTTTGACTCCCGCCACCCATGTGCTTGTGTGTGGATGGATTTTGGATGGAGTTTTACATATCCTTAGTGTGAGGGTTTACAGTTTCCCTTCATATGGAGGTATTTATAGACGTGTCCTTCTATGGTTTGAGAGTTGTGAATGTGTGGATGTACTTGATTGTAATATCAGTTGTTACATTATATAAATACCAATAAAAACTTTTGACCTTCCACACCTACTTTATTAATTACTTTTTCAAATATTTGTATAAGACTATCCTATTTTTAATCATTTTTACATAATTGCCCACTAGGGCCTTCATTACACCCAGTTGCTAAGATATTCTCATGGCTAGTCAACGAGTGTCAAATGTCCTAAAAAAATTTGGCAACATCTCTCCATAACTATAAGGGGTGGTGTGGGATACAAGATATGTTATTCATGAACATCTTGATTCCAGTTTAAAATATAAAATTAGCTCTATGTTCATACATTTGTGTTTTCATACCTCGAAGACATTCACATAGTAAGAAAATTCGGATACACTATTATTATACAATAAGGCAATCCAAAAGACTATCATGTATATGTTCATATATATTGCAATCAAGTTCAAAATGCACAAATATAATATATTTAACATGATTGTGTCAACTAAGTAAATGTCTATATTCATTAGTATCTTCGAATGCAAAATTCTAAAAAAATAAAAAAAGAACTTAAGCCTTAGCCTATTGAGTCAAGTCCCCAAGATTGCATTCTCCTTTGGCTCCATCTCGAGGTGTCTCACCTAACATATAATTTAAAGGCAAAATGATAAATCGCGTGAGTCTAAACAGACTCAATAAACAAATTACAGTTAGTACAAAATGAAAATAAATAAGACTCTTAATGCACATATCATAATAGTGATGCAATAAGATGATTCCTAAATGACCATGTAAGACATATGAGACCAACATCCACACCCAAAAACATATGCATATGGCCACATGTCGACTAAGGGTCACAAACAACCCTTTTTTTATGTCAATTAAGGGCTATGGACAACCTTTTTCTCATGTTAATCAAGGATTACAAATAACTCTATACAACTACACAACTCATTCATAAATATGGTTATATCAAAAATATATAATGCAATGTGACCATGATTATTATACGCATTGAACTGTCAACTACAACCACTTATCTTGAATAGTGCACCATCCAAAACATACTAGAAAGAATGCCATAAACTAAACATATAGTATTAGTAAGATCAACAAAGTTTACTTTAAATTTAACCTACCAACTGCACACAAGTATTTCTCTGAACACATGATAAGCATAAAAGAGGAAACCATTAGTTCATCTTACCAGTTCAACTAACTCAAGTAATGTTACATTCTAATGATATAAAGATTGCTAATATGTTACTATTTCACAAAAATCACACGACAATACTCGGGGGATGTTTGAGAATATGAAAGTTGTGGAAAATATGATATTTGGTAGGAATAGAAAATGAAATATTTTGAAAATTGTGTGATTGATATGAAAAAATATGGGTAAAGTTGGAATAAACAGGTTTCTTGGAAGGTAGTTAATAGGAAAAATGATTAGAATATAGAGGTAAAAGTGAAAAAATATAATGATTAATTGTGAAATGATTAATCTCGAAATCCGTGCCACCACATTTTTCCTCCTACATTTTCCACACAATATTCCCAAACGTCCCCTTGATTCTTCATGAATTTTGCTAACCTTAAGTTGTCACGAATCCTAATATGCCTTAAGCAATGAAGTTGTTGGATGTTGCCCTTTTCCACTAGCTTATATAATGTTTAAGTTGAGATTCCACTATTAACTTGAGAAAAGAAAATATCTACTTACCGAGATTGCAATTTTCCTCAAAATTAATAACCATAGACTTGAAACTCTGAGATTCTCCCTTGATGCACACTAACAATCTTTGAGATAGTTTAAAGAGTTTTTAGAAAGGTTTAAAACCTGATCAAGGATTGAGGAGAAGAAGAAAAAGGAAGGGACAAAAAGTAGAAATGAGGAGGAAAAAGGAAAAGAAGAAGGTCGCGTGTGCCCTTCTCTTAAGAAGGCTATTGTTAATGCTAGTCGAACCTAAACATGGACTAGGCCTAATTATTAATTTATTACTAACATTTCTGCCTATACCACTTAATCAATTAAAAATTTCTCCGGAGCCGCTGCTCCCTTGATCCTTGCAAAATGACTAGGCAAGTCGAACCCTGTACCTACTCTACAAGATTCAAGATAGTTATAACGGCTCAAAAATTGCATTAACCATAAACCTTTAAAATCGATATCTAACAAATCATATCATAACCAAGTGATGCAATCGTATAAACATGCAAATGCACAACTCATACTTATTCTAATAAGTTTGTGAATGGTGTCCTATACAACCCAACATGCTAAGATTTGAATGCATGCATGTGTACACCATACAACCAAATAACATTATCATAATTAATTATTAGTGGTATATTAATAACTTTTCTCATGATAAAGGAAGTTATAATAAAAATACTTGGTTCTCACATGTGTTAGTAGATCAGATTGGATGGGTTAGGGCCTAATTTTAATCCTAACTCATTTAAACAATTTCAATCCTACTTTATTTATTAATTCATTGAAAAAACCCCAATTTTAGTTCGTTTACAATCCATTTAATAAGCAAATTGGCAGATTATTAATGGGTAATGTATATCAGTTAGATACCATAAAATATTGCTAATTTAAGTATTGGTTAACTGAAAAATGTATTGATAACTTGAAGTTAACATACCTAATATTTTATTAATTTATTTTGGCTTGAAAACAAATGCTCCAGTAGAAGTCATTTCTTTAATACCTATTTATTTCTATTTTAAGATGCAACATCATACTTTATTTTCATTAACAATTTAATCAACATTACAACTGCAGAGCTTATAAAATTACTAGAATTCACAATTATTCCAACCCATCGATCCACGTTCAAAGTTACTAGATATGCAACAAATTTATCACAAGCTAGGTTGTTAAAAGAGAAGCTCCAAAATAAGCAAATCACATACGTGTCAACAACAAGAGGATTGGATGGCAACAGTAGTGATGATAGGATCAGAGGCAAGCGATGAAGTTATTAGGACTTACCTATAAAAGACTTGATGTTGGCAACTAGCGAAACAAATTTGAGGGGAGAGAAGGATTAACAAGGGGGAGAAATCAAAGATGGGGATCGGGGGAGAGAGAGGGGGGAGAGAGGGGGGTTAGAAGAGGAGGGAGGGAAGGAGAGGCCAACAAGGAGCTTACTGAGAGGGAAGAAGAATGCTGCCGACAAGGATAAAATAATCAGCAGCGGTTTTCTCAGTATACAAGGAAACAGAGGGCGGTAGTGGGCTTTTGAAGTGATCGAGACTATGGAGCAACATCGTATAGGGATTTGACGGAAAAGGGTTAAAAATTAGGCGCAAAGAGCAAGAATCAATGAAGGGTAGTAAAACAAGTTGAGTGGGGAAGGGCGAGTGGGAGGCAGACAGATCAACAACTAGTAGAAACACTAGACATAACAAACAGAATAAGCTGGAAGGTACAGTGGGAGAGCAAAAAGGGACTCGTGGGCGGGATAGGGTGGGAGAACAGAAGATTTTAAGGTTATATATATTTTCTTGACATCATTAAATGAGTTATATGTGTTGTACAAATTACTAAATAGATTAACGAGTTGTAAAATCTTAACCTTAATATATTTATTTAATTAAATGATTGAACAGGTTAGCGAATCATAAACCATTTCAAAAATTCCAACCCAAACCCATTTATAAATGAATTAGACTAGTTGGTTGACAGGTCAACTGTGATCATTAATACCCATAATATTTAATATAACTGACCTATCGATTATCAATTTATTCTTATTATCTATCATCGTTACCTTTGCTATATCACATTAATTTATCTCATTTTAAAAATGTTTATACCAAAAATTTTTTATCTAAAAGTTTTATCTAATTGCTTAAGTAAGTCACTTCATGTAAGGCCACACGGCCCACACTTGTGGACTTTAACTGACGGGTGGTCCAGATGCATTTGTGGTGATCTGATGGATACTCTCGCGAGTAGGAGCAGTGGAATATGATGGATACTCTCTCAAGTAGAAGAGTATACCTCTTCCGGGAGTGATTGGCTCGAGCTGAGACGGCTTTAATCCTCTGAGCAGCGCTAGACGATTTCTCTCTTCTTTCACATCCGTGAGTATTCATTCCTTCTATTTTGATTTTCCATTGATTCGTTTGATCTCTTTCTTCGTCAATTTCGTCCTAGCTTCTCGAAATCAAACGATATCGAAGGTTTTCTGTCATTGATCTGTCATCTTAGGGTTTTTATTTCCTCGTCTTAGTCGACTGCGAAGACGAGATAGGGTTTTTTTACCCTTTTCATATTGTTAATTTTTACTTTACTGTATCGGCATATTGGAGTGATTGACGAGGAAATCTATGGTTCTCGATCGAGCAGGTTGTTTGGCGCACTAGGCTAGACTGCAGATGTAGATGGCCGCCCATAGGTGATCTGAAAACATCATGCGGTTTGCACATATTCCAGGATTGGCTTAGCCTAATGTCCGGCAACTACTTTTATTTTCACGTGAAAGTCGCCCACTTGATGCGTTAGGGATGAATGTGGCATTCTTCATCCCAGTTCCTTCAACTTAGCATGGTCATTAATGGAATTTTCTTGTTAATTCATTATTCAAATCCAAGTTCTGATCTCTGCGCGTTGCTTGGATTGTCTGGTTAGAAGAGTTAGAAATGGATCCTTCGGAAATGAGGTACTTGGAGGATGATGATACTCCAATCATGAAGACGATTAAGGGTACTGCTATGGGTATGGCTGTTGGAACCATCTGGGGCACCGTTGTTGCCACTTGGTATGATGTGCCTCGTGTTGAGAGGAATGTTGCACTTCCTGGCCTGATTAGGACTGTGAAGATGATGGGAAACTATGGGCTTACTTTTGCTGCAATCGGAGGAGTTTATATAGGCGTGGAGCAGTTGGTGCAGCACTACAGGATGAAGAGAGACTTTGTTAATGGCACAGTGGGTGGTTTTGTTGCTGGGGCTTCTGTTCTGGGGTTCAAAGGTAAATTTCTTTTTCCTTTTCCTTTGTTTTCTTCACATATGGCCTTTTCTTGTCCTGGAAAAGTTTTGATATTATATGTTAATGTAGACGAGCACAAGATGTCTGGGAATCTTATTTTGTCTACCATATAAGCTAATTAAATTTCTCGTGAGAGTCCCACATAATTTGTTTGTCTGTGAGCACGTCTATTAGGATGCTTAATGAGCACATCTGGATTACTTGTTGACTACAACTGCATCTTAGGCTACGATCACAAAGCATGTTTTTACTTTCCTTTTCGTGATCCCTGTGTTGAAATTTCCCCATCACTGCAAGCATCTCAATGAAACGATTCTTGTTACCTTGTTTGATGCTTGACACCAAGGTTGGCCATTGACTGAATCTAATCCATTTATAATTTTTAAGAACCATGATGTCATTCAATATCATCTGATTAGTATGATGTTTGTGTATAACTGTTAGCAGTGGGACACCATAGTTGAATAATATAGATGCCAAGGTTTCATATGGGGTATGTGGGTTTATAACAGCATTTATGTTCTTCTCCATGATAATCTTTGTTATCTTTTATGTGCTGTCTTGAGTCACAATAGATGTCAATAAATCTTTTGTGGAAAGCTCATTTATTTCTAGAACTGTTGGCATACCCTTTGAGAAAATTCGCAGAGCTGGGAATGTTGCTTCCCTCTTTTATGTATGATGTGCAGCGTGTCAAGACCATTCACGCACTCACATGTCATACCACAGGGCTATGTGCAGGTTGATGTGGAAGCCACATTGCTGAACTTGAAGATTCCATCACTTTTCCTTTTTTTGGAAGTTTTCTTGAGTTGTTCATGTTACATGAAGGGCTCTATTACAGCATCACTTGATGCCACATTGTTTTTACTCCAGATTCCTTGCCATCTGAAGGGATCCTTTGTACTAGATAATTCTAATTCCTTTTCTTGATAAAGTTTTGAACAAGCTCCTTAGTGGTAATCATGTCAGAGGTTTTCTATTTGTAGTGATTCCTATTTTGAAGAACTTCTGAGGGATTCTCTTAAGTTGCAATTTCTCCCCTCAGCCCCAAGGTTTGCTTTTAACCTATGTGAGGTCAACTACATGAATTTTCTGTTGAATTTTTTTCAGTCCCGGGTTGTATCAGCATTAACTTTATGTGATTTTATATTTTTCCTAATGGCCTCCATCCAAATATCTTTGGTCTTCTCTTAGCACTTGTAACCTTTTATCATGATAAGTCACTCGTAATTGGTGCTCTATTGTTTTCATTTCATAAGACCAAAATACCAAAGTCCACTTTCTCATTCATATGTTATCATTTTCTCTAGAAAAGTCTTTTTTTTGTCTATGATCATCGTCTGCAATTTTTTTAATTCATGTGGTGGTGGTGCTTTTAATCTCGCAGCAAGGAGTATTCCAACTGCGCTTTCTGCTGGAGCTGCCTTGGCCTTCACTTCTGCAGTTCTGGATGTGGGTGGTCAGACAACAAGAATTGATAATGGCAAGGAGTACTATGCATATACCACCCAGAAAAAGCCTACTGTGGGCTCATAATCTCACCTGTTTCTAAGAGGGTGTAGCTTGGGAACGCCATTGGAACCTTGCTACATGCTTTTGTATGAACCAGTTTTTTCCCCATGTATGAACCTCTTTCACTGTTTTTCTGCTTTTATAGCTGATGGCTTGCTTTCCGGTTCACACATGAGAACAGAAATGAGAATAAATGACTCTTGCCTTCGCTGTTTCATGGTTCACGTAACAGTTAATGTCACAGTCATGACTCTCATCTAGTTATGTAGATACTGTTATGAAGATGTTGTCGCAAAACTACTCCAAATTTTCGGCTGGACAGATGATTCGGGTAACTGTAATATGCTCTTTTCTTCGGGACGATCGAGTGCACTGACCAAAAAGGATTTGACCATGCGATTTAGATATCTTTTCGGGATAAAGACATTTGTAGGGCCTTTTCTTTTCTTTTCTTTTTTGATTGGTTTGCAGGGCTGTTTTTGATGGACCAATGATGCGCATTCAGCAGCGAGCCCTTGGGTCTTTCGGAATCTTCCTACTTCTGCAGAACACAAATTAAAAACATGACATCTTAATAAAAATCCAAGACGATGTTCCTGTTTTTTTTTTAATTGGATGTACTTCTTTAACTAAATTTACGGTAAAAAAAAAAATTAAAAAAATATTTATATTTTCTTATTCTAGCTAATCCTGTTGTTTTTGAACCCCATATAAGTAGGAAATAGCTTATGTTGATGATGAATGTCTCAATAAAATTTCTCTCGTTTAATTTGATGTAACATTTATCCACTTTTAATTACCTAGTAACGTCTATTTTTCGTCTAGACTATGTTTTCCTCACACACAATAACTTTTTCTTCAACTATCAACCTTATTATTTTCACCGTGATTCATCAGCTGTATTTTTCATAATCGATTAATACATAATTTGATCAATTTATCTGCGTCTTTTAACAATTTAAGTCGTTGATTGTTATCGTACTATTTTCTCAAGTGCTTCTAGTTGGACGATGGGGAAATTTTGAACAGATAAGATAATGTTGGCTGTAAAGTGAACAAAAATCAAGAAGACACCTTTTTTTATGTAAAAATAAATAATCTTAAAAAACTATAATTAAAAGTTAAAAAAAGAATTACATTCTTGGAAAAGATGAAGAAAGGCAAGACAATGTAGAGCGCACAAAAAAAAAAAAAAAAAAAAAAAGCAAAATGATTTCGATGATTGTAGATAATGTGCAATGTTTTAATGCATTAGGGCATTAAAATTTGTTTTTAAATTTTTTATAAAACTGTTAATTTAGGTATAAATTAAGTTTTCCGTTTTTTGAGATATTTATATATTTTTATTTTAAAAATAGAGTAACTACGTTAGATTAATAATTTTCTAAAAAGGGTTTTAAAAAACTAAAAAAGGAATAGGATCTGGTACACCTAGGTGTACTTAACATAAGTGCAGCCTAATGCATAATCCTTTTTGAAAAGCTTTTTTAGTTTTCTTTAATAAATTCATATGTGGGCTCACATATGAATATCTCATGTGTGTGTGTGTGTATATATATATATATATATATATATAATTTTCTATATTTTTACTACTTTTACATTTTATTTTAAATTTTGAAAATTAAAATGTAAGGCATTTTTCGTGTGAACAATCAAAAACAATAAATATAAGTATTGGACATTCATGCTTGGGCCCATATAAATATAAAAAATATTTTAAAAATAAAAATAAAATCTTAAAAACTATAGTTAAAGTTAAAAAGGGATTACGTTCGTGAAAAAGACGAAGAAAGATGACAAAGTAAAGTGCCAAAAAAAAAAAAACAAAATGATTTGCGATGATCGTAGACAATGACGGAGCGCAATTCAGTGCACCCGGGTGCACTCAGCCTCAACGCACCCGGGTGCACTGCACCTATTTTTTTTATT
>JAXCLR010000050.1:67243640-67255503 GCA_035584095.1 Annona squamosa
ATTACCCCCCCCCCCCCCCCCCCCCCCCCTCGGGAAAAAGGACTGAACATTCATTTCCCCGAAATTTAGGACACCACGCGTGGCCCTCAAGATTCATGGTGGAACAACTGCTGCCTCTTTGAAATTACGTTACCGGAGAGCAACTATTCGAGCTGAAGTTAACTTTGTGGATGTCGACGAGGCAAGAAGACTTGTTGCAGAAGAGGGCTATGCTATCTTGGATGTTAGAGATCAAACTCAGTATGATCGATCACATATTAAGTCATGTTATCATGTGCCCCTCTTTGTTGAGAACAAGGACAATGACCTCGGTAGGTTGCTTACTTTATTGGGTTCCTAGCTTTCTTGCTCACTGGTGATAACACCTGTACAGATTCCGTTGCATTCCACTGCTTGAATCGAGTTAGTAATTCAGTTCGATAAGATGGAGGGACTAACTTGTATCTTGGTCCCAACATTCATAACAAGGGACAATCAGAATGCATTGCAAACTGTTATCCATAACAAGGGACAATCAGAAAACATTGAAGATTGTTTCACTAGTCCTCTGGATTCGTGGAATTGAAATTGGATCGTTTTGGTTTGTTTACTTTGAAGTACCTCGAGCTGCTCCTGCCTTTGGGCCTGTATTCCTCTTCTTCTTCTTTTGTTCTTAATTCAAATTTATGCATTGTCTAAATTGGGAGCACTACTTTTCTATTTTTATGAAATTTCACAGGTACAATAATCAAGCGGACTGTGCACAATAACTTCTCTGGATTGTTCTTTGGCTTGCCATTCACTAAACTCAACCCTGATTTTGTTAAATCTGTGAAGGAACAATTCTCGACAGACAGTAAATTGTTGCTTGTGTGTCAGGAAGGATTAAGGTAGGCTTATGTTTTGATGGTATCAATATGCAATTATACTCATAGATACCATGTCTCAAAAATTTGCCAGTTTCTGTGGTCAATGCCTCAATATTTTTTTTCTCCTAAATCATAGCACATCTTATTCTTTCAACTTACCATGTCCGAAAACTATAAGTTCGTTCTCCCTGGTCACTAACAAACCCAGTAAATTCTAAGTGTTGCCGTCGTTGATTGAGCTGGTGGAATCTTAGTATAGTTTTTGAACAGAACCTGATTCGTTGGCTATTTAATACCATTTTGTCAGAGGGTTGCGTTGTCATGCCGACAACTTTTTGAGGGGAAGTAAATCTGACGACTTGGCAGTGTATGGAGGGGAGGGTTGCATAATCATGCCAACAATTTTTGACAGGAAGTAAATATGCCAACTAGCCATGGTGAGCATTCCAATTTGTACCTTTTGGGTGTGTTTGTTTGGGATATAAACATGTCAACCAAAACTTTTCAATCTAAAACTTTTCACTCTCCATAACTACTCTATTTTTAATTATTTTTTCACATTTTTCTATACAAACTAACCTATTTTTCAATCATTTCTACACAACTTTCCAAACAACTAACCTATCTATTTTAACTTTATTCTCTTTACTCTTCATCATTACCCCTATTATATCACATCAGATTATATCAATGTGACGACTTCTACTTTAAAAATTTTTCATCAAAAGTTTTACCCCCAACCAAACACACCCTTTGAGTGCATATGCTTTACATGCTGCTGTTGGGTGCACTGAACATCTGTCAACTTGCAGCATGTCTTAATGAAGTCATGCATTTGGATCAACCAATAGTGTTTTTTATCTGTATAAGTGGCTCAAACCAGGCTTCATCTGCCTTTGGTTTTAAAAGGACAAACGGGTGGTTATGAACTTTGACTTTCTGAAATCCCATATGAAGGATGTCAGATGACGTAATGTCTCCTCTTTTGGGGAATCCTAATCGAAGGTTGTTTGAATCCTAGTTGTTCTAGGACATTGGCATTATTGTATTAGATTTTTTTTTTATGACATTGCAACCCTTCTTTTTACTTCGTTGTTTTCTCTATAAGTAGGATGAGCATCATGATGATCATAGGTGTGTGCGTGTAAGTGTGTTGAGGTTGAATGATGGATATTATGTGGCTGTTAATTGATG
The DNA here is from genome assembly GCA_035584095.1 of Annona squamosa. Taxonomy (NCBI): domain Eukaryota; kingdom Viridiplantae; phylum Streptophyta; class Magnoliopsida; order Magnoliales; family Annonaceae; genus Annona; species Annona squamosa. The sequence continues at coordinate 67,245,683 of JAXCLR010000050.1, forward strand.
GGCCATTAGTTGGTCATTGTAATATATTTGTCTGGAATGAAGAAAAATAACCAATTTGCTTGTTCAATTCATAAAGGCAGTTTTATGGGGCCCCTACTGCAATAAAATGTTTGTTTTTTGCAATTTGACTGGTGTGTGTATTTTCTTTCCACGTTCTCTCATCTCTGCACTTTACCAGCGCGTGACTATTTTTTTTCTTCTGTTCATTGTGATTGGTCTTGTGTCCAATCCACAACAACCGTTATCAGAACTTTCCTTCCAAAACAACTAAGAAACTAACAATATGACGTCTTTTCTTTTGATGATTAAGGTCTACTGCTGCTGCAAATAAACTAGATGAAGGCGGCTTTCAAAATGTGTCATGTGTTATGTCAGGCCTTCAATCTGTCAAACCAGGTTGATCTACAGTTCCGCATGCTTGGATCACCCAAATATTCAACATAGATAATGTTGCTTGCATAGACATACTGGTTAAGACTTACTGTAAGAAGAAAATCTCTCTCTGCAGGAACATTCGAATCTGTTGGTTTTACCGAACTCCAAGACGCAGGCAAGGCTGGTCTCGTGACCATCCAGGGAAAGATTTCTGCTGTATTAGGAACAGTACTCATCTGTAAGCTTTTCCTTTCTTTTTTCTCTTTTCCATATTGCCAACGCATTTATACGAGAGAAATGCCACTTCCAAACACCCATATTCCAACACCAGGTCACCAACAACGTGGATTTTGTGTACCAAATCTTGTTATTTCTCATCAATTTCAAGCCTCGGTCGTCTTTGGATGATCACGATCTGCTGCCAGGTTGGCGCATATAGTCCTTGTTGGTGATTGCCACTGGAAGGTGCTTTTAGTTGCTTTCTTTTTTACTCCTTTAGATGTGTTGCCTGAATGGTTTGGCGATATTGTACATATCAATACTCAGGAGAGGTTTTTCAGGATTTCCCTTATGCATATCCAATGTATGATTTTAGTTGTTTCATTTGCAGGTGCCTATCTTTTCATAACATTCTTCCCTCAACAAGCAGAAAAGCTACTTCAACTGAGCCCCACAAGCTAGTTCTGGTTGTCAAATTAACTCGACTGGACAATTTTGCTATTGCTCTCAGTTCATTGAATTCTCTCATCGGAAACTTCGCAATTCACCGCATGACATGGCAGCTTGTTGGTAGGATATGCAATGTACCTCTTCAAGTCGCCCACTGATGAAATATATGGTTGGAAGTTAGCAAGGGTGTTGATGGGCTGGGGTTGGAAGGTGGTCAGGATATTGGGCTATTCCCAGTTCATGTTTACCAGATTTGTTTAAAGCTGTGCATTTGCCTATTGGTAATCTTACATTAACCATTTTTCTCTTGCTGCTATAGTCATGTATCGCATCACGATTAATATCATTCTATTTTTTTTCCCGTATTCCTTTTCCAAAGGTATGATAAAAAATTAAAAAACCCTGCAAGATTTGAACAGTTGAAGAAACCTTGAATTGAATGGATCTCCTAAGCCATAGATTGTGCTTGGGTAAGATAAATTTTGATTTCTTGTCATTTGCACAAGCATTCTTAGATATCTTTCTTATCCGCTATTCTACAAACCGCCCATAGCCTGGTGGTTATACACATTACCCTCCTTGCTGCCCTCTATCACAAAACAGCATAAAATTTGAAAAAATAATAATAAAGGGCAGTGATTCAAAACAAATGTTTGGACCACTGGGTTTATGCAAATGTTTGTAGTTTGTATTCTTTTAAGAGTTTATTTTCATCTAAACCATTTAAATTTCAATCAATACATATACATTTATGATATAGAAAATTATTTTGATTGAAAACTTAAACGTTGTAAATATTTAACTTGATTTGGCGGTGAATATGAAACTTTCAAATTTTAAAAACAAAGACGACATAGTATGTAAAAAGTTTTGAAACGATTGGATCAAATGCATGAAGATCAAAAGTCTCTGGTAGAGTTATGGATTGGATTGGGGCATTGGTTGCATCTTCTGGCAAATTGACTTGCACGATACAAATGCAGATCTAATTTGAGTGAGGACCGCATTGCAAATTCGCAATCATGAAAAAGGTATGTATTCGGACCACACCCAGTACGCGTACTGATAATCTCGGTACAACTTGGACTAGAGGAAACATACGAGTCAGCAAAGTGATTGATCCAATATATTAACCAAAGACAATTACTTTCAATAATCCAAATTTAAATATTTAAATCATTACATCACCAAAGAGAATTACCTTAAACAACAAATTTGCGTATTTAAATCATCACGCCGGAAGAAGCAGTGAAGCATCACAGAGTACGAACCTTCAACACAATCTAAAAAATTGATAGAACCGTTTCAATCTTCAACACAATCAGAAAAATCAATCGAATTGTTTCAATAGACTCAGCCCAATTTTAGATCTCGAAAGTTAAAAATGAAAGGGAAGAGTAGTTTACTGGTATTGAAATAATGCAGCAAATCTATTTTTGAATTAAACAACAACAAACAATAATATTGGCGTTCAGAGGCTAAATCGTAGCCATCAATGCCAAGGAAAATAATTACTTAATGAGGTAAATCTAAATCCAAGAAACAAGGGTTTGTTTGTTACCATGTAAAAGCAAAAAAAAAAAATTTTGCTACTCTTTTCTACCCATCTTTTGATACAATTTAAATTTTAACTATCTAATTATAAACTTTTTAATATTATCTTTGTATTCTAATTTTTTAAACATTTTTGAAGATAACCATCATATTTTATTTATTTTTAGTCATTGATCCTAGTACATCAAATCACTTTTTAAGAAACTTTCCTATAAAAGTTGACCACTTTTTTCAAAATTTTATTTTAAACTCATAACAAAGTACCCTAAATGAGCTTCCTTTATGCCAAGATCTAGATGACCAGGTGGCTAGATGAGTGCGTGTATGCAAGACATTCGGGATTCGAACCTAAACCGAGGCATTAGGCTCCATCTAAACCCGAAAAAGAAGCTTCTGTTATCTAATGAATAAGAATTTCTATCAACAAGTACGAAAGCAATCTCCGAGAGAGAAGACGTGGGGGAAAAAATACAAGCGAAGGAAACTACTTTAAAAAAAAAAAAAAAAAAGCCAAAAGTCAATTTTTACTGCAAAAATTCGTATGACGAATCTTCCTTTTCCTTTTTTTAGGGAAAAAAAATTTTTTTTGAACAGGTAGGAAAACTTGGATGAGCTCGACTGCGCACATACATGGTAGTTGCAGATGAGCCTTTGGAGGAGGTAGCGGACTGCTGAGGAGAAAGAACAGAGCGGCTGTTTCAATAGGCCTCACAACCACACAATTGCCAGGATCCATTGATGCTCTGGTGAGAATAGGTGGTTCACAGGCAGTTCTCAATAACATGGTATAGTGTTTTTCAGTGTTTACATCCTATGGAAAAAGGGCTGAGCAGGTGCACAGAGGGAACACACATTGCAGCGGCATCTGGGGATACAGCCAAGGCAGAAAAATGATGATGATCAAATAAAATTGTGTTTCTGGATATTAAGGATAGAGTAAACAAAAAGTCTATTTCTACAAATGTTACTCAGTACAAAAGGTTTTTGCTCAAAAATAGCTCTACAAGTTTTGTGAAGACAGAAGAGTAAAATGGTATTTCAGCTCCCAACCCACAATGCTAAGCCCTGTTGACACGAATCTTTTGGCCTTCTAGTTGCTGATAAGAACAAAGAAAGATGTAGTCAAATGAAACTGCTGTACAGTTCTGCAGGTGATAAAATTGAACCAAAGTGTCATGTGAATGATCGGGTACATAACAGGTCTGCCTAAATAATCTATATTAAGGCATGGATCGACAAATATGATGTAATATGTGTGCTAGAATTGTTAGTTCTTTCATCTCAGCAGGCATGCCTAGTCATCAGCAAACTCAATTGGCCCAGTTAAAGGAGAAGCAAACTTACAGAATTGTTAAACGCAGAGATGGCAGCTTCTACATCCTCTTCTGAGGAGAATGTAACAAATCCAAATCCGCTGGATTTTGAGGTCCCTGGCACCCGAGACACTTTTGCACTGAGAACCTTTCCCTTTGCTGAGAAGAATTTGGTAAGCACTTCTGTGGTGACTGTCTTCGCAAGGTTCCCTACGTAAACCTTGTGCGGACTGTCAATAAATTTTGAATCCTCGGCCTGGAGAAGGGACAAATCCACAGACTTCAAAGGCTTCTCTGTTATATTTACTTTAATTTTGCGTCCTCCAATTTCCTGATATGTGTAATACAACAAATTGATTATCCACGTGATGCCAGTGGTCGAATGGATCCTTAGCCACAAAACTTTGTCATAGAAACAGCAGCATAATCAAATTATGCATGGATACACTCAAGACATCAAATCATGATGAATTGCAGCTTACTGTGTCATTCAGCTTCTCGATAGCTGCATTTGCATCCTCCACTGATTTCATAGTGACAAATGCAAAACGACGGCTCCTTCCAGAGTACTTATCATACATAACCTGTAAATCAAGTATGGAGACAACTTTCTCAAAATTAGAATTGAAGCTTTAATACCTTGGTGAGTAGGTATGCTACACAGAATCTTGACATTAGAATATGCATTCCGTAGCACAAGTTAAAGCTACATTCTATGAACAAAGCAAAAAAGTGATCTGTGAGTGAGATTATGAAGCAGAAGTTCAGACGTGAATCCACAGGAATAGACTAGCAGGTCTAGTTTCCAGGTTAGGGTTCAGAAATGATATCAAGTATGACAACAAAGCTTGCAGACTGGCTTGCATATGAATTCAACAAATGATTTATTTCGCCATGAGATTGAGCGCCACGAACCCTTGTTGACAATTTGACATGTTTGAATGGGCTCAACAAACATAAAAAACCGTCTTGGGTTGAACTCTGCCTAATTTTCAAGAATCCCTTAGAACTGAGAAGATAACGAATCAAAATTCTTGCATATCCATATCAATCCATGCCCATTGGACTTGTCAAAATCCTAATAAGTCAACATGCATCTGTAAATGATGTACAAAATCATACTCATTTAACCTTCTAATTGGCTTGCATTTTCACTGTAAATAGCTCTTTTTCAATTGCTCTTACTCTTTGTTATATTCATTCTGGCGGTAGGTAGCATTTTTTACCCTTTTGAAATAGCTCAAAGACTCAAATTTTGCTTCATTCACCCTTTGCTCGAAGTAGCCATCTTGTAGGTAACCTTTTCAAGATTTAATCTCAACACATGAAACTCACTCTGATACTGCCTGCGTTATGTTAGCTATCAATCAATGGTGTGTAGAAGGGCAGATGCAACATTGGAAGCCCAGGTAGTCTGAATAGCAAACCTCAAGCACACAAAGCAGCACAACAAATTAGACTATAACACAGTAATATCAAACCACAAATCATTCCGAACAATGCATGCAAGAACGCGTTTGGCTTTCATAGTCTAACCGCAGTTTACTGAAACAACAGACGGGTTTCGAATGTGCGAGGAAATGGAGGCCAATACCTCAGCCTTTTCAACCGAGCCATGCTCTCCAACTAGTCCAGCGAGTTCCTCGTTGGTAACAGTCCTTGGGATGTTCCCAACGTACAATCTCCTTTTCGCCTCGGACGCCACTGGAGCTTCCTGTGTCTGGGCGTAGATAACCAGCGGTCTTCTAGCGTTTGGAGAGGAGAAAATGGGGCGAAATCCATGGGAGAAAGAACCGACTTCGGGGGCTGGAAATGAGGGTTTGAGCGTCAGAGACTGGACTTTTGAAGGCTGCTGGAGGAGGTTGGGAGAAAACAGAGAAGAGATTGCCGCTGCCATATCGGCAGGAATTCAGATAGAGACGGGTGTTTTCAGAGGAGGAGGAAGAGACTGGGGATTGGCATTCCTCGACGGGTTTTGGGAGGCTTTAGAAGGGGTGAAGTGGATGAGAGCTGGCGCTTGGGACAGAGTTCTATCCAGTCGGGCTTTTATACACCGTAGATGCACAGCAGACGCAGGAATGCAAGGAAAATCCGTTTTGACTTTTGAGAGGAGGAATTCTCTTTTCGTAAAAACATTATTATTGAATTCTACTGCCGTTTTATCTTATTTAAGTAATTTTTCCTGTACTATTTTCGCATTTTCATTGTTCCATTTAATAATTATGGGTGATTTTTTTACTGCTGGCCGCATGGCGGTAGCCGTGCATCCAACTGTAAAATATATTTTTTTTATTTTTTTTTGTTTTTCCGCACACACGTAAAAACTAGGTGCATTTAATTTAAAAACTAAGATTTACAATTTTTTGATATTTTAAAATATTTTTAAATTTTTAAACACAGTAATATTAAACATCTAAAAATGATAAATTTTAATTTATAAATTAAATATACTTAACTTTACATATCCATAAAAAAATAAAAAAATAAAAAATATATTTTTTAGACCAACATAAGTAAGGCCTGACTTAGGCTTAACTAAATCACCCCTCTTTAAAAATTCGCTTATAATATCTCTGCTTTATTTATTTATTTATTTATTGTCATACCATTCAACAAATCGACCCAATAAAAATCCTTGCTATTTTCCTCAACTGATTATAACCCATATGAATCAGCAAAAGCGCACGGCTCCTTCACACCGGACCAGGGTCGAACCCCTGGCCACCCGGCATTGAGGCGGGATATTTTTCAACTAGGCCATGCCCATGGCCAATTATTCTATTTTTCTTTAAATGGGTTAAAATAGAAACCCCTTTTTCGGAGCCCATGTTAAATCTAAATATTCTTAAGTTGGGACTACTTTTGTGAAACCTTTCTTTCATGTAACTCTTTTTATTTTTTAATTTCTTAATGGCGAGTGAAAAATCTACTTCATCTTTTATATTTAGTATTATTATTGATATAATAGAATTTTTTTATTATTTTAGTACAAGTGGATATGGGCTCCACCTGTAAATGTGCACAATCAATATAATAAAATAATTTAATATTAAATATCATTTTTAAAATAATATTTTCAACATATAAACTGTCTCAATATCATTACTAAATGAATAAATAATACTATAAAGTGTTATTACATTATAATATATATGAGAATGCGTTGGAGTATTTTTCTTAATTTACACATAATTATACCTATTTTTAAGCAAATGTGACATATATATATTAGATTTGGATGAAACTCGCTTTTATAGATAAACAAATGATGTTAAATATCTCGAATGAATTTAATTTTGTGTTAATCATTAACATCACTTTTATGTAACTCAGTTATATAAAAGTATGCCCCTACTTAAATAATGGTTTACATCCTCTAAATAAAACTTACTTTAAAAAATAAAATGTAAGTATCAAATTCTTGCATGTGGTTCAAACCTTTGTGCATAGCTCTCTCGACTAAGGGGTTGCTGGGAAGTACAATGCAGTTCGAGAAAAAAGCGCGCTTCTTTATAACCTAGTTATATGGGAATTATTTAAATTCCATGTAACTCATTTCAATTTTTTAAACATTGATAATTTGTATGAATTAAATGTATTTATTATATTTAACATCGTTTGTTTAATAAGAGATCACGGTGTATTTAGGAAATGATAAAACTTTTGAATGAAAATATTTTATATAAAAATTTTTAAAATGAGAGAAAATAATGTAATATAAAAAAGAATAGTAAAAAGTAAAGAAAATAAAATTAAAATGATAGATTAATTGTATAAGTAATTATGTAGAAATGATTGAAAGTACTCTAGTTATATAAAAAGATGTAATAATTGAAAAATAAGATAATTACGAAAAGCGAAAAGTTTTAAATTCAAATAATTAGTTTTAAAATTTTGTAGTTTAATAGAAGCACTCTGAGTTTCATCCAAATTCAATATGTATATAAGCAACATTTACTAAAAAATAGGTATATTTGTGTCTAAATTTAAAAAAAATGCTTAAATTTATTCCCATATATAGTGGAATGCAATAATATTTTATACAATCATTTATCTACTTAAAAATGATATTTTAAACAGTTTAGATATTGAAAATACTACTTAAAAATTAATATGAATATTAAATTATTTTATTATGTTAATTTTAGGCATTTACAGATGAGAATTTTTTTTATGAATATATATACATTATAATCTCGACTGGTATTACAATTAAATTTTAGGACATTCTTACAATTTGCTAATAATTATCTACTATTTCTAATATTTTCCACCCATGGACTACTTCCACAAACTTGGGGAGACTTATATATAGTAATACTAAACAAATAAAAGAATTTTCATAATAATACTAATAATGTTAAATATAATAGATAAAATAGATTTTCCATCTAATATTAAGAAATTAAAAAGGGAAGTGACTACACAGAATAAGGGTTTAACAGAAGCAGCTTCGTATGCCAAATTATGTTAAAAATAAGAATCTTAAACTGAAAATAGGAAAAATGAGGTTGTCAATTGCATACATTCGGTATCATCCATGGGCGCTGACTGAATGCACCTGCATGCATTTTGCCTTTTTTTATTTTTTCAATTTTTTTATATAACTGTTAACCTAGATGTGCTTAACACATGTATCAATTTTTACCATAGACTTTTAGAATATTTTTTATTTTTTAAAATCAGTGGCATTTTTGTAAGTCATAAATTCTGAAAATGCCACATATTTAAAAAATCTAAAGTTTCGAAAAATGATAAAAATTGATATACATGTTAAATATATATAAATTGACAACTGTATAAAAAATTTCAAAAATATAAAAAATGGGTTTTTGTACCTAGGTGCCATTTGTATATTTTAGAATAGGATAAAAGTTTTAACAAATTTATATATATCGTTAAATTTTTTAATTTTTACAGCATATTTATAATGTTTTATCATAATGCGGGCGTATTTCTTTGTTTCGTGAAATTATAAAATACCGTACAATATTTACATGTAATTAGAAGAACATCCACCCCATCAAAATTTCATTAATGACAGTTATATTTTTTTTTTGATAGAACGATGAAAGGCCTTCATTAATAAGTACTGCGCTAAATTTAATATTTAATTTTACCGCAATTGTTGTAAAAATCACTACAAACTTAAACATAGCATAAAATAAAAAATAACTAGAAATAAATATTTTAATGATAATATTAATAACCAATTTAATTGTTTGTTTTAAAGTTAAATTTTCAGCTATCGGTGTAGGTAACAGTGAAAAAAAATGTCACTCAATCTAAAATTTTGTTTACTTTCCATAATTACTACATTTTTTCATATTTTTTTATACATCCATCATACTTTCTAATCATTTTTATATCATTACTTATACAATTAATTTATCTATTTTAACTTCATTGTCTTTATTTTTTATTATTTTAACGTGGAATTTTTAGCTAGTAGCGTGAGTGACGATGAGAAAAAAATGTCATATTAAAACTTTTCAATTTAAATTTTTTTTAGTTCCATAATTACTATAGTTTTTCATATTTTCCTATAAAACCATCATATTTTCTAATTATTTTTAGACTACTCATACAACTAACCTAGTTATTTTAACTTCATTTTTTTATTCTTTATCATTATCCATATTATATCACATTATTATCTTCAAATTTTAAAACTTTTTACACTAAAAATATCTCATTTAAAATTTTTATCATTCTTCAAAACCAACCTGAAACTGTTCAAGTCATTTTTTGTAAATTCTAAAACTTTTCAATATAAAACTATTCCCTCTTTATAATTATCTTATTTTCTAATAATTTCTTCATATATTTTTATACTGTTGATCATATGCTTGCTTTAAGAATGATTAATTTGATTTTGATGATTAACAAATAATTGAAATATCATTAAAA
>JAXCLR010000050.1:67257764-67273552 GCA_035584095.1 Annona squamosa
TAATAAAATCATTCATCTATAAAGAATATCTTTAGAAAAAATTTAACATAAAAAACAAGATAAATAAAGAAGATTATATAAATAAAAGATAAATATAAATGAAAATAATATATTTTATTTATAATATAATTACAATATGTCAAGCATGTATTTATAAATATAAATAACTTAAAATACAAAAAATATAAAGAAATATTGTTGAGATATTACATATAAAATACATTTTCTAATACATATAAAATAGAAGTCGGATTTGGGTTCAGGTTCGCTTGAACCATAACCTGATCACATTTATAAATAGGGTTCACTGGGTTCGGGTGGTAGAAAAGCAAGTTTTAACACCTTTAAAAATTGAGTTCGGCGGTTCGAGTTCAACCAACCGAAATTGTACCCCTGCTTACACTGCTATAATTCTTTGCTATAATTCTTTCCATTCATATTGAAAATCTCTCTTGTTGGGATTAGACTTGGAAAATACATTGTCAATCTGTTTTTAACATAAAATCTCTCTCTTTGATACTAGATGATTCATTTTACAGCCGCCTTCTCATCCATTGGCATTTCTGGTTCTTCTTCGGATTATATATTGTTCCGATTATGATCAAACCGTTTTTGGATCGACCAATTATTAGCATGAGTATTCTTCTCGTTTCATCAATTGATGTCAATGAAACCTTAATGCAAGTCATACATTTACAATTTCATACAAATATTGTAAGATATATTTGCAATTGTGTGAAACAAATAGACAAACTGAAACTTCGCTTAAATATATGCATGTGACCATGACGCCAAAACAGTCAATATTCGGGTGATGTGGTTTTAAAAATCCTCTACAAGATTGTTATTGCTATGTGCCACATGAGGTTACACACGTAATTGATTACATAAAAATAAATAATATGATTAACTTAATCTAATAAAAACATCAAGATGAGGCTCTGACTGAAATGTTTTCTATATTGAAAGATGTTTCAATATGAGCATAATTTTATAATGATGATGATGATGATTATTATTATTATAAGAGGTTGAAATACCTTTTGAATGAGTAGTACATCATTATTAAATTTTTTTTTTTTTGATAAAATCATTATTTAAAATTGAAGTGCCTTTTGAATGAGCAATGAAAATAGGATTCATAGCGGTTGAGCCGGTCGATCGCAACCGGTTCGCAACCGAAATTCTGAACAGCGATGAGCTATATTGGTAGAAGCGTCGAGCGTGCTTCGTCGCTGGCGAATCGCGATCCATTTCTCATCTTTCCCTACTCAGTACTCACAGTCGCAAGTCGCAACAAGACTGGGACGCCATTTCTCTCCCGCCTCGGCTCTTGTTTCAGTTTTCAAAAGGTGAAGATCTCTTCCTTTTTTTTTCCTCTTTTCTCTTCTTGTTTGCTACTTCGGTTTTGCGGGCTTCGATTCTGCAGACTTTTAAATTCGCGCTCATTGTATCCCCCAGGCTTCAGTCCAGGAGTCTAGTGCGAGAGATCTGATCTCATGGTCAGAGCTCCTTCGTGTTATGCGAAGGCGTCAACTAACATTTCCTGGATTCGTGCCTTTATTATGTTTTGATCAATTGGCATGTTCCATTGCTTTGGCGAAGTATGACTCATTTTCTGTCTTTATTTTTTTAATGTAATTTTCGATCATTTGTGTTCGGAAAGTCTCTGAGACTCGTTTTTGAGCTGAACTTCTACTAGCATTCTGCATCTGAGGAACTGTTCCCGTTCAAATGGTGTATTACCTGTACTGGATTGTGAATTACATGGCTGCGGCTGCATGTATTCATTCATAGTCTACCGCACTGCATCATGATACTTTTCATCCCCTGGTTTTATGGTGCTGTCTCTACTAACAAAATCTGTTTCCATTTTCCCCCCAAATATTTGACTTTTGGGCACGCGAATGATCCGAAGATGTCAGCTCCGGAAGGGGAACTGCCCCAAATTGCTGTACTTGGTGCAGGCATCTTTGTCCGTTCTCAGTACATTCCTAGGCTGAAAGAGGCCGCAGATGTTTTGGTTCTCAAGACTCTATGGAGTCGGAGTGAGGTACCTGATCTGTATTTTAATTCTAATGGTTTGATGAAAAATGGATGATGTTTCACCAAAAAAAAAAAAAAAGAAGTTGTATTCATTTGGATATTGCAAGATTCCAACAATTTCATATATCAGTCTGATAGTTTAAGTAACCAAAAGTTACTTTGGTGTTAATGAATGACCTTATTGTTTTGGTTCTTGTCCTTGAATATAGGAATCTGCAAGGGCTGCTGTGGAACTTGCACGGGCTTCTTTCCCCAACATTCAGTGCAAATGGGGTGAGGCAGGTCTTGATGACATTATCCATGATAAATCAATATGGGGAGTTGTAGTTGTTCTTGCTGGCCAAACCCAGGTTTGACTGTTTTCTTTTGGAACAACTTGCTGCACATTATCAGTTGTCACGGTATCAGTCAAAAATTTTGTTCCCCAACTGAATTACAGACAGGACTGCTAGTTTTAGAATCTACGTCGCTGAGGGCGGAGGGAAGGCACTGCGTGGCACGGGTGGTGCTGCCAGATTGTTGTGATTCTCTGGGGCACTGGTGTGTAGTCTTGGGACCTGGTGCTAGTGCAAAAACTATCATGGTGATACCAATATTTGTGTTTAACTAGAACTAGAACCAGCGCAAAATTAGCCCATGCAGGTTTCAGCATTGGGCTTCCTTCCCTCAGTTGCTAGCTTCATGGGGGTAGGTGCCCCTAATGTTATGTCAAGGTTTTCAAATAGAGTGAGTTGGGAAAAAAGAAAAAACAAAAAAAAAAAACTGAATGTATGGAATGTAAGTTTAATATTCATGGAAATATAAATGTGTTATTTAAGTTTGCAAATAAGCTAGTACTGGAAAATGTCCATTTTAGGTATTCACAATCAATAGTTTAAGAAAGTGGATAAATGAATAAGGATTTTATGTATAAGATTCAAGTTAAGTAGAAGAAATCATGATTCTGAACTTTTATATGATCATAGACGGCCAATGAAATTAAGAACATTTTAGTAGACAACTGTCATATTGGCTATAATTTATTAGGTAGGATCTTGGAGAGAAGAACCAAATATACATAATTAGTGTGGTTAAAATAAGGATTTCGAGATAGATGAGAAGTGAAAGGAAAAATAATAAAGTATTCAAAATAATTTAAAGGCAAAATTACTAGGTAATAAAATGAGAGAAAGTAGATTTAAGCTATTAATACAGAGATTAGGAGTAATGAATTCAAAGGTTAGGAGAGAATTAGAAGATGGCCAGAACAACATGGTTAGAGATATTTGGATATGATATGAAAGGGCTTACATTTGATAAGGACATAACTTTCGATTGACAAGAATGATACAAATTGGAGTTGACCTAATGATGATGATGACAACACGAATTGGCAACATCCAAATGGGTGGCTAGCTAGAAAGCTATGCTTTTTTGAATTTATTGTCTCGTATTTCCTCCTTTTAAATTCTTCCCATTTGTGCCTTGGACAAAGGATTGGAACTAATTAGTTTCTTACACATAATTCCTGTTGTTCATCTATTTTTGAAATATCAAAGATCTTAGAATTTTGAGTATTAGCTTCATTTGCATGTCAATGTATATTTGCAGGTGGAGATCTCATTGAAGATGCTTAAGGCAGGAAAGCATGTGCTGCAAGGTAATTTTAAGATTGTATTTGGCTGGGAGAAATTTCTCCCCTTTCTCTCTTATTTAATCTGAGATTGGGAATTATATACTTTTCAATATTTATGAGGCCTAGTTATATATAATTAGTTGTATATATGCTTAACTTACCAGATTTATTTTTTAATTTTTTCTTGACAAAAATGTTTTCCTAAGTGTATTAAATCCATATACCAAGTTTTTCCATTTTACAATACTTTCACATATTTATTTTCTATTTTTAAAACTCAAGCTTTTTAAGGAGTGAAAAATGACTTATATTACCTAAAATGGATTCTTTTTTGAAATGAAAAATAAATATGTAAAAGCATTATGAAATGGAAAAAATTTGTCTGTGGATTAAATACACTTAGGAAAACATCTTTATCCAGAAAAATAAAAAATAAATAAAATTAAAATTAAAAAAATATGGTCAGTTAAGCATATACAATTAATTGTATATGATCAGGCCTTGTGTTTATTTAAATATATTTTCATCACCATCCTTACCTTTCTTAAGAAATTAAATCTACTTCATTTTAATTTACTTCAGTGTTTGCTTGGTGGGAACTAGGAAAACAAGGAGTGAAAATTTTCCCACGTTTCCAAATCTTTTTTGCACTTGTTTTGATGAGATTTGCCACTCTAATTACCTAACTACCCTACCTTTCCGATTCTCAGCTATATCTGCAATCATTTTCCCACATCTTTTCATACAAAAAAGTCTATCTAATTATTTTTATTTATTAACTTTTCTCCTAATTATTACCCTTTATCAATTTAGACCACTCCCTCTTCCCCCCCACTTTTCCACACTTTCCCACTTTTCTTTCGTCATACCCAAATAAACCCTTATTGTCAAAACTTTCTCCTTTCCTGCTGGCATTTGTTCTACTTATCTCAAGTTATCCTCTTCTTTTTGGACCTATGCAAACACCCTAATAAGGATAAAGTGGCATCTAACCATCTTATCAACAATAATAAAGAGGCAAATCAATAGTATGCAAATGGAAGGGTGTCTCGTGGTTACATTTTTTCAAATGTACATCCAATGATGCCTTCAGACCTTTTTAGGAAAACCATTTATGATTTTTTGTTGTTCGAATTTTTTTTCTGCATTATTTTTCCTTGTTTAAGTAGCAAATGATGTACTTCTAATTCATTTTCTTTCTATTGTTGTTCACGTGATGAAACTTGAAGAGAAACCGGCAGCCTGCTGTAAGTGTTTTGAAGTTTTCCATATTAACGTATTTTGCATTTGAACTTATCCACGAAGTTCTGTAAAAATAAATTTGATTGTAATCAGCTATCCACTTCCCCTGGACAGTAATTTATGGGTGTATTTAGTTGTTTGAATTTGGATTTGGAAAGGTTGTTGTGGTCGATATATGTCATAACAAGTATTGGGAGAATGGGTGGTGAGATTTTGTATTGGAGAGGAGTTTCCAAAATTTTCCAACTCCAAAATCCAATTCCAATTCCACCAAACATGTCATGGAGGAGCAAGCTATGGCAGAAGCAATACTTTGAGAATTTTGAGGACGATTAATTAAGAGAATATTAGTAAGGCTCTTCTTTTTGAAACTATACAGCTGTTTATGAGGCAGAAACTGCGTTATCAGATTATGGTTCTTTGAATGTCCATGGGTCCCATCCACTGGTGTGGTCTGTGGCAGAGAACTATCGTTTTGAGCCTGCTTTCACAGAGGTATTTGCTTGACTTTTGTGAATCATGTGCAATCAACTCCCTATTAAGAGAAATTTATCACTCATTTCCTCCACATTACTGAATTCTGCAGTCAAGAAAGCTTCTGAATGATATTGGGGACATGATGAGCGTTCAAGTCATTATTGAGGGATCTATGAACAGTTCAAATCCTTACTTCTCGAGTTCATGGAGAAGAAATTTAATGGTAAGTGTGGCAGGAAGAAGGGCTTCTTGGTTAGTAAGATAGCTTGCAAATGGACTGTCAATTGGAAATTTTGACGGCCTTCTCTTGTTAGTCCAATATAATGATAGCAGTTAGCAGATTTTGAACTTGATGACTAGTCCTTTCACATAGGGTGGTTACATCTTTGGCCAATAGAAAGGTCTATCTTTTTCCAGGCCTGCTGATAAGCCGACAACAAGAATTGACAATTTTGGCTACTTAACTGCAATTCATAATAATATGCTTATTCTGAGAACAAATTATTGTTATCATTCCATTTTGATTCTTTGATCAAATCCTTTTGACATTTTATGCATTTTTCTTTTTTCGTTTCCTTCTTTAAGCAAGAGATTGAATGGGGAGAGGAAATAAAATAGAAAGCAATGTTATTACAACTAACTGGTCTGACTGGGGACCAGTCGCCATTTTGGTTGGCTTGTTCAACCAGAATAACAAGGGAAAAGTTGGAATCCTGATCTGGTTTTAATTACAGTAATAGAAAAGGAGGTATTTGATAAGACCAATCATTGAGTTAATAAAGTAAAAACAAATGGGGGGTAATTTAGCATTTATGGAGGAACCGGTTCCAAGCATGGAACATCTTCATTTTTACACGTTTTTCTGTTTTATACAGGTCCGACCATCCAATGATGATTGCTTTATGGTGTCTTAACTAAATAAGTACTGAAATATTTTATGAAAAAAGTACTCAAATATATTGGATGGTTGGATCTATATAAAACAGCATGGTGTGTGAAAATGAAGAGGTTGTACACTCGGAACTGGTTCCACAGAAATAAAACTCATAATTGAAAATAGTTGTCATGATAGAAAAATGTGATATGTCAAATCAATGGCTTCGAGACTGGAATTTTCCTGAAAATGAGACTTCCCATTTCCTTCCTGCCGGATCAAAAAAATGGGAATTTGTTTCATTTTGCTTATTTTTGTTTCACATTCTATGTTTATTAGAACTTTCTTGTCATTTCTTCTAGATAAAAGATTAGCTTTTTGCTGTTATATGATGGATCAATTTCTAAGATGCAAAGAATTTAGTCCTAAAGATGGTTTTGTTTTGCAGGGAGGTTTCATTATAGATATGGGAGTGCATTACATTGCAGGTTTGAGAATGGTAAAGTCTTCTTTGACTGTAATTCATTATCCTCATATTCTGCAAGCTGGTTGGTGCTTCAAATTTTCTTAGTGACTAATGATAGGAAGAAACAGTAGTTTGATGAAGACAAGAAACAACACACCACGCCTCAGATTTTTTCAAAAAATTTATGTAATTGCTTGTTTTCTATGCTTTCTGGTAGAAACTTGGGCTAAGGAGGATCAGCCTTGCATCACCTTGGCCAGTGTTGTTTAGTTATTAATTTATTTTGTTTAATATAGAATCCCCCTATTTACACCCCCCACTCCCCTATTATTTTTTTGAAGTACATTGTATCACTTGTCTTCTATGATTTCCAAATGAAAGGCAGGCAGGAATTCTGATCAATCAACTCTTGTATCACCTTTCCTCGTGTTTCTTTTGTTTAAATATATTGGATCAGATGTTTTATGAGTTTCCATGGTTGCAAGGCATGGAGCACAATCAGCTTTCCTAGTAAATGGGAGACCTGAGAAAATGAAGAATTACAAAATTTGAAAATCATGTGCCTCGCCAGTTACAGAAACTTCTGAGTTGTAATTGCCACACTGCTGCTGTAGAGATGCTAAAGGAACTCATGATGTGATATGCCTATGCAATATGTTTTCTTCAGCAGCTAGGTTAACTGCCCTTCAATTGAAAATGATTGACATTGCTCATCTTATAACAGAAGTTAACAGAGTTTTAGTTGCAACACAGCTGCAGTGAGATGCCAAAGGAACTCACAATGCTTTGCAATGTATTTTTCTTGTAGTTTAGGTTAGAAGCACTTCACAACTGAAAATGCTCCACATTTCTAAGGGCATTATTCAATATCAACAGGAATGGTGCACCGAATTCCATGTTGCCGACCCCACTTAGGAGCAGTGTTATTACAGCTGGTCTGATCGTTTTAACCATCAAAAGGTGTATTGGCTGATCCGATCAACCCAGGTTAGTGGGCCAAGTATACAATTCAGACTCAACTGGATTAACTGGCAATTATTTTGGTTATCTAACCAACTGATTTAACTAGTTTAGAGGATGCAAAATTGAAAGCTAGTCCCTTGTCCCAAAATAGAAATTTGAGAGACCCACCCACATTTCAAAATGAAAACATGACCACACCCACCAACATTATGAAAATCAAAATCCAAAAAGCACAGTGGCCTGCACCCTCTTTTGGTTTCTTCTGCCTCTCTATCTTTTAGTACTCCTTTACAAAACCACCACTTTACCCTTCATTCTCCCTTTTAAAAATCATACACAATTTTAAAATTATAAAATCTTGTTATTTATTATGACTATATAATATTAACCACTGCTTAATCCAGTTCCTTCAACCAGTTAAACCTGTTTGAACTAGATTGGTAGATCAACCAGTTTGATTACTGGTTTGGTTCTGATAACATTTCTTAGGTGTAAAAAGGCTTTTGAAGATGAGTTTAGTAAAGATGCCTATGGAGTTTATGATGGCTTCCCGTAAGTAATTGCTGCTTTATGCTTAGTAAATAATGGTGGCATAAACTGTCAGTCATAATACCATACTAGTTGTATTGTGGATCTGAATTTTTGTGGAAGCCTAGGCATCTAATTATTTGTATCTTCTTTATTCTTCGGCGGAGCTGTGTCTCCGGATTTTTTTGGGGGAGCTGTGTGTTTTCAGATTTCTAAGAATGTCTCAGAACTTCAGTGTAATATGTGTTGAGATGAATGTAAAATGTACCAATCAAAAAAAAAAAAAAAATATTTGTAGAACTTTTGCTCCAGTGCCAAGTTTCTGATGGAGATGAGCATCTATTTCTGAGATGTCTGCCTTTTCTAACAGTCTGTTTGCATTGTACTTGAGGAGGTTGTGATCTGCCCAATTCCAATTTCTTCCTTCATTTTGTTCTTGTTTTTTTTATTTATTTTAAATTGCTTGTGTCTGTTGCATGCCTCCACTTGCCTCAAAACATGCAATATTGTTTAATTTGGATTATATTAACTTACACTTCTATTGTATTGTTTGAACAAACTTTTAGTTTTGTGGTTGACTAAATAGGCAATGAGTTTCAGCGGTTGACTGGGTGATTTATTGACCACTTTGAGAATATGCTGGTGATCCTTCTCATTGCATTGAATTAAACAGATGGTTGGTTGTGAGGTGACTTCTGTATCAGCTATTACTTCTCATGTGGACTTGGCGTTGCCTCCACCAGATAATATATCTGCTACTTTGTAAGCATTAAAAAATTGCACTACTTGATATTTATTAAAAATAAATATTTAACTTCATGCAATCCTGCTGTCCTTTTTCTACATATAATAATTATTTTTTCGTTAGCTAAAAGTCCAAATTGACAATTTAAAGATTTTTGTCATATATCCAGTCAATTGGAGAATGGCTGTGGGGGAATATTTGTTGTAGTAGTCTCTGCAAGAACATCCAAGGTGAGCCAAGAAGCATTATTCTCCTCATAATCTGATTGTGTTGCTTCACCTATGATGTCGCTTGTTATTGATGTGGATGAAGTTACATTAACTTATTGCCCAGGGTTTGATTGTTTAGACATCTTGGAGAATTGTTGGCACAAAGGGAACTGTGGAAGTTTTGCGGGGAAACCAAGACGGGAAGCATGGCTACTTGGTAAAAATTTGTTCATCATTGTGTCACCCTTAAAAAGTTCCTCTGTTTTTAGATGGGAATGAATTATAGACAGTTGGATTGAGAATTCCTGTTAGTTTTTTTAAGTCCAAGTTTTGCTAGCTTTTGTTGGTGTTTTTCTTTTTCTTCCATTTTTTCTTTTAAAGATCTGTTACTTTCATTGGGAGAAACTTGTTTTCTTTTTGGTGGGAGAAACATTTATTAGAAGCAATGCTTGTGGTGTTTTCAGGTTTTGTTCTATGGAGTAGATGGGTGTTGCCAGACTTCATTTTATCCATTTTGTGGGGTGAATGAAGAATTAAAAGCTTTCGCACATGCTATTTCACAGGTAATTATGTTTACAGCTTAACAAAAATCAATTTCATTATAAAAGTGCATTATTGAACAAGTGTGACATCATGCTCTCCTACCTTTTATCTCATGATATAGATTAATCCCTGGGTTCATGACAAGGAATGTCAACAAAAATGAAGGAAAAAGTTAACTGTGGATACTTTTAGTTCTTTATTTCTTCTTCAACCCAATGCACCCATTTTATTATCATGAGTTGAAGTAGGTGATAAAGATATTAGTTTCAGACCGACTTTGGAACATCCAAATCTTGGTGGGGTTTTCGTTTACTAGAATATATTGGATTCCATTATCACATTTTTTTTGGGTCTCTTTCTCATTTTTGGTACATAAGAGTGGGTTAGCATACCATATGCACAAATGCGTTCAAATAATTGAACCAATGAAAGGTTAGAATTTGAAGTCCTTGGAGTGGCAGTTACCTACTGGTCATGTTAAAAATGATTTAGGCCTTCCCCTTCAAATAAATCCGTTCAGGTTATCAAAACACCCGAAGCATTATGTTCGTGAGAATATGATTTTGTTCGGTGATCATTATTCGTTCCTGGCCTGTTTTATTCTCACAAATCCATTAAACTTAGTAAACACCTAAAGGCTAGAATTCGAATTCATCAACCTGCCAATTTCCTTTTATTTTGACCTCATGAGGTCTGTTACTTTTTGAGGGTTCCAATTTCAGGCCATTACATTCCTGTGGATAGTTGATAATAAATTCAGGTTTGCATGCCAATTAAGTAACAGGTGGTGATATATCTAACACATGCCTATAAAAACTCTGGCATAAATCTTGATAATTCCTTATATAGAAGGCAGTTGATTCTTATTGGCAACCAATTGTTGGTTGTTTCAAAACAAGTCCTACAATTCTTCATGTTTGGTAAATTTGGTTTTTAGTAAAGCAACCCTAGTAGCTGACTAGCTGGGGCAAAATTTCAATGATTATGGTGATTGTAATGCATATTATTTGCATATGTGATAACCAGTTGAAAATCATTATCTGCATAGATGTTAGTTGATTAGTACTTGTTTGAATGATAAATTCACCATCTGAAGAATATATCACTACTATTTGTAAGGAAGAACATAATATGTATGATTTGCATAATAACACGAGTAATGTTTCAATGCATCGGGGTGCAAAATCCCAATTTGTTACTATTTTTTAAAATTGTTAATATAGATATATTTAACTTATGTATTAAGTTTTATTATTTTTGGAGATGTGTATGTATATGTTTTTTATTTTTAAAAACAAGGGTATTTTAGTCATTCAAAAATGACTAAAACCTCCCTTATTTTAAAAAATCAAAAAAATATAACATCTCTAAAAATGGTAAAATTTGATTTATAGATTAAATATGCCTAGATTAACAGTTTTATAAAAAGATCTTTCAAAAAATAATTTTGACAAACGGGATTTTGCACCCTGATACATTGAAATTTCAATGATTAGGGTACAAAACCCCATTTTTTAAAAATATTTTTTGAAAATCTTTTTATAAAAACCGTTAACCTAGATGTATTTAACTTATGTATTAAGTTTGTTATTTTTGGGGATATATAAATATATTTTTTTAATTTTTTAAAAATAGGGGTATTTTTAGTGATGTAAAAATGACCAAAACCTCCTGTATTTTTAAAAATAAAAAAATATAAACATATTCAAAAATGGTAAAATTTTATTTATAGATTAAATATACTTAAATTAACAGTTTTATAAAAAGATTTTTCAAAAAGTAATTTAAAAAAGGGGATTTTGCACCCCGATGCATTGAAATTTCAATGCACCAAGATGCATTAAAACATTATTCTTACATAAAATAAGCCAATATCTGCTTTGCTTTTCAATGTGAAACCTTTCCTTTTTAAAATGTGTTTATTAACTTACCCAGAGCCTCATGTAGTAATCTTTGCTGGATCCATGCTTTCTGCAGGATGGAGCCAACTTTGAGATAGAACCTCGCCTTTCCTACATTGAGGGTGCCCGAGATGTTGCCGTCTTAGAAGCCATGCTTGAATCTGGTATGAAAGGGGGTGCATTGGTGCCTGTGAGGAAGTTGTAGCCTGATGTAAGAAGTGCAAAAGGCAATATTTCATGAATGATTTAACACATCGCCTTCAGCAGCAATAAAGAACTCAATCAGGCCCTGACTGAATTTGTGCACAGTTGTGCCTGTATAACAGATTGTTGTTCTCATACATCAGCCACGCCCATTTGGTCTGGATAATAGTTTCATGTTCTCAATCATTCACAAAATGTAATCTTAATGTCTTATTCGTTTCTTTTTAAAAAAAATTTCTTAAAAACTTTTTATTTTTATTTTTATTTTTATTATGGATCATGTCGGCACCTTGGATGAACAGACAATTAACGGAGGACAACTCTAGGGAAAGGGTAAAGGGGCAAATGCTGATTTTAACTTTGAACCTCGGACCTCCTGCCCTACACACTCTCAACTTACTCACATCAGTCATTTGATCGTTCAAGTGGTCACAAATTTTCAAAAATTTTTTGGTCATATCTGTCTTCTACTTTTGAATACCCTCGTTTCTATTCTCTGAGTATATGTCAGTAGTGAGGGCAGTTGATCCTAGATTTACTTGTACTGAATCTGATAGCTATAGGAATCTCGTGGACCAATATTCCCCAAGATCACTGTTTAAGATTTTGAGCCTAGCATCAGGTGGGTGGGATTAGTGTCCCTATCAGGAAAATGTTGTTAAGCTCTTTTGCTGGAAGACCTCAAAATGGTTGGCTGTGAAAGAAGGAACTTTCAAAACCCCAGCAAAGATCAGGCAAAGAAAAACGAACTGGTGATTGTACTAACTATGGGGAGATGCATTTGGCCCTCATCTTCTAATTTCCTTTTTTTTTTTTTTTTTTGTTTGGATCACTCATCTTCTAAATTCTAATATTGCCATCTTCCAATCTCAAGCTTTATTTGCTTGGTACTCATTTGATAAGATGCAACCCTACCTGAGACTGAGAAAAGAAGGAAATTGCGTTTATCATATCCTTTTTCATTTTTTATTTTAGTAAGAGTCAACTCGAACTATCCTTTTTTCATTTTTTATGTTGCTAAAGTCAAATCGAATTATTCTACTCAATTCTTGTACGTATTTTAGTCCTAATTCTAAGTATGTGACTTGTGCTTTCCACATGCTTTCTTCAATGGACTGCCGCAAAGTAAAATTCAATATTCAAGTGAGCGGCAGTGCTGCACCATGAACACCTGATGCGGTGTTGATTTAGCGCCTCTTTATCTTGGACTTGGATCCTTAACCTGATTTATTGTTATTATTATTTTTTGGATTCATGTATTTTTACAACAAGCCATCTGATTTTATAAATTAGTACATGCATAATTCTCAAAATATGGGGAAACTAAATAACATCCTTACTAATAGAGGGTACGAGAGTCGAACTGGCAACTTGAGAGGCAGGGCGCCCGATGCTTTCCACTGTGCTGATAAGGTTGAAAGCCTTAACCTGATTTTGCTTGAGATCAGATTGGAACTTTTTAAATCTGGGTTGAGACAGGGAAATTTTCTGTCACAAATCTATTATATTCTACTTGCACTCGTACATGAATATTGAATATAATACATTTGTGATCCTATTAGCTCGGACTAAGTAAATGTTTCGCTTAGCTCATTTAGAAAGACTTCTTTGCAACATTTTTTTACTTTATTTTTTATATATTTGTTTATCTAAGTGTATTTAACATATAAACTAAGTTTTACTATTTTTGGATATATATTTGAGATTTATATTAAAAAATAATAAAATTTGATTTATATATTAAATACATTTAGATAAACAAGTGTACGAGGAAAAAATACAAAAAGTATTATAATACCCAGGCTAATAGGATCATTTCTCATACTAAATTCAAGTAAAATTAAATTAATAGATCAATGTTTTTTCCCCTAAAAAAGTGATCAAGGTTGGATTGAGTCTCTAAGCTGCCGAATGGGCTGGAAGCATTCTGTTGTTTGTTCCTGTTTTGCACCACGTGGATCGTGTTGCAGTCCAGCATTATATTATCTTTTGCTTTCTGACCATCTTTACCTGAAGAGGGGTGTTTTGTAGAAGCAAGAGGAGGATTTATGAAAATTGGTATCGCTTCATCTTCATGCGGATTTAAAATGGCAAGCAGAAATTAAATTAGTTCTGGATGAAAACAAAAGAGTTGTATACGGTTGAAAAATAATCAAATCACTGTTTATATTCGTTTAGTGCTATCGATTCCAATAATCAAATCAGACAAAACACCGTTCCCCTTCCATGGAATACACTAAGAGATGTATCATACCATAACGCGATATTTAAATAAGTAATTAAAAAAATTTCGTAATACTAAATCAAGTAAAAGACCCTAGTGCACTATAACAAAGGCAAAAAAAGTGTTTCCGTTAGCTTAAACTAAGCAAATGACTCCCTTCGTTTACCTTGAAAAATTCGTTGATAACACTTTTTTAGATTTTTTCTTTATATTTACATTTACCTAAGTGTATTTAACATATAAATCAAAATTTACTATTTTCGAATATATGTATATATTTTTTTGAGATTCCAAAAATGGTAAATTTTGATTTATATATTAAATACACTTAAATAAACAAGTATTTGAAGAAAAAGTAAAAAAAAAAAATTGTAAATAAATTTTTCGAGGCAACTAAGTTAGACATTTGCTTAGCCAATACTAACAGAATTGTTTCTCCAAATGCAAAGTTATGAGCTTGTTTCAAGTGATACAGATGCTTGGATGAAATCTATATATAAGATGAGAATGTTACATTGAAAATAAAAAAAAGTTGCAAATATAAAAAATTATATTAGAAATTGAAAAGGTTGTATTGAAAATCGAAAAACTGTCTTAAGAACAGAAATATGAATACAAGATTATGCCACGGCGCCTGAGGTGTCGTGGTAACATGTCCACCATGCTCATGGCAGATCGTGTTCGAACGCTGTTGGCAGCAGTATCATGTGGGGTATTTTATACTTTGGCTCTCCTGTAATGGGGGTTTCACAATTTTCCATTGGTTTGGTTGGGAGGGGGAGTGGTTTACAATTTGCCCCCTATGGTGGGGGTTTAGAAGAAAATTTTCTCGCTAATGTAAGGGCGTGATTACGCTTTATTGTAGTATCTAGATGTGATGATGTATATAGAAAATATAAAAAAGCCTTATAAAATTATTTGAAATTTAATTAAAACATATGACGTTGTGGAACTTCTTCTTTTTTGTGAGAGAGAATTTGTTTCGAATTCCCAGCCTGACTAATGAGTAGGTTAGGTATTTGGGAAGCAAAGACTATTTATTTACAAAACAAAATCACAGCTAGTGACTTGGTCCTGCTCACCAAAGTGGCTTGGTCTCCTTGAAACGGGCAGCTGAGGAAGAGAAACAAGGAAACTGTCCCACTTACACATTTCGAATATCCTCCCGAATAAGCCAACCAAAAAAAAAAAAAAAACAATACGAATTCGGCTGCGAATGCTGGTTGTGTATTTGCAACGGTTCCCATATATAATCAATAATTTCCCAAAGCCGGACTAAAATCGATTTTTTATTTAAATCGTGGAAAGATAATCCGCACTGCAGCCTCATCTCTTAAATTTTTAATTCGGTTTTTATTTGCTGATTATATTATTATTATTATTATTATTATTTTGAAGATGTCTTCGGGATGTATTCATGTGCTGTGATGATGAGAGCAGGATACAGGCGTAGTGTGTGGGCATAAATTATAGCGGGATGGGATCTATACGGCTGCCAATAATTCAGCAAAAATAATAATTTTTGCTTATCACTATTTTTCATGGATATGTGCTTATCAAATAGATTCATCACGGAACCCAATCGTGTGCACCCGGGTGCGTGCAGCCTCAACGCACCCGGGTGTACTACACCTATTTTTTTTTTTTTTTTTTGAAAATTTTTTCACAAAATGATTAATCTAGGTTTATTTAACATATGTATCAATTTTTACTATTTTTGGAGACTTTTAGATATTTTTTTTCGATTTTTA
>JAXCLR010000050.1:67294620-67311344 GCA_035584095.1 Annona squamosa
AATAATTACAAAATTACAGATATTGAAATGACGCGTATACGGTCGAAATGACGTGTATACGGTCGGGGTTTCACAAGGACAAACTTTCAATTAATAATGATCAAAATTTGTGGTGCGATAACTCGTAAAAATACGAGTTATCATAACCCATTTCAGACTCTATTTGCATGTTAGTTCGAGAGATTAGACTTAGTTTGTATTCATTTAGCTTAATTTTCACTCGCATTGCATTTTAGGAGCATTATTTAGTTTTTATGTATTTTTAACACAAATGAGGCATTTTTAGTTCATTTATTTATTTTATTCAACTTTTGCAAAAAGGACGGGCGTTATGAAGGCAAGCGGGTGAGTGGAATGTAGAACGAGACGAAGTCACGAGGTGGGTGGATGGCACCCAGGCGCCACCCTACGTGCCCTTGCCAGAACCCCAGCATAATCCAGCAAACAAACAGCTTTTAGTGAGTTGGTGCCTAGGCACCAGCTAGAGATGCCCATGCGCCAGTACATGATCACAGGTGTTTCAGGAGAGGTTCCAAGTTACACAGCAACCAGGGAGTTGACGCCTAGGCGCCAAGGCATGAATTCATAGGGTTTGCAGAAAAGTTCTAAGTTGCTTAGCACACAGAGAGTTGGCGCTTAGGTGCCAGCCAAGGGTGCTTAGGCGCTAGTAGTGTGAGGATTTTAGTGTGTGTGCTGCTCAATGTCACTCTATATAAATAGACCCTAGGGGTTTGCGCATGAGGGACGACAGAGAGAGCCCAGAAATGGAATTACACAGCAAGAGAAAGACGAAAACGCGATCAAAGCACAGATTGACGAGAGGATTTGACTCTGTTGGTGGAAGTCGTCAAAAAACCAGTTTTCTCTTATTCTTTCTCTGCTTTTTCTGGATACTTTCAATATGGATGAAAAGGATTTTATGATCATGTCTTTGAACTAAACTTCCTTTAGATTGATAGTTAGGATGAATTGAATTCTGAACTCTATTGTCTTGGTTTTTTGAAATTCAAGAATGAATATTTGACTTTATATGTGATTGTGTGTGATTTACCTCTGCACATGTGGTTTTAATATTTTTTACAATATTAGTTACCTTGTAAGATAATTTAATTGCTTGATTTATCCTTGAAAAAGGAAAATTTCTGCTAGATGTGTAGGGCATAGGTTTCCTCTTTGTTAAGGAGAGTTATTTAACGGATGAGAATATACCGTTAAACCCTATATAGCCAGTAAACAGGTTATGAATTTATCAATTTCACTTTATTTAATAATATGAAAATATAATAATTAAATAGGGTGTAATTAGCTTTATATAACGTTGGAAGACATATATAAAGATTATTGAACTTGGATTAGTAAATGCATGCACAATCTAATTAAAAAGAACCAATGCGATATAGTTTAAATTCAAGAATTTCTGTCATCCCCAATTGATAAATCGTTTTCTAGTATTCCAGTTATTCTGTGGGCTCTACTCTGATTTCTTATTGCGGTTGTTAGCTTTAGTTTAAATCTACAAACTCAGAATTTTCTACCCATTCAAATGCAATTAAACTAATTAATAATCTCAGTTAACAATTTCTCGTTGGAATGATACTCTACTCACACTTTATTACTTGACACGGCACGTATACTCGCATAAAAAGTGAGCAATTTAATAGACATACACGCAGCTCGTCAAATTTTTGGCGTTGTTGACGGGAAATTGTTTAGCTAATTATTGTTAGTTTTATTGCTTTCTAGTATAATTTTGTAGAATAGTTCATTTTCATAATTTCTTTTAGTTTAAAATTTTTCCGCTAGTTCCAATTGAATTGGTTTTTGCAGATTAATCTCGTTTTGCATGCGCCGAGGTAGAGTTGGAAAGGAGATTGTTATTCCTTTTGAGCCGAAACCCGAAAGAACTTATTTGAGAAGGCATTGTAAGAGCAGAGAAGCTAGGAGCCAACAGCATACTATGGAGCGTATCGAAAATCAGGACAAGAACATTCACGCAAAGCAACAGGGGAACCAAAGGATTGAGGTTCCAATTCATCCATCACAAGATAATTTGGACCAACTTATCTGGGATCTCATTGTGATGGGTCAAAATACAGTTCAGACTAGCATCGCACCTCCTCCTATCGACACCAATAACTTTGAGATTAAACCGATAATTTTCCAAATGCTCCAGTCTATTGGACAGTTTAGAGGAATGTCTTCTGAAGATCCACACAGCCATCTGCAGAATTTTCTGCAAATCATGAACACGTTTAAGCAGAACGGAGTCTTCGACAAGGTAATGCGGCTACGAACTTTTTCATTTTCACTGATGGATAGAGCTTCAGAGTGACTAGATTCTTTGCTACCGAACTCTATCAACACATGAAACAACTTGGCTCATAAATTCTTAGAGAAATACTTCCTGCCTGCTAAGTTAGCCAAGCTGAGCATGGATATAGTCTCATTCAAACAACATAGAGAAGAGTTCAGAAGTGTGAGATCGCTTCAAGGACCTACTCTAGAAGTGCCCGCGTCATCGAATTCAGCTGTAAGTTCAAATACAAATTTTTTATAATGGTCTCCAGGATTTCACCCGTCAAATGGTGGATTCATCGTCAAATGGTTCTCTACTGAGAAAAAGATATCATGAATCATATGCCCTACTTGAAAATATGGCGGCTAATACTTATCAACTGCCATCTGACAGGAGCCGAAATGGGGGTCTGCTCCAACTGGACACAGTCTCACCGATAAAGGCTCACATCGACGCCTTATCCAGGCAAATTTAGAACTTATCCAGGCCAGTCAACGTCAGTGCAGTAGGGGCACCTACATCACAGCAACCGATAGCAACAGATATTTGCACGTGGTGTGGCGAATTCGGTCATCCCAGTGATGAATGTGCCTCCAATCCGAAGTCCATTAATTTCGTGAAAATTTTTAAAGAAATTCAGTAAATTCATATGGAAACAACTACAACTCAGGCCAAAGAAACTATCTCAACTTCTCATTGAACAACAAGACGAGGTTGAATCAGCCACCGGGATTCTTGCAGTAGACCCCGCAGCAACAGCCAGTAAGACCAATGACCACCGCGATGAACATGGACTTGGAAGCACAAATAGGCCAACTGGCCTTAGCTCGAATAATAGGCCTCAAGGTTCCTTGCCAAGCAATACAGAACCAAATCCAAAAGGAAAAGGCAAAGAACAGGTTCAAGCAGTCGCGTTATGTAGTGGAAAGCAGTTACCAGATGCAATTTTACTAGAATCGGTAATTGAATCCACTACTCCTCTAATTCAGTAGTCACAAGAGCCAGAAGAACCAGATACCACTCAGAAGCAACTGGACACTGAAATCGCCACAAACCAAAGGCCACCTCCTCCATTTCCTTAGAGATTCGCAAAGACTAAAAAAGAGGGCCAATTCAAGAAAATTTTAAAGGTATTAAAGCAGCTACATATCAACATACCACTTGTCGAAGCCTTGAAACAGATGCTAAGCTGCGCCAAAATTATGAAAGATGCGCTATCAAATAAAAGGCGGTTAACAGAATTCGAAACGGTCGTATTAACAGAGAAAACCAGTGTTATGGTACAGAAGAATCTGGCTCCTAAGCTCAAGGATCCAGGGAATTTTACTATCCCGTGTACAATTGAAAACCAATATTTCGAGAGAGTCCTATGTGACTTGGGAGCTAGCATTAATTTCATGCTCAAGTTGATTTTTAGAAAATTGGGTATCTGGGAAGCTCGACCTACGACAGTAATGTTGCAACTGGTGGACCAATCCACGACATATCCGGAAGGTAATATTGAAGACGTGCTTGTTAAGGTGGACAAGTTCATCTTTTCTGCTGATTTTATTATCCTGGATTATGAAGAAGACCAAGATGTTCCCATTATTCTTGGTTGGCCTTTCCTTGCAATGGACAATGCAATAATGGATGTACGAGCCGGAGAATTAATCATGCAAGTGCGAAATGAAAAAGTCACGTTCAATGTGCTCAAGGTAATGCAGCGTCCAACTGATTCAGAGGATTGCTTAAGGATTGATATGGGCAATTCAAAGGTACTAGAGTTTTCTTCATTTGGTATTGAGAAGGACCCAAAGGAGACTGCAAATAAGGACCGCAAGTTAACTGCTCATATAGAAGACCAACTCACCGATTACATTAGGCTCAAACAATTGACCGAGCCAATGGAAAGCTAGAACATGGAATAAAAAGTCGATGACGGAATAGAATGGGATACAGTTGAGAAAACTAAACATTATCATATCCAAATGCCTCTATTCCACCTGCCAGAAAGTTAGACTCAGCATGACTCAATGGACAAATGCAAAATGCTGGAGCCACTATTAAGTCAAAACCCTGACAAACGCCTATATAGTCTTTTTAAGAGACTAATTGATCCACTTGAAGGGGCTGCGATGAGGTCTGAGCCTCAATGTTGCAGTCCGAATGGAAAGGAGTTCAAGATGGTGAAATTGAAAGAAAATTAAATAGCGAAAACGTTGGACTAAAGACGCATTGAATGGAAGGCAACCCATTGCTCATTTTCATTTTGATTTATGTTTTTATTTTTGTTTTTTTATTTATTTTCAGGAAAATAACTCGGAGCATAAATTCATAAAGATCATGCTCGGAAACAACTAAAAGACAAATTCAAAAATTTGTTGAAAGACATCGACGCCTAGGCCCCGCACGGGGGCGCTTCGGCGCCATGATGATGATCCCAAAGAACACGGAGGACGAACTGGCGCCCCGGTGCCGGGTCGTGGACAGCGTGACCTGAACACCTTATAAGCTCGGGGTTAGGGTTCTAAGCCCTAAACCCCATGCCCCGACACCGAAAATCCCTTTTTCTCATTGTTAATCAATCTCCCTTTGATTCCAAACCATTTCAACTCAAATCCAACCTCATTTCATCAAGAAATAATCCTCCCATTCCATCCATTCCGTTTTCTATTTTATTCTCTTTTTCCCCCTTTGCTTAGATTCACTCAAATCCATCCAAAAATTTAATTTTTCATCACCAAATCCTAAGCCTCACACCTATTCTAGCTTTCCCAACATTTCCCCATTGATTTGGGCTCCATTTTGAGCCATATCATCTCCATCTTCTTCGCCCCAGCGCCAAAACCAATTGTTAGCAGATTGATGCCTAGGCGCCGCTACCCCGCGCTCTGGCGCCAGTGCAGAAATAGCTTAAGGTCTAGATTTCAGGTGGAAAGTTTCTGTGGGTAAAAATTTTACGCCTTATAAATACATGCACAATCCAATTAAAAAGAATTAATGTGATATAGTTTAGATTCAAGGATTCTGTGCTATCTATCTACCATCTCCAATTGATAAATTTGTTTCTAGTATTCCAACGATTCTGTGGACTCTACTCTGATTTCTTATTGCAGTTGTTAGTTTTAGTTTAAATTCATAAACTTAGAATTTTCTACCCAC
Organism: Annona squamosa; assembly: GCA_035584095.1. Classification (NCBI taxonomy): domain Eukaryota; kingdom Viridiplantae; phylum Streptophyta; class Magnoliopsida; order Magnoliales; family Annonaceae; genus Annona; species Annona squamosa. The sequence continues at coordinate 67,300,061 of JAXCLR010000050.1, forward strand.
CAAAATGTAATTAAACTAATTAATAATCCCGGTTAATAATTCCTCATGGGAACGATACTCTACTCACACTTTATTATTTGACACGGCACGTATATTTGCATAAAAAGCGAGCAATTTAATAAATATATACGAAGCTCGTCATGGTGGATGATGGATGAAGTCCATTTAATTAATTTCCATGCATACAACCTTGACATTAAAATTGCAACTTGGGTTTCATTTTTAGTATTTTATTGATACCCTATTTATAAATAATGTACCCTGCTCTACTCATATGTTAGTTCAGTTTTACTTAACTTATCCTACTCATTTCAAAATGCTCAATTTTATTCTATTCTAAATCAGTTCCTCCCCTTAAGAGTAACATATAATCATATATATTTAAAAAATGCATGTGAACAAAATAATGTCATTAGTATAACAATCTCAACAAAACAACATATAAGTATATATATTAAATAAAAGGTGATTTGTTCATATATTCGCTTAGTTTGACTATAATTGCAAATATACTTATATGATTTCAGAAATTATAAATAACTCCATGTAGTTTAACCATAATTGCAAATATGCCACACTATTATAATGTCATTATTGTACCGTCACGAAGTTAGTATATTGTAAAGATATGCAAACTATGTATGTATATTTGTAATTTAAAAAATTAAATAAACATATTTAGCTTTTGAAAATATATCTAAATAATTTGCATATCTTTGTAAATATACTCACGTTGTAATGATACAATAACAATGTAGGTATCTTAATACACTAACGACGTAGGTATATTTCCAATTACGGTCAAACTATGTGAAGTTATTTGCGATTTATAAAACTATACATGTATATTTGCAATTATGATCAAACTAAATGAGTGTATTTGCAAATTACCCTTAAATAAATACATGTTAAGTGCTAATGATTTTATTTTTCTTCTTTAACATAAATACATAAATATAACAATATAATCTTGGTCATCACTTGCACTTGGTCTAGAATTGTCTTCCGTTAGTTATCCAACCCTACTCTACCCTATTCGGAAGAGTTACTAATTTTTATACACTGTCATACCCATAGGTAATTTGCTACTCTATCTTATCTAATTAGAGTAACTAATAGTTATGAGTACCTTACCAAAGTTGCATCCTTATTTGGCATAGTAGTAGCTGCTAATCTAGGCCAGTGGGCCCCACCTATTCAGTGGTTTGGATGTCTTTTATATGTTATACTTGGTTATATACATTCATAGTATGATAATAAGCTATTCAAATCATAAATGGAAAAACAATTGAAAATTGAATCTTAAAGCCAAAAAAAGAGAGAAAAACAAAATGAAAGGGAGAAAAGGTGTTAGCCCAAAGGAGTGGCAAGTGCCCACATATACAGGCAAGTTCACATAACACAGACTTTACGTAGAAACCTCAGTTGGTTCAATGTTACTCTGAAGCATGTATTCTATGAAAGAAATGGATTACAACAGTGTCTCCACTGACCCAAAAAAGAAGTGTGTGGTTGTTATGTTGCAACATAAGTGGAGTGAGCAGAATACACGAAGTAGAGGAGATGAAAGGTCTACGTGGCGTTAATTTGTAGGGCAGACTGTTGCCTTACGACAATGTGCCCATTGTCTTTATCTACATTCTTATTTTTTTACTAATGCTTTAGTGTCAATTCAAGCTTTTCTTAAAGGAGTTTTTGCATTTGTACTTGCACAATTCCATCAAAATTACAAGAATATCACTACTTGTCAAAAAATTACATCCATACATATGTAGTTTACAAAAAATTGAGAGCGCATCACCTCCACTATGGTTAAACTGGTGGCTGTTAAAATTTTAATAAAATAACTAAAATGTCCCTAAGAACAACTAAAATTGTTATTTGCAACCATTATATATGTTGTAGATATTATAAAATCATTGTAAAAGAAAAATATTTTATTAAAGACTAAAAAGTACAACAAATATTAAAATAATAAAATTAATAATCAATTTTATACACATCTATATTAAATAAAAATTAAAAAAAATATTTTCAAAATATAAAAATTTATATCTTGTTTATTAAATTTTGAAAATTCCCACAATAAATACATTGAAAAATTGATTTTTCAATATTATAACAAAAATACTTTAAAATACAAAAAAACTATCAAAGATATTTCTTGCATTAAATAAATCTATTTTGTCTATGTTAGATTTTGAAAATTCTCATGATAAATAATTTTAAATTTTTATTTTCAAAAAGTATAATAGAAATGTAAGAAAATATTTTTAAAAATATTCTATGTTTGGTGCATTAGGTTTTGAAAAAAAATTAATGATAGATTTTATTTTAAAATAAAATAGTATCAAGTCTTCAACCAGGCTAACAAATAACTTTTGAGAATTTTGTTGGCATGCCAAAATAATTTGGATAAAATTACATGATGCTTTGATGGTCAAAATCACATGGTGCTTTGATGGTCAAAATCACGTAAACAATGTTGTGTACAGGCACACGTGTAACGTTGGAGCACCATTTTGGTGAGCCATCATCTTCCTCAAACCATTTCCCATCGCCACCAATCCACCCTTTTTGGATCCGTTTATTTGCAAGGTTGACACTTGCTGGATTTGCTTGCCTTCTCTAGATCTAGCGGTAGCAATGCTCCTCTCTTTGGTATATGACGTTCCCAATACCCAATCGTTAGTGGATTGCACAATCGAAAAGAGAATCTTCGAAATGAAAATGGAGTAAAAAATCGGCATGGGCAATTTTTGTGCGACAGACTTTCTAAACACATTCTCAGCACCGGAATTCCCAAATCGATGTCCAAATTCCGCTCAAGCAAAAGGGTAATTTAGCCTTTTCATGACTTACTAAATCATGTTAGAGGAGGTTATTAGGGCAAGTGACACAATGCAAATTTCATATAAACAATGGAGGTGTGAATATAATTTCTTCGAAAGTAGTAATCTACATTCAATTTTCATAAAATTATATAATATAGGTACGAATGCAAAAATCTTCTGTGTTCGGCTTTACTTCCAAACATCGTCATTACATTTTTTAAATTTCAAATATACCCCTTACATTTACATTTTCAAAAATGCTACTCCTGTCGCTGTCATAGTAAACATTGTAAGTTGATACGTAAGTTACTAACATGCCGAAGAAGAGGGGTTATTGGATTGGCCAGTAATCCGTCCGAAGTAACTACCGTCTCCATCAAATCAAGCCCTAAAAATATGCAACAAAAGATCCAACTTATGACGAAAGCTATGGCTGCACCTTTGAGATCCGGCAGCCAGCATCCAGCAAAGGTTGATCTATTGACTTGCCCACCTTGCCATTGATCGCTGCCATCTCCTTCCTCAACATCGGGTAGAGTTTTCTGCATCTAACTACCATCAGATCTGACTAGTTGCAACCACTGAAATCCATAGGCAATACAGAATAGTCGTCCTTGCTCCGCGGCTATTAAAAATCATTTCTACTTCCACTGCTCTAGCACTCGTGAAAATTTATCAGCACAGATCACCCCTCTCATTTCTAGTCAGATCCTCCTAAAACTTGACTGCCTCTCTTGAATTCCGATCTTCATCAATAGTAGTGCTTTCAACGAGCAACAATGCCTCCTTCAAACCAACAAAAAAACCCGTCCGGCTTACAGATTCAGTGAATGCATCAAATCGGCTATCAGCCTCGAATTGCACTACTATCGGTTTGACGCCACCAACCTTGTGGAGGATGGATCTGCCGATGGGGTGCGATTATTGCCCATGGCAGCAATTATGTGGCGGCAAACCTGATTTCAACGTTACAGCTAGTTTATGGTAACCATGGCTCCTTCACTTTGGGGAATAAGATGCAATGTGGCTGGTTTACTTTGGAGAAGGAGAATTTGATTCTCAAGGGTGCCTTCGGATTGGGTGGTGGAGTACCATATTTCGGTGCTCCGGCAGTATGTACCCTCCAGTATACATGTGGTTGTACTTTACACCAGGGGCATTTCAGCCATTTACAATAATCTAAATAGCCTTTCATCTAATCAGTCTTAACTTACCTACCAATCTATACTAGAATGAGCATTTTTATCATTAATTGCAAACATAGTGAAATATTTAAAATTTTGTAAATATTATATATATATACATATTTAGGATTAATGTCAAAAGTAATGAGTATATTTAGTAAAAACTCTTTCAATTTCATCTCCGTTGAGCCTGGCATGGGTTTGGTCTTGCTTAAAGCTAATTTAAGTATAAGTCAAAATAAGTTTGACACTAATGTATTCTAGCCAAACCTACCCAAATTACACCCTACAAATGACCAATGTTATGAGCTATTGAAGCTTTAAAATTATCATCATCCAGGGTATAACCCACTTAGATTGACGATTAATTCATCTTATTTTTCTAAGGTAACTAAAAGCTTGAATGATTAATAGTCTAATATTACTATTTTTGAAAGTGCTTATTCTGGAAGTCAATCTAAACTTCCAGATTGTGTTAGTTTTTAATCTACACTTATCGCAAATGTCATTTGATCGATTCTTTCTATTTCTTTGTGTGTGTTGTTGGGAGTTGGGGAAGGGAGGGTAGTGATTTGATGCTTCCCATAAGTATGGACGCTCTATACTTACATTTAATTTTCAATTTTAAAATACTAACCAAATTATTTACCATGGTTAACACAGTTGTTTGTCAAGTTACTGAGAATAATTTTCATCGAAAACTTATACAATTTTGAAATTAGAAATAGATATACATAAATAAATACGATAAATGTTTTATTTTCTTAAAAAATATTTTAAAATTAAAAAATCAAGATTAAGCATAAAACCACCATATTTATATTTAGAGTAATTACTGAATCATTACCCTACAAATGTATAATACATGGAATCCTATGCTTTATGATATGAATAATAATATGTGCAATATTTTTAGCCAAAGCATCCTTCAAATACTAAACTTAATAATAATAAAAAGTATTTTAAAGAGGGATGAAAGAGGGGCAAGTCTGCATTATCCTCAAAATATATTTAAATTCTTAGACAGATTAGTTTAAACTTTGAACAGAGTGTCCAAATTTGCCGGTTAATTGCGGTTGAGTTTAGGGTCCTCAACATCACCTGTCGTTGGAAGAATGAATTGATCTTTTGTCTCTTTCATCCCCCACAGAGACTCAACCTGAATTCTTCGATTTTCCTGCATCTTCCTTGGTCTTTTTCCCCTCGATCGGTGACTAACATTAAGCACAGAACCGTCTTAAGCACAGAACCGTCTTTTTCATTCTTTGGTGAAAATCTGTGTGCATTTATGGAAGAAAGACGGTATCCCAAAACAATAAGAGCCAGCATCTCATCAGGAGCCGAAACAATGTAAGGTATGTTTTTAATATGTTCCTGTTTCATTTCTCTCTTTAGAACATTTCTCTGCCGCTAGTGAACAGGACTTGAATTGGGTATGTTTTGCGACTTGGGTTCTCTTGTTGTTTCTTCTTTCTCTGTCTTCCTCTGTTTTGGATATTGTGTTTCCCTTCTGCTTTGGCAGATTAGGCAGTTGGAGTGAAATGTCATGGGTTGAACAAGTTGGATTGAAGTTGAGCTGAAGAAGTGATTTGGCTTGTTGGGTTTGTACTTAATCCCAATATTATTTCCTTGATTTCAAGCATCCCCGCATTCAGATATGTGGAGCACTTCGCAGCCGCTTCTTCAGGTGATGGTTCTGTTTCTGAAGAGATCGAGTACCATGAGTTGACAAAAGGATACGGGCGGTTCAGAAGAAGCTTCCGAGCACCAAAGGACTGAGGAACCTGGTAGGTCTGGGAGGTGGTGATGGGCAAGAGTAAAGAAAGCCATCTAACCGGGCTCAGAAGAAGAGGATGTCAAGAGCCCAAGACGGCATCTTAAAATACATGCTCAAGTTGGTGGAGGCGTGCAAGGTCCGTGGCTTCGTCTATGGGATCATAACCAAGAAAGGGAAACCCATAAGCGGTGTTTTTGAGAACATGAGCAGCCAGTGGAAGGAGAAGGTGGAATTCGATAAGAATGGGCCAGCAGCATTGGCTGAGCGCGAAGAAGAACAGAAATCGGGGGGGACAGTGGGCTTGCGCAAAACAGAGGAAATTGGGAGCAGCTTCCAGAGTCTCCAGGACCTCCAAGATGCTACCTCGAGTTCTCTCCTTTCTTTATTGAAGCAGCTCTGTAGTCCACCACAACGGAAGTACCCACTGGCGAGGGAAATCCCACCTCCTTGGTGGCCATTAGGGAGAGAAGATGGGTAGGTGAGTTTGGGGCAGCCTGATACTAGGAAAGGAGAGCAGTGCGTGGTAAGCAAGCAGGCTGGTTCTGATCAAATCTTGAGGCCAAGTAATCTAATTCGCCCACGAGAACGCCTGAATCTGTGATAGGTGTGTTTCTGTTAAGAATGACGTGGTGGAGCATATATTTCCGGCTGGCTTTGGTGCCCACATGAATTCATTTTATCTTTTGATTTCCTTTTCCAATTTTCATTTCATATATAAGCTACTGGACTTTTCATCAGGGGTATGGAATGCTGAACCTTTCTTGTATTACAAGAACACCGGAGCTGTTCCCTCCAAGAGAGGAACCCTACCGACCTTCTCAATTGGCGGCAGGAACAGATAGGAAACATTCAGATTTCTCTGCTTGTATCACAGCCAAAGGGTCAGAAAACCCCTTATAAGAAGCCCCATGAGTTGAAGAAGATTTGGAAAGTTGGAGTTCTGACTGTGGTCATCAAACACTTGTCCCCAGACATGGAGAAAATCAAAATGCATGTGAGGTCGTCGATGCAATTGCAGCAGAAGATGTATGCTAAGGAGACCTCCATCTGGTTGGGTGTGTTGAGCAGAGAGGAAGCAATTCTTTAGCAGCAGCAGAGTGAACACAAGCTTCCAGTAGTTGTTCCGATTATGTTGATATTTTTGAAGCTAGTAATGCGGACACCATGCCTTTCAAAGATACCCATCCTCCTCATTTCCATGTCCTTTTTCCCTCCATCAGAACAAGCTTCTCGCTACAGTGAGACACTAACCTCTTTGCCTTCCTCTCTCTTCCTACTCAGACTTCTCACATACTCACTCTTCCCCCACATTTCTCACTGATGACATTTTCTTTTTCTTTTCTTCAATCTATACATTTCTGGTGGCATAGGTGGACAGATGATGGGAAACTCACAGGTGAGTGTTACTTGCAGTAGCAAATTTTTTTAATCATCTCCACCCTTCGTTTATTTTTTACCACGGAGATTAATGGGTTCTACTTAGGGGTGCAATTTGTGTTGGGTACCGATGGGTACTCACCAATGCAACCCTAATTTGGGCAGGTATGGTAGAAAATATTACCCACGGGTGTGGTTAGGGTACAAATTATTACCCACCTCCTCAAATAGGGTGCGGGTAGGATAGATATATTGGGTACCCAGAACTGACCTGCATAGGTACTCATATAGGTAATTAATTAGGTACATAATTATATATATAATATATATTATATAGTATATATTATGTTTTGTCTTTGACATCTTATGTGTACATATATTTTAACAAATTAAAATTTAAATGAATTTTGTACCTTGTGAAGTATAAAACTGGTTTAGTTATTTATATATATACGTCATTAACTTCCAAAAGACTCTTATAAATACACTTGTGACTTATGATTATAATATATTAATATTTTAATGATTGAGTTATGATGGTCTATACTTCATATTTTTATATAATAATATAAACAATAATATATGTACTTATGATTTTAAAGCATAAATGATTATTATTTTACATTATTTAAAATAACATAGAAATTTTTAAAAAATATTGTATTTGAGTATTAAAAGAACCGATTTGGAACCGGAACCGACCCTGTGGTTAATGGGTAGGGTAGGGTAAAGTAGGGTAGGATATATTAAGAACCGAACCAACAAATGGGTAGAAAAGAGTAGGCCTTTTATAAATAGGGTAAGAGTATGATAAATCACTACTTGAAACAAACCGACCAGAGTTGCACCACTAGCTATACTTCGCTTTATTTCTTGTGTTTGGTTTGTTGCAGGGGAGGAGAAAAAGCAGCTAACTAGCGTTTTCCACCTCGTGCTTGACAGATAAAAGAGCAAAAGCTCGGCCACCCCGTTTTCCTCCCAAAGGGAATTTCCTACTAGTCTTGACCCTATTCACCATTGATACACATATAGATGTGCACATGAGATCAAGCACGCCCAATTAATGTTTCTCATACATGCTAGGGGTTTGGGTTTTTTTCTAATATAAATTTCCAGTTTGAGGGGTGGCATTTCTTAATTAAATCGAAGGGATGTTAAATTAGGTAGATAGAAATATATTTATCCTTGGACTTTCTTTTTTCTAATTTTGACAGAGATTTTGGATTTTGGATTTTTAATGTCTTCATTTTCGTTATGTTTTTCACTTGCAAATATACTATTACTTCATGTGACTGAATTAATTAGATGCGTGATGCACGTGAAACAACGCGCATATCCTCTTCTTTTATTTCAATGATTGCAATGGATTTCCATGACCAGACCGTCACAAGGACGTACAAGTAGTACGTCGTATCAAGGGCTAACCTCTACATTCTATCTATTCGGCCTAGCTCTTTTAAGAATATTACTGGACCATTCACTCATAAAATCCGTGGACTTGAAGTTGAGATGATCGATCACGGACAAGATCATCACACTAATTTTGATTTAGATAATTGTAAACTTCAAAAGTAAAATTGAGATTAAGCATGAATGGACTGTCCAAATTCACCCTTCGGTCTGTAAAACCATGCGAGTGCAAACTAATTTGTGGAATCCAGGATCGAGATGAGATTCTGCAATCGCAGTCGTGGTCTGCAGCGGGAGAGGAGGACTCCGCTACTTTGTCACTACAGCAGCATGGTACGTTTAGTGGGCCCCACGGTACGGCCATCTTTGCAGGCAAGGCAGATGAAATCTGATATGTGACCGGTAATTAATTTATTTTTTACTTCAAATGTGCTGGAAAAGTTACAAAATTTTTTAAAACTTTTTTGTTTAAAAGTTTTTAAAATTAAAGAAAATGATGTGATATAATAAGAGTAATTATTAGGAGTAAATAAAATAAAATCAAATGCATAAGTTAGTTATATGGGTGATAATATAAATATTGAAAATAGTAGGGAAAATATGAAGAAATAATTAAAAAATAAGATAATTATAGAGAGTGAAAAAGTTTTAAATTGAAAATTTTTAATTTGAACAGCCTTACTTATAGCGAAACACCTCCTTCATTAATTTTTTATTAGTATTAATGGGCTATTGCAACTGAGTTACAATTAAACACCTTTACAATGCTCACACCATGAAAATATTTTCTATAAATACCTTCAATGTAAAAGAAATGATCAACTACAAAATACTTCCACCCTCTCAAGGAGGGAAATGGCAAACAAGGCGCCCACACCAAGTGGGATTTGAACTTATGGCTGCCCCATAGGGACCGTTGGCACTACCACTAGGGCATCAACCCTACTGTTGTATTTCGTTAATTTGAATATACTTATTTTTATGTATTGAATTATATGCATATAAAAATCATCTTAGAAGTTCAATCAGAAGGCTAGGTGTGGCCGTAAGGCATTCTAAAATTATTAATTATGAACTTAGAGTCTTTAGCGAAGATAATTGCCGAAAAATAAAATATAAGAGTCTTTTACATTGGTATTCCATATACTATGACATCTAATATTATGATTATGTTCTTTCGAAATTCTCATCATTGAGAGATTTTTATAAATACCCGAACTCTTGATAAAGACATCAGTGAATACCCCCACTCATGGAAGACATCTTGTATATACCCCTATAAATAGGAAAAACTGTAAATATGTTTTACCCACATCCAATAGAGTTTGATCCTACTTAGGCACCAAGTAGGCCAATAGTGGTAATGCCAAGACAATCCCATTTGGCAAATATAAGAGTTGATTGTTGATTTTAATTTGATAAATGTCCTTGTAAGCTTAAGTATATAAGCTTTTTTAAATTATATGTACATAATAATGAAAAAGAAGTAGGTAGAATATAAATAATTGAATATTTTATTATTTTGGAAATTTAAAAAAATTATAAATAAACCTACAAGGTTTACTACAAGGACATTTGGTAATCTCCTCCAAAGGTTTCCCATGTGTTTTTCTTTCCTACATATTATCTTATAAATAATTTAACTATATAAAAAACCCTTATTTTCTCCAAATTTATCTTTATATTCAATTTTTCTTATAATTACCTTATTTATTTTAACTTTATCCTTATCATTTTATATCATTCACACAATTTTCAAATATTTCATTTTTTTCTTCCAACCCTTATCTCAAAATCGCACCAAATTTACATTATTAAATATGTTCTAATATTGCATTTGTGTTTTTACAAATATACCTACAATGTTTACACAAAGGTTGTGTTTGGAAAGTGATAAAAAATTTTATGAAAATTTATTAAAATAAAAAAATGATTTGAGATGATAGGATAATGATGAGGAATAAATGAAATAAAGTTGAAACAGATATGCTAGATGCATGGATAATTGTTTATAATTGATTGAAAATAGGTTAATTATATAGAAAAAATGAAGAAATAATTAAAAAATATAGGATAATTGTGAAAAATAAAAAGTTTTAGATTAAAATTTTTAAGTAAACAAACACCCTCAAAATCGCAAGTGTATCCTTTCATCATATGTCGTTAGAATTTTTATAAAATGAAGAGAAATATTCTCTTAAATTAAGGGATACACTTACATTTTATAAGATTATTTTAAATGCTAATAGCATCATGGCATATTTGAGAAGCTTGCAATTTTATATAAATCTTGTGATCACATTTGCAACTTTGAAAAATTAAGACCATTGATGCAATATTTGTTAACCCTTGTAAGCATATTTGTAAAAATCTTTCTAAAAAATGCATAACTATAAATAATTAAATTTCGTCCCTAATAAAAATAGGAAATTAAGTTTTGTAGTAATGCATATCAATCGAAAAAAAATCAGAGCAATTTGCGATTGCAATTGGAGCATTTTGTTGTGCCGAATTTAAATTAGAGCTCCGATCCAGTGCACCCGGTATAAAAACTCATTTTTTATATTTTTTGAAAGTTTTTATAAAACTATTAATCTATGTGTATTTAACACATATATAAATTTTTACCATTTTTTGAGACTTTTAGACATGTATTTTTTATTTTTAAAAATCAATGGTATTTTAGTAATTTATGAATTATA
>JAXCLR010000050.1:67320128-67343961 GCA_035584095.1 Annona squamosa
ACAATTATTCTTGACAATGATACAGATAGCCAAGTGGAATTTGTGCAAAATGAATTTCATGCAAATTTATTAAAATAGGGCTCTATGTGAATAACAAAAAAATTTAGGCATTACTTACATTACAAAAAATTCCTTCTGTGGTAGATAATTAACATCATTTTTCGAGTCAATGACATGAGATGCCAAATAAAATTTGTACAATTAATTTATTTGATACTTAATAATTTCTATACTATCCTTGTTAAGAAATAATGTTACTTTAGCAGCATAATCCAAATTACATGTAAAATAATGTTCTCACATATACATTACACTATTTTATTCTCTATTGTAATTATTTTTGGGTCAACCATCTGGGCTACTAAATAAAATTTGTATAGTTAATTTATTCGGCATTTAAAAATTTTGATACCATTGTTGTCAAAAAAATAATTACATTTCAGACAAATAATTTAAATTATTTACCAAATAATATTCTCATGTGAAGATTACTTCATTTTTTCTCAATTATAATTATCTTTGGGTCAATGATTCAAGATGCCGATAAAATCTATGCAATAATTTATTTGATATTTAATAATTTCGATACCACTCCTAAATTATATGTAATAAAATTATTGAATTCGTTAAATATATTAACTAAATTATATGTTCAATATTTGAATTAATAAAATTTTAAAAAGCTTCGAAATTTTCTTATTTAATATTTTTTTTATAATTTTCATTTCACACCTGCCGATGGTACTTTCAATATAGATTATATAGATCCATCAAACCAGTACTTTAGAATTTGAATAGTCTATAAAAGTTATAAAATATGTATATATATGTTTATGATTTTCTAATATTATCGTAAAATCTATATTGCCCATATAATTTGTGAAAATAAATCATCACGAATCTTATATAAGGTGTCAAAACTACATAATCCATTTATGTCATTAAACGATTGTATCACAAAATAATATATTCTGTAAAATTCGTAAAACATCCAAAAATTATCAATTACATATGTACATTTTTCTTTATACTCGAATAACTTGTAAAATACATTTAATAGGAAAAAACAAAAATAAATAACTTATACAACTTATCATCCTCATGAATTGCATATAAACCGTAAAATCCATAAAATATGTAAAATTCATAAAATCTGTAAAATCTGTAAAATGAGCTAAACTATTTCATTCGTTTAATTATATTTTTTGATAAATCTTATTTATTGTTCCAAATGATAAATCTTATTATCATTTATGATGATTATGTTATATATTTAACGTCTCAGATCCTTCATTATCTATACTATTTTATTAAAAGCATATGATATAACATAAAAAATACTTGCGTCATGATTTACCATGACCAAGTCCACCTACCCATACTCACACCTAAGCTCCTAAGGTACTCTCAATGTGTGAATTTACCAAAATGCCCTCGCTTGCATTTTAACAAAAAATGTAAACGTTTTCATTGCATCCTTTCCCGTAAATTTATGTTATACGAAACTTTAAATTATTTTTTGTTGATATCTATTACAATAATTTTTCATTCAAATTTTAATTATGGTGACGTCATCTTTTCTTTATTTACATTACAAGTACCTCTCATCTAAACGTTTTTGTCTTTGAAAATTAGTAAACATGGAATGGAGCACGTTACCTTGTTTGTTTTACCAACTTTTATTATTGATAAAAAATTTATTTTATCCATTAGCATTATTTGTTTAGCTAAGAGATTATGTTTTGTCCAAAACAAATATGCGAATAGGTCATATTCGCTTTAAAATATATATTCATATGCGAATTATAAAATACTTATATCTATTTACATGTGTTAGAATAGATAAAATCATTTATCCTCGTGTTAATTATATTAGATAGTTTGGATGATAAAAATAAAACTTTAAGAGCGTATTTTGTTAAGTTAAAAAATTTTCAAATTAAAAATTTTTCAATATAAATTTTTTCATTCTCTACAGTTATCTTTTTTTAATTAGTTATATTAATCTTTCTGTACAACTATCATATTTTCATTATTTTGACACAGCTACTCATACAACTAATCTATCTATTTTAACTTTATTCTCTTTAATAACATCATCGTCCTTATCATATAATATCACTTTTTACCCATTCAAAAATTTTTAGACTAAAAAATTTTTATTCGAAAGTTTTATTATTTCCCAAACATACCCTAAAATTAATTTTTAGTGTTAAACTATTTTACTATATTAATTTTATATATTTTCAAATGGAGCTCACAGACAAAAATATTGAACAAATAAAGCGATTTCTAGGACAATATAAATGATGCTAAATACAATGGATGAAGTTAATTTTTCATTAATCATTAAGTTGAAAAAATTGATAAAGTTGCGTAAAAGTAAGATTTTGTAAAAGCTAAGACTCCTATTTGCATATCTTTACCTTATTATACGTACTTAACATTTTGGGAAGATACGAACTTTTATTTTAATTTGCTACAAAAATATTTTGTTCTAAGCCACAATCGACGAAAACATCTTCCATATAATCGTGTCTAATTTTGAGTTGGCCGTAAAAAATGGGTTTTTCTATTGTTTCCGAGGGTCTTTTGACTTTTGGTGCATAGTTTATAGCGTACTTAGACCCGTCAAATGTTTCAAGCAATCAGATAGGCCCTAGACCAATTGAAATCCACATGCTGACATAAGCCTTCTAATTTAGTGTTGTGCTCTTCTAATTCTTCTGTCTAAGATCAGTACTGCAAGTAAAAAATACTTGCCTCATAAGTAATCCTGGTCAATCTAAAAAATTCAGCAATATGTATAAATAATTCTAGGACTTGACAGATGAGAACAAATTCTAGGCATGGAAGAAATCATGCAGTAAGAATTTAAACTCAACAATATAATAGACAAGATTAAACGATTAATATGGTTAAATACTTAAAAAAGGATATAGATATATATAAGGTTTTTACAAATTAACATTATAAGAAAATCATCAGTTCGCGATTTGGCTTATCGATTGCTACTTTTTATTGAAAAAGCTATACCATTAATTATTGTTCAACTTTTAGTGATTATATGGTACTTAATAAAAATTTAACTTGTTAGCGACAACAGTATTAAAAAAAACTGGACTTATTTCGATAGATTTGTTTGCCACATTAAAGTGACAAAATAAAGACGAAGCGACACTATTGAATTTCTAATTGTGATTTTCTCTCTTTTTTTTTTGGAAATATATGTGTCAAAATCAATTCTTGAAAAATGAAAATTTTCTAAAAGGTTCTTTCTAATAATTCATAAGCCTTTCCGATCGATGTTGCCAATCTCCCAACAACATAGAAAATATGATGAAGGTGAAACGGTATAAACGGTATTTAACTAAGAACTGCATCACCATGATATGCAGTTGGAGAAAGTGAATTTAGCATGCAGTTGTACTATCCCAATTAATTAACGGAATGAACCTTTAAAGCATGTCAGATGACGAAAGCAAAACACTAGCTAGTTTTGTAATAATCCATTTCAATTGTATTTGCCAATGAAAGGGCTTAGATTGTAGCTTTAGCATCCATTTTCAGTTTACGCAAGGGGGTTAAGAATAATTATTGAGATCTAAAGGGACTGTAGGAAAAAATACAATTTAAAAATATATTTGAGTTGTTTTCGGCTGTAGAGCAGAGGGAGTAACTAAGAAGAGTGGGTGAAGCCACGGCTTCTGTAGTCAATCCAATTAAAATATTTTTTAATTATTAGTTTTCTAAGTTATTTTAATTTGTTGAGGTGTTCGGCTACACCTAATCATGCTAATTATCTATTTAACATTAGGTCCGCTTCCTTCTCCGTCTCTCAACAACCACAACAAGAACACTTATTTGGGTTTTTTTTTCATTTTTTTATTTTTCAAAGAAAGAGAGAGTTGGATGGAAAGAAAGATAAGTGCGAATAATAAATGAACTTGAAAACTTAAAAGATTGTTTGTAAGCCAAGCAAACAATGGAATAAGTTCGTCTTTCTCTTTCTTTGAATGAACGACACACAGACTGAAAATGGTTGTGATTTTGACACTTCGGTTTTTTTTAGCAAATGATTAAGATCAAATATACAGTGGATTTCTTGTTTTCATTTTCTTTTCATACGATCTTATCACGCGAAATCATGAGATGGAGACATATATGTATATACACTTATTGATAAATTGGAAAAATGAGCATGGGATGATTCTAGCATCCCAGCAGAAAATTGGACGGGTTAGATTGATTTCTTTCGTACAAGGAAAAACTAAAATGATAACATTGATTAGGATAGCAATATCTTTTGGTTTTCCTCATATATTCATGATTGGATTATTAAGTTTATTAAATCTCTTGAATAGTTCAATTACATTGTAAAAAGTACGGGGACTCCTGAGCTTGGTTTAGGAAACAGAAAGTGGTCTAGGACAGCAGCAGAGAAAGCCAACAGAGATGGAGCTTTCAAGCTGCTATTTAAGACTGGAATATTGGTGTTTATTCTTTTCATGTTGATTAGACGTTGTAAGGTCAAAGCTCCCAATCAAGATAACAGTAGAAATGCAATTTGGCTTTTCCCATGGCATTGTTTTCAAGCATCCCCCTAAAGTCGTAATACCACAAACGCATGTTCAACATAGTTCAACATCTATAGTAGTATGCTCAACCATTCTACACTAGATACAAAGTACTCCAGTGGTGCATCATCTCCTTAATTACGTGGCCGCCCGTGTGCATGTCTTTAGTTGACCATATATGCATTGCAAAGCTAAAATTTCCATGCTTTTGATTGCAAACTATGTTTGTATACAGCTTTTAAGACACGCCCATCAAGGAAAAAAAAAAAAAAAAAACTTTTAAGACACGTATGTTTGTTGCACTCCTAGAAATCATACATCCTGCCAATTGCTTTTTCCGCAGAAAATCAATGCTTTATCTTCGATCACACCTTCACTAGGTACACTTGAGGGAGATTCTTATTGGAACTATCTACTTATCATCATAAAAAAATTCTTCCCAACCTACTTCAGTGGGATTACCTTATATGAATTCTGTTGTGTAATTTTTGTCATTCTTGAATTATATATGTAAGTTAATTGAGAAAAAAAAGTTTAAGAATTTTATTATCTTTTAATTAGTGTTAATCTTTTTTAAACTTTTCTTTAGCTCTTTTATAGTCTTCCATCTTCATATTAATTCGTTCTGCTAACGTAATTTTTAATTTATTTTCGTTTTACATGATCAAAGAATCTGAATCTACCCTTTTTACTATTTAGTTACACTTTACCTTTAGATACCTTAAATCATTTTATTTTGAATTTTACCATTCATATTTTAATTATTTATTATCTAAACATAATTGTTTTAGAAAAATGTTTTATGTACATGTGATTCATGATGATTATCAACATTATTAAGTTCTACATTCATCTAAACATATTTGTTTTAGAAAAATGTTTTATGTGCATGTAATTCGTTAACAATATTTTTTTTATACTTATCAACATTATTAATTTCTGCAAAATATAGTGTATGTTTGTTACATAGTTTTTCACTCTCTATAGTTATTTTATTTTTAATTACTTTTTCACACCTTTCTATGCAAATATTATAAATTTCAATCATTTCTGCATAACTATTCATGCAACTAGCTTACTTATTTTAACTATATTTTCTTCGCTGATCATCATTGTTCATATTGTATCACATCATTTTCTTTCATTTTAAAAATTGTTATGCTAAAAATTAATTTTCTATTTAAAAATTTTATCACTTACCAAACACACCAATAGTTAATTGGTCTAATAATTAATTGTGTTGTAAAATTTTCTTATTTAATTATCATTTTAGAATCTCATAGATTGTTAAAAGCACATTATATTTCATAAAAAAATTGCTTGGATATATAGCAAAAAACCCATGTACACAGCTGGAATATGAACTACACTTAAAAGAAATTTTCATCATTTCCGAAGTCTGTCATCCTTATATTATCCTTATATACGCCCCGTGCACCCCAGTCCATGCCTTGTAGCAAATGATAGTAGTCGTTGAGAATACGGATGTGCAGATTGAATTGTGTATTTTTATTTTTTTTGAATTGTATTATTATAGTCAAATTAATCTAGAAAGATGGGAATTAACACGGCATGCAATGCTTAAAAACAAAGTCGACAGAGCGTGTATTATGAGCACATATTTCCAATTATGACTATCAAATAATATTCGTATTGAGTCAGTTTCAATAACAATGAAATATTCTAGTGTTGCACCCCTGATGGTGCTAAAAAAAAAATGTTATGCATCGGTCGCCACTGGTTGTTAGGCGAATGCCAACAGGAGAGGAGGAAACACGACTACCACAACAATAACAAAAAGTCTTGTAAGGGTCTTAAAAAAACCACTGGCAAGGAGAGAAATTCATCAAGCAGAGGAAAATTGCGAGGTGTCTTCTAGAAGGAATTAGCATTACAAATTCGGGGGAGAGAGAAAGAGAGAATCCTAATTAAATGCTATTTATATAGCTTCATACACGCATGCTTTGGGTTGGAGTCTTTACAAGGATCCGATGCACTGAAGATCTATGAGTAGTTTTGTAAGAAACCCGTAATATTGACAGACAGTTTTCCAGGTGTGATCAAGGGACGGCGATCAATGGACGCGGCCTACATAGTTTCATATATATGAAGTCGTTCTACATGGTTCCGCGAGATGACTCAGGTCGATCGATACTATAGCTGGGCTTCCCTAGCCACCGTGGGAGCAAAACGGTAGGCGTGTAAGGGCGCTGCGAGGCAGGGGTCGTTAAAAGACCTGAGAGACATGCGGAGAGGGGACACTTGGCTAATACCATCTCTATTTCTACCCAAGATTAATATTTTCACCAAACTCTTGGCGGGGATATAGCTACAAAAGCAGCAATTTTTCCAAACCGCCTGATAACTGACATAATCCTAACACTGCTCGAGTAAGATTCTTATGATTAATCAGGTGGTTCTTCCATATATTATATATGTAATATAGTAGCTGGTGCAGTAGTGCTCCACGCCTTGGATTGGGATCCTTTAAAAAATACATATTATTTATATGATACACGTCGCTGTGGATGGAGGACACCTACCTGCAACTATCTCAAATTACTCTCAATTATAAATATACACAGGGTAATTTGTACAATAAACTTATGTAGTTTGGTCATAATTACGAGCTTATCCATGTAATTTCAGAAATCACGAGTAATCTCGCATAGTCTGACATTAATTATAAGCACACACACACACAGTGACCGCCGATGTTAAAATGAGCTGTTAGATCCTCTCTTTTTTTTTTTCCGAAATTGCTCGTTGTAGACTATGAAGGCTAGCTACGGTTAGATGTACGCATGATTGCTTACCGCAGGCATACCCATGATGAAGGCCGGTTGTTAGATGCATGACTTGTTGTAGGCGTTATAGGATGGTGGAGTTGCTGAAAGTTATGGAGATTCGGTGGCATATTGAAGGGCGATGAGGTTGGCGATAGGATTGAAGAAAATAGGAGCAATAGATTTGAGACAACCGTCTGTGGAAGTTGTCGTCCATGCCAACGAAGGTCGACGAAAAATGGTTGTTGCCAACGAAGACGAGGATGGAAATCAGATTGTCAGCGTTGTGTTTCTTGATTTAATATGCCATCCAAATGTGATGGGTTGCTGCCAACGAAACGGGATTGAAAAGGGGCTTCGTTAAGAAATTTGGAGACGTTAGAGAAGTTTTGATGGAGGCGATGGCTCTAGAAAAGATATTGCACAACATGGAGCCAGCTTAGGTCTTCCTATTAATGGTCAGATTAGCTGAATCAAAAACCTCAGCCATGGGAACATTTTGGGAAGATGATGTAGCACCCTAGATTGGTATTTGGTGGTGCACGTGTACCGGTGTACATGCGGTATTTTTATTTAAAATTTTTGTTCGTGCATACTTAAATTTAGTGGTAATTTTTTTAAAAAAAAAAAAAAGAAATTTACAGCTCATTTTGATGCCACTAACCATCATAAGTATGCTTGAAATTAGTATTTAATTATGTAAGGTTGTTTATAATTTTTAAAACTACACAAGTATAAATGCAATTATAATTAAATTATGTAAATATATTTATAAATAACTCATGCACGTACACACATACACTTACAAAGTCCTACTTTTAAATGATCAATAAAAGTCAAATCAGCCCAGAAAGGTAACCATTCCAATTTGGAAACGTGCCCCTTCTAAGGCAAGAAATGAAATTATTGGTCCACCAAAAGATCCTTCTAGGTTAATCAATTTATTGGCCTCTAAGAATAGAGCCCTCAATCTAAATATTTTAATATGAGTTGAATAATGGCGGCGCGTGTTTTTAAACATTTGATGAGATTTCTTATCATATAATTAGGATTCATCTTCCCATTTAAGATTTATGGTAAATAATGTGAGAGTTTCTATAGTGCTAAGATATATGAATGGTACGGCGGTGTATGAGTCAAATAATTTTGGACTTCCTCTTCTCGATACTAAGTTGTTCTGAAGTGAATTTTTGTAAGGTTGCATCAATACTGGTACAACCGAAACTTATTTGTGATGATAGATAGAAGCAGTAATTTGAATGATATAATTGCGGATGATAAACTAGTTGATATGTGAGTGTCTGAGTTCGTGCAAACCTAAAAAACTCGAATATGTGTAGTTACAATTATTTAGCTTTTGAGTTTTTAGTTTAGGCATGACCCGAGCTGAATCGCAATTCGATTTTGCTGGGGTTTAAGACAAACCAAATGGAAAAACCTGAAATCCGAAATTAACCATCGATCCGAATAACCTAGGCAATAAATTCAAATATTGCTACTAGGGTCCGTGCCCTGATGGTAGCACCACTTGCTGCTAATGGAAAGGTGCTGGTTTCGATTCTCATTTTACATTTCTGATATAGGTAATCATTCCAGCCTATGTCCATTGGTTATTACAAACGTGCCCCCGAGAAGCACTTAACAGAAAAATCCGTTCATGATGTGAGGGGTGTAAAGGCGCGTGATTGTAATATCATTTGTCATAGTATAAACGCCAATCAAAAAATTCAATTAAATTTTTTAATATTTGTCTCAACTTAAAATATTTTGGTGACTAAAAAGCTTTAGAAATTCATACAAAATTTATTACAATTACATAATTTAATTCTTGTCATTACCCAATGCAAATAACTCAACAAATGGACATAATATTTCACGATTTTAATGTAGTAGTACTTAATATATTAATAATGAACAATTAGTATGTATTTCTTAGTTAGTTATTTATTCTATACTTCTTTTTTAACTATTCATATAATAAATTGGATTTGGTAGACATTTTATAAATTGGATTCAAAATTGAAAAGAAGAATGGGTAGATATTTTATAAATTAGCGGAGAATTGATAAGAAGTGAATTACAACAATGGTCCAAGGACTATCCCCTCTAGACAATCTTAGGACTTTGTGATATCATGACAAAGTTGTCTATCAAATACACAGCATCGTTGGGGTGTGAAGGCTATCCATGAGTCTACTCATTGGGTAATTTATATTTTTCTATCCGTAGGGTAGGGCAAGTTCCAAAGAAAAATAATCAATATAATTAAAATAGGATATGATAAGTTCCAAAATTTGGGTACCCATAACCAACCCCGTATTATTAATATATATTTAATATCTCTTTTATAATATATATATTAGTATATAGAAACTTAGATTTATTATTTAATATATCTACCAAAATGTGTTTTAAAACTATATTATTATTATTATTCTATTTATTATAAATTTTAAGTAAAATTTATGTTAGGATAATGATTTTCAAAAATAGTATAAAGACTAATACAATGAACCAATTTGAAATCAAATGCGAAACCAAACTAACTTTAAAAAAAATAGAGTATAGTACATTTATAACCAACTTGACTTAAAATATATTATGGTAGAAGTTTCTAAAAATAAAATAATAGTATATTTGATATCAAATCAATCCTATCCAACCTAAATTGCACCCCTTAGCTAGATGTGGAGCAAGCAGGTCCAAAGACTATCCGCTTGGGACAATCTTGGAACCGTTTTAATTCTCATTCGAATTGATCGACATTAACCTCTCCGAATCAACTCAAACTACACCCCTACTTAAAATTGATAGAATATAGCAAAATATAGCAAATCAACACTCCAATTGTCATGTGGTTACATGGTTGTGTGGGCAAGTGTGTGAATATGTAAGGTCTAGGGTTTGAATCCAAAGGGGAGTAACAAACTCCTTTCAGACCAAAATAAAATAAAATACATAAAAAAACACGTGTAAATTGATAAATATAGTGACAATTTTTTATATTTAAAAAATGATTTTCTTCTGCTGTGTGCAAGGAATTAATCTAATCCGTCAACTTTTCAAGGATCTGGGGGAGAGATCTGTGAAGTATATGCAAACTGAAATTAGTAAATATATTTTGTTGTTCGTCCGCGGGTAGCTAGAGAAAAATATGGTGTGCGTTTCTTTCATTTCGGCAGTTTAAACTTGGTTATCAACTTTGAAAACTAAGGTCGACTATCCAATGAACCAGAACTGTGGATGGACTATCGCTACAAATTCCTCCAACTCGAAATTTGTTGACTTTAGGTGGTTTAATTAATTAAATGTCCTATGACCTCTGGAACTGTTGGCCCACTTTAAATCAAAAAATGCCTTGATCAAACTGATGTATGAATTCGATCATTGTCGTTTGGATCTGATAGTACTGATGCATGGATTCCACTGTGTATTAATTGAAGTTCGGGACCCCCAAAATAGTGCATTTGGTGCATTCGAATGCAATAAATAACGACAGACTGAATTGTCATAGTCCCTTTCATGTTTGTTGAACTAAAATTAATTAGATGTCTTCGATTAGCTTCTGGCCAAAGCTTTTTAGGAGCTAGAGTTCGATTTCTTTAATTTTTAGTGCCCATTAAGGTTAAGATTAATTTATTTTAAAAAATGTAGCATAGAAAATATAAAAGAAGATGGCAAATATTGATGTGTTTTAAATGCATATTAGATAAATGATTAAAATCATAAAATATATAATAAATATTTAAATTATGAAATACATAATAAAGATAAATGATTGAAAAATACGTAAGCTTGAAGGTTATGTACATCACCTAATGCTTTTATATCCGGTTATTCCTCTTATTTCCTTGGTTCTTGCTTGGCTTATTGGTAGGAATTCCGACCCGGTTAATGTGATTATGTTGTTCTACAAGTAATGATTCAACACTCATATAAGTATAAAAATCTTCGTCCTTGCCCTTTGTTTTTAATTTTAAAATATATTTGAAAAATTTTAACCATTTATCATATTTATCCATGTGTACATATTTATGGTTTGGAAAATTAAATATATTGCAAACTTTTATATACGTCATTTGATCATTCCAAACCGGCTCAAAAATATTTTTTTTATTTTAAAATGACTCAAATACCTCTGTATTTAAAAATACAAAATAAATATATACACATATCTAAAAATGATAAAAATTAGTTTATAGATTTAATATAACTAGATTAACATGTTTATTAAAAAATTTTAAAAATAAAAAATACATTTTTGGACCGCTCACCAGATTTCAAACGGGTCTAATAAGATCATGGCTCTTTATATATTATATTCGTAGTATATATTTTTCAACATTTTTAATATTGCTAATATATTCATTATCAAAAGATATTATTTTTATAAGATATAAATTTTTTATGGAAATTCTTTTTGGTGGCATAACAAAATAAGATGTATTAAACATGATCAATCATTTAGATTTTAAAAAATATATTTTAAAATATAAAAATCAAGAATAAGCATGAAGAGTTTCGTACTTACATAAATATTGAATCATATCTTTTGTTGTAATTAGCAAAAAGTAATGGAACATGATTCAATGTTGCACATTGGCATTGAAACATGGACAATGACTTGATTTTTTAATTATAAGGGTAATTTTTTTTTATGAATGGTAATTTATTAATATAGTCACTTAGTTTGACACTAATTGCTTATATACTCATATTATTTCGTGAATTGTATATTATCCCCACAATATTTCACAAAAATTGCTTACGTACCCCTGTCAACGATTGAAATTTAACGGATTTTATATACCCATTAAGTTTCACGCTAATTGTTAATATACTTTATTGTTTCACAAATTATATATTACCCCTGCAAAGTTTCACCAAAATTGTTTATATACTTATGATAACTTATCGCCAAATATGCATTAAAATTTTAAATAATGACAAAAATGACTTTATTTAAAATTATATTAAAACACTTTTTTTTATTAAATATTAAAACACTTAGTTGTATAAGTGGAAGAGGTTTATAGAACACTCGTATTAATTGTTGATATGTTATCTCCTTCCACTTGCATAATTGGGTTATTTTCGTTATTATCCAAAATTTTAATGTACATTTAGCGACAAAAAGGCGTCATAAGTATACAAGTAATTTTGGCGAAACTTTGTAGGAATAATATATAATTTGTGAAACAATATAAGTATATCAATAATTAGCATCAAACTTAATGAGTATATCAACATATTATATTTTTTTATTTAATAACTATTAAATTTTAGCCATTATCAGGGTTACACAAGCAATTTTTGTGAAACTCCGTGAAGATAATATGTAATTCGTGAAACAATGTGATTTATGAAATAATGTGGGTATATCAACAATTAGCGTCAAACTAAATGAGTATATCAGCAAATTACCCTAATTATAATGAACCCTTTCATTTTAATTGAATGATAAATTCTTTATTTTGTGAAAATATAATAAATTATTGTTTTAGTTTATTAATTATGGGCCACAAAATTATGAAACTAATTCGATGGATGCATGTGCACTCTTAAAAGTTTTTATCATAGTGATTCATTTAAATTTCAATAATAATAATAACCGTAATAAGTTTTTCACATGTTAACTAAAAGTATGACGATAAATGCAATGAAAGATTTCGATCTAATCGAAATCATTGTAAGGGGTTCTAAAAATCTAATGGCTGCAGCGTGCTGCCGGGGCAGCATTGAATCATTTACAGTAAGTAATCTCCTATTGACCAGGTGAGAGCTGGACCGAAACCAGCTAGGGTTTAAAGTTCTTTTGACTGGTCCACCTAACGATGACCCACTGTTGGCCTCCTGCCCCACATGAGTTGGTGAATTTTAGCCGCATGCGAACATCCAAGCCATCATCATCTTGATCAAAGCGGTGTCAATCACCCGTCCAAACAGCGAGACCCAGTCCCCTATCAGAATTGGAATGATGAAGCCACGTAGATTGACGAATCGTAAAACTCGAAGAATTGGTTTTCTTTATATTCCATTTTCCAATAATGAAGAACATGGTTTATATATGAGGGCTTGAAATTAAAATCCAGTTGTGTTAAATTGAGTGTTATTTATCATATTTTCTAATATATTGATAGATCCAATAAAAAAATATATATTAATAAAAAATTTTCCTTCGGCTCCACTTGTTAAGGTGGAAAAAAGTGGAAATTTTTACTCAATAGTTTTATTTCTTTTTATTATTGCTAATTTTTCATCTATTTATAAATACACGATAACTTCTATTTATGGCTAAGTTATGTTTTTAAATCACTTTAAAACATAATTATTATTTAAAATTTTTTCGATTACTTAGATCTTATTTTAGGATTTATATGATAAAACTTCATAAAGAAAAGCTTTTGATGTAATTTTTTTAAAAATGGAATAAAATGATATGACGTGAATAAGACAATGATGGATAGTAAAAAAAAAAAAAAAGTTAAACTAGACAAATTAGTTGTATGGATAATTCTATAAAAAAAATTAAAAAGTATGATAATTCCATACGAAAACATGAAAAAATAATCTAAAAATAGGATAATTATAGATATTGAAAAATTTTAGATTGAGTGTGCATTTGTTTACACCAAAAACTTCTTAAACTAAAACTTTTCACTCTTTATAACTATCATATTTTTCAATCATTTTTTCACATCTTACTATATAACTATGATACTTTTTAATCATTTCTACATGACTACATATATAATTAACTTATCTATTTTTATTTTATTCTTTTTACTCATCACTATTACACTTATAATATCATATGATTTGTTCTTATTTTAAAAGTTTTTACACTAACCAACCCAGCATTTGCTCTATTGTTCATGGCTGGTGTATTAGAGACATGGCACATTACCGTGTTGTGATTTGAATCTTCTTTGGGGGATTTCAATTAGAATTTCAGTTGGAGTTTTGGTCTTCTTTAATAAATAAACAAGAACTTGTGGTTTTCCTTTAGATGGATAGGAGCTTTTCTTCATGGTGAATAGGTATGATATGTAATATTAGATATCATGATGTACAATATCAATAAAAAAGCTTTTACACTAAAAATGTATTTGAATAACTTAAAACTTCTTAACCTAAAACTTTTCCTCTCACAACTATCATATTTTTAATCATTTCTTCTTATGTACTTATATAATTATCTTACTTTTCAACCATTTCAATGCAATACACATACAATAATCTATTTAATTTAACTTTATTTTTTTGGCTTTCTCCTCATTACCTCAATCATATAACTTTATTTTTACACACAAAAAATTTCTTCCAACAAATTATTATTTTCCAAACATATTCTATCCCTATCATTTTGCCATAAAAATTCTCTATTTTTCCACATTTATCCTTATTTTATAATTATTTTTCCTTCTAATAATCTTATTTATTCTAACTTTATCTCTATCGTTTTCTATCAATTACACAACTTTTAAAATATTTAATTTTTTATTCCTCACCCTTTCCTATAATCCCACAGATTTCACATTAGCAAACGTTACCTTTCCTCTTAAAAATGTCATCAATTCCCAACCGCACTCTGAAATTAGTCTGAAAACCTTTAGACGTAGCCCTTCCATCGGCGGCGGGCGCTTTACGCGGGTGGAAAATTTTCCCTACGGCGCGGCAGGTGAGGAGCCTCTTAAACGGTGAAAAACGCAAACAGGCCTGTCATGAAAGGAGTGGTTACATTGTATCGTATAAGGGGGGGAAAATAAAAGCCACTAGCTCAAAAATAGGTGGGTCCCACCAGCAGACGTTGAAGAAAAGAGGATGCCCCTAGCGCCATCTGAGCCATCTATTTTATAAAACTAAGATGGGCCCGGGTCTGCGACGCCCCGAGAAAGACCCGGCGGCTGGACACGTGGCGAACGCTTGACGGTCATACAAGCGTGGTTTTGACGTCAGCTGCCGGTTGTTCTTACACCGACTAACTGCAAAAAATACTGGGGCAAGCTACTAGCTGAAGTGACGAAAACAGCCTCGGCTTCGTAGCAAATAACATTGCCCCCAGCTCCTCTTGGGTCTTAGCCTGCTGCGTCGGCAAGTACCGTCCCGATTCATTCCTTTGTTAGGTGATCCAATACATTGACTTGATGGCCGCCCCATAATTTACTAGGAAAGTACGCATTTTTTTAATAATGTTATTAGCTTCTGCTCCCGATCTACCTGATCGATCATTTAGTAGATATCAATCAGAACAACGGCTAGGATCAGTCCCCGCTCATACGAATACAAAATTGTGAACATGCATGATAGCCAGTGGGCCCACACATGGTTAGCAAAAGTCCTTGATTTGTCACCCTGTGGGCCCGCCAACTAGTTACATTCTTGCAGTGGTTAACCACACGTGAAAAGCAGAACTTGAACTCGGTAACACATGGTAGAACAGTGTTATTTTGACCATGTTTCACCTACTTAACCTCAGAACGGGTCCACTGCAAGAATTGATTGAATGCAGCTATATATTAATTTAATGGGTTTTGTTTCGCTGTAACTAGGTTATGTTGAAATGGTTGTACATAATTTTTTCATTTTTAATAAATTGATATTGGATAGAAAATTTACTTGGTTCGTTATATTTAATATTATTTGTTTAGGTATGAGATAAGGTTTTGTCCAATTCAAATATGTTCATGGGCCCCATTTGCTAAAAAATTTATCTATAAATTATAAAAAATATTTATATCAATTTACATATATATTAGAATATAATAATATTATATATAATTATTTACCCACATAGTATTGACATTTTAGATGGTTTAAATATTTAAAATATAATTTTAAAATTAATATTTAACATTTAACTATTTTATTACATTAATTTTTCAAATTGATATATGAGGCTCATGCAAGTGATATTAGATAAATGAAAGAATTTTCATGATAATATAAATTATATTAAATATAACAAATAGAGTGAATTTTTCATCGAACATCTAGATGTTAAAAATAAAAAAGATTATTTCAAAAAAATTAAATAAGTTACAAAGAAAAAGAATTTCATAAAGCCACAGCCCCAATTTAATTAACATTTGTTTTGTTTTCCATCTTTCCCTCTCTCCTCAATGTATGATTTGTGTTCAATATTCAAAACCAGTTCACATTTGCTATGTTAAACTAGTTTATATAGTCCCCATTTGCATTATTATATAAAATAAAATTCCTTTATGAGTAATTATCTAATACATACATCTATATGTGTTGAAACTCAAAGCCTAGATTCATCCTATGGTTAGAATTTTTTTGAATTTTTTATTTTTTCATTTTTATATGACACCACATGTATTTAATTTACATGTAATTTTGTTTTAAAAAATTACACATAATTTTATCGTCTTTGGATTTTCTTTGTTTTTGCAAAGAAAATGGAAGATAAGCTTCCCATACTAAGACTTGAAACCCATACCTCCTACACCTTTGGCAAGATTCTTGTCAACTGCACTAATTGTGTGCTAATGCATTCTTAGTGTCATAGTTATATATATTGTTAACACCTCACCTTAATTGGAGAAACAATTTAAACGGAGCTTTTACAATTGACTATCCATATTGAAGCATAAAGATCAATCTAGGAAGAGGAAATTGATGGCACAATAGGAGACATGAACATGTGAGGATAAACAAAATTATAATTACTTCTGCTCTTTATGATGGAAAAAATCTCTATACACTTTTTTGTGGTTCCATTCTGGAGGCTATATATTTAGAACTCAATGATCCGAAAGTATATTTTTCCAATTTAACACAATGAACTTTCACTTATGATTCTACATAAATGAAGCTTATATATATTTAATAAGAGTATAAAGTCTTAAAACTATCACACTTATCCCACATTTGCAAACAAAATAATCAAAAATGTATGTTTCATTAACTTAATTCAATAAATTTGTATGTTTAATAATGTTTTGTGATAGTAATATGTTTTGTGATAGTAATAATGTTTTGTGATAGTAGTGAAGCTTTTTACCTTTAAATTTATCATAGATGTGAATTTATATTGATAATTATATAAACGTTTAAAATTA
Source organism: Annona squamosa (assembly GCA_035584095.1). Classification (NCBI taxonomy): domain Eukaryota; kingdom Viridiplantae; phylum Streptophyta; class Magnoliopsida; order Magnoliales; family Annonaceae; genus Annona; species Annona squamosa. The sequence goes on from JAXCLR010000050.1 coordinate 67,337,577, forward strand.
TCGTATTTAATCCACATTTTTAATCTGACTCATTATCTCGAAACTAACCTAAAATTTGTTTCAAAAACTATTAAAGAAATTGAACGGTCGTATCAACTTTATCTAACTTCGCATAAAAGGTAATGTCAAATAAAACAAAAAGTTAAAATTTAGTTGACCTTAACTTGGTATGACTCGTCTATATTTTCACCCTTACTTATAAATACACATGCAATTCCTATGAAAAAAAAGAGCAAAGGGTGATGAGAAAGAAATTTCCACTCATATAATCATCTTTTTCAAAGATAAAGTCTCTAACCCATACATTGTATCAATATCAAATAATGATATATCCAAGGATAAAAGTTAGCGATGATTACTCAAGAGTTCTAATATCACATTTGATCCCTCACACACACCAATATCGTGGAACGGCACAACATTCAATCCCTCATGATCTTTCTACAAAATTCTTATTTTTATTTTTAGGATCCGCTAATAATTCTTATTATTATTTTATTCTATATTTTTACTGTCTTTTGATTACACCCGCTCCAAATTTTTCTAATTAGCGTCTTTTATTAGTTTAATCACCAATTTTGGTTAATGATGACTCGATCATAATTTTATGATGATAGCATGAAATTTGTTTTCAGCTTAATTCCCGATATCACTGATTACATTAAACTAGTTATTTAAATATTTCATAAACATTTCCGTTACATAATCGTAAAATCATGCATCTGCATTGTTTCAGCATGGCACTTGCATAATACCAATGATATGCTGAACAGTCCTAACTAACATTACTAATTGTGATGATTTTATTTTTGCATTCACTGCATGCAATTAATGGTACCATGTGGCATTTCATATTATCATTTGTAATATTATTTTTTATATGAGATGTGTGAACAGCTTCCTCCAATGACGTTGGTCCATGTCATATCGTCAAACACTAAAGCATTTAATTAATGACATTGTTAGCAAGCTACTGATGTAACTACATTCCATTAGTACTGTCGCTTCTACCTTGCATAAACAAAGATCAAAGCATTTTGTTTTCTATTTCAGCATATATCAACATACATGCAAACTTTTTAGTACTAATATTCATCGTAACACGCTTAAAACCATACTCTACACATATATAAATGAATCAGTTGTCAATATTTCTTTCTACTTTTGTAAACAAAATCAATGACCTCGTTCTTTTTTAAATCTAGGCATTCATGTGGGGTTATTTGTGCATACAAGTCTTAAAAGTGCATATGTTTCATATAGTAATATAGTGAAGCTCACATGTCTCGCAAGTCGCAAGCATGCACGACAGAGCTAGCTGATGATACGATGTTGGTTGCATGGAGTCGTAAGAGCAACCCGCTGTATGTGGATGACGTCAGACATCAGTAGCTGCAGTGGCTGAATACAAATCAAAGCATATTTATGCTCCAAAATTCCATCTCTTTGACACATAAATGTCTGTAGTATTTGCTTGTCATTTGTCTAAAGCATAATATTATTTCTTAATGGAGATTAAATTCTTTATATAATATTTTTCTTCTCTTTCTTTCTTGTATAAACTCATAATTTTAAATGTCTATAATTTTATTATAAAAATGATACTGTTAGCTTGGACTAAGTAATGACTTAATCTATGTTGAAAATTTTATTAATTTTTTTCACTTTTTTCTTCATACATTTGTTTATCTAAGTGTATATAATATATAAACTAAGTTTTATCATAGTTTGATATATATATATATATATTCTTTGGATTTTTAGACATATGGGTACTTTAGTCATTTTATCCATTTTCAACCATTGAAAATGGCTAAAATACGCATATGTTTAAAATCTCAAAAAATATATACATGTATTCAATAATGGTAAAAAAAAATTATATTAAATATATTATGTTGACAAGTTTATAAGTAAAAAATTACAACAATTAAATAAATTTTTTGAAATAAGTTAAGTAAGTCATTACTTAACCTGGACTAACAGAATCATTTCTCATTTTGTAATATTAGCTACTTCGTCTAACCAAGTTTTTATTTTTACTTTATAATATTAAAATTATTATATTAAGAGATTTTACTAACTATTTGTTCTAAGAATTTAATGTTCGAAGGGAAGAAAATTATTTTCATATGAAAAATAAATTTCTTTGACTATAAAAAGATAAAAATGAGAAGCATGAATGAGGTAAAAAATGAACGTCTTTCTTTTTGTGTAAGATAGAAAAAGATGACTGTTATGCAATATTTTAGGAGATTTTCATATAGATTCCTCTAGTATGTTAAAATTATTTATCTTCTAACTTCTAGCCCTCTTGCTACGGATTTTAATTTTCAAAAATGAGTAGCTTTAGTTCTTCCACATATGCAAGGTCTTAACATTGTTAACTTTTAATATGAAATAAACAAAAAAAAATCTTTTCTAATATTTTGAACAAAAATCTTGATCCATCTAATTAAAATTTCGAATATTCTTTTCTGGAAATAAATTTCATAAAAAGGACTAACAAAAATTTAATTCAACGATAAATTTTATTTTTTATTATGCAATAAAATTTATTTAAGATTTGGACAAAATGATTAAATTTTTTTGTAATTTTATATTAAAAAGTTAACTGTTCTAAGTTGTTATTAAAACTATATATCTATGAAATTTAAAATTAGACTGGGGCAACCAACATGCACATCTCCTATTTTTTATCTTGATAGCTTTTGAGAATTGGCGAAAAGGTTAGAGAATTCACGCAAAAAAGTAAAAACATATTTAAAACTACTAAAGGATCTCAAGGCGGTTTTCTACGGTCATGAATTGCGGTTTTGGACGGTCTACGGTGGTTTTTGTCTGCGTAGATCGGTTAAGGATTCACCGGCTGCGACACAGCTTATCTGCAATTTGGTTTTAGAAAGTCATCAGGTTTTCGGTGGGAGGGAGATGCGACCACCCCGTTGCGTGTTCACCACCATTCTTCACATGACAAACCATCTCATCATCCCACCGTTCATATGAATTTTCTCCACCAAAATTCTTAATCCTATAGCACCAAGTCGAGAATACCTTAGGCCTTCTTTACGAAAGTTGAAGATTTTAATCTTGGCCACCCGATGCAGGGCCTCTAAACGAACGGTCCTGAGCATTCTTGTTGGCACACACCTGCACGTGTCAGTCAAGCTGGTGGTGGACGGTGAGATTGTATAAAAGTGACAAAAGTCCTCTCGAAAAACATCCGCCTGATATCCAGAAATAGAACGGTTTCATTTGGTGGGGCCTACCTCCACCGTTTAAGCTGCCGCGAGGGACTATCAAGATAGTCGTCTGCGGAGCCGCGAAGGAAAATTAGTTTTCAGGGGAAGGCAATAGAGAAAAAAAAAAAAGCTTTCTCTATTTTGTTTCCTAGCTTTGAATTCCATCCCCTCTTTCCCTTCCTTCAGCCTTTTATCTCCTTTCTCCTCCTCCTTTCATCTTCGTTATTTTAGTCAGTCCGTTTTCATCAAAACCGACTTTTCTTAGAAACCGAGAGAGAGAGAGAGAGAGAGGAGGGGGGAAGAGGGAGAGATCGGGCCATGGATACATGATCGCCTCCGTGTCTCCATGGCAACAGAGAGAAGTTGGCTTGGCCGCCATTAATGGAGTTGCTCCGATAGCAGCGGGAGGTGAGGAAGCTCTTTGGAATTGTTTGATGGCTAATAAGGACAATCTGCAGCAGACGAAGCAGCAGCAACAGCAACATCAGCTATTATATGGGACGATGCAATCTTCAGCTTCTTCTTCTTCCATCCACGCGCCTGGAAATTTCATGTAAGGGGATGGAAAAGAGATGGGAAAAAATACCCATCTCTTGACTATCGATTTCGTACAAAAAATTATGGCTTTTCGAGTGTGATCATGTACCTTTTGTTTTTGATGAGTTTTCTTCTTCCTCTGCATTTTCCCTTTATTGCTTCGCTGATGTTATCGTGGGTGCAGAAGTAAAGAGGCAGCTGGCGGGGCTTATGACTTGGGGGAACTAGATCAGGCCCTCTTTTTGTATCTAGAAGGACAAGATCATCCATCAGTTCAGGAACAAAGACGTATGCTTTCTCTTGCCATCTCTTTTCTTGTTTCGAAAGAGAGAGATTCTTTTTCCATCTTTGCTCCCCATGACTTGTCGAGGATCGAGAGAGAGCTGTTGGGATTCCCTCGAAAAAGTCTTTTCGCTGCATGCTCATGAGCGAGGCGTGCATAACTGATATGGTTGTACTTCATTTTGACCGGGTTTTGATAGACATACAAAGAGAGCAGAAATGGGCGTCTGTCTGATTTTTAGACTGTGACTTGTAACAGACTCTTCATGAATTTCTTACATATTCCTCCACCGACGAACGGTACCAAGTGATTTTAGCTCTCTCTCTCTCTCTCTCTCTCTCTCTCTCTCTCTCATGTCTTGCGCATGCATCTCTCCCTTCTGTCATGATTTTGTCTCTTGCACTGTTTTATTCCTCGCAACTTTGTATGTAGCTGCTTGAATTGGTCTTATCGTTACGAGATTCCACACCTCTTTAGGAGATTTTAATGCTTGCAGGCATTCATGTATGCAGAAAGCTCGGGAGTCCGCCCTACTTTGAACATTTTCCCCTCGGAGCCAATGCATGTTGATCCGTCTACAAAGGTGTGGGAACAGAAAGAAACAAGAAAGACTGCCATGAAAATTCCATTTCATGGGGGTTTAAAGTAGCTTTCTATGCAGCAGCTGAAAATTAATCTCCATGTCTTTCTTCATGAACTTTGTGTAGGATGGGATCAGTTTCGCTGCTCCAATAAGCAACACGTCCAAGAGACCTTCAGAACCATCCATGGAATTAGCTAGTCCAAGAAATGGCCCGGCTTCTGTTTCTAATCTAGGAAAAGGTGTCAAAGTAGGAGTAAAGGTAACGAGAATTTCTTAATTTTTACTATTTTCTTGTTTCCAAGAGCAGTATCTTAAAAGGACTGGAGCATGTAACCATTGTATGCATGAATGAACGAAAGTCGGAGATATTTCTTTTTTTTCTTTTGTTTATATAGCTGTTTTAATTTTTGGTTTATTTCATAGCGTGAAGGAAATAGAAAGGGTCCAACATCGAGTTCGGAGCAAGAAGGGCCCAAGACACCAGACCCGAAGGTACAAATGATTTCCAACCATGTATATTTTTACATGGAAGCAATAGATTTCTTCTTCTATACTCATGTGATGAATTTAATATGAGGCAGACACTGAGAAGACTAGCTCAGAATAGAGAAGCAGCTCGCAAAAGCAGGCTACGGAAAAAGGTCAGGCCAACAAATGAGCTTTTGTTTGTATTTAAGGAAAATTTTCATCGTTTCAACAGTTGGCTCTGACTTTTGGTTTTTCATGATCCTCCGCAGGCTTATGTCCAGCAGCTAGAGTCCAGTAGAATTAGATTAACTCAGCTAGAGCAGGAGTTGCAGAGGGCTAGAGCTCAGGTCTCTCTTTCTCTCTCTCTCTCCCCCGCTCTCTCTCATAGAAGTCAAGGACCCATGATTCATTTTTTTTTTTAATCTGGGTTTTCGTGATCAGGGCTTCTTTCTTGGGGGAGGTGTTGTTGGGGAGCAAGGCGTTCCAGTTGCAGCCGGCAATATCAGCTCAGGCAAGCATCTCATCCCAATCAAGCTCATGCATCCGGTAACTAGCATTTTTCCCCCATCACGTTTCTGATTACTTACTGGCACTTCCATTTCTCTCTGTGTTTGAGTCCAGACGCGGCAGTGTTCGACCTCGAATACACGAGATGGCTGGAGGAGCACCACCGGCTGATGTGTGAACTTCGAGCCGCCGTCCAAGAACACCTGCCGGAGAACGAGCTGAGGCTATTCGTGGACAACTGCCTGGCCCACTACGACCAGGTGATGAACTTGAAGAGCATGATCGTGAAATCAGACGTGTTCCATGTCGTTTCTGGCATGTGGAAAACGCCGGCGGAGCGCTGCTTCATGTGGATGGGAGGATTCCGCCCTTCCGAGCTCATCAAGGTATACAGTGAAAAAAAAATTAGAAAACTTTCTTAATTTCTAACTCTCCACATCTGCATTCATTTCTCTTAAATAAATAACTAGCATCATTTTCTTCTTTTAAACCTCCGGCCATCATTCGTATACTCAAACAGTTTTTACAACTTGAGGGCTTTCCAGGTTGACACTAAAAGAAAACATATGTATACATATATATAAATCAAATGAGATTTAAGGCGGTCAATTTACTTGCACGGAACTTTACGGGTCCGTCTTACACGTGTGGCTTGATCTTTTTGACCTCCACACGAGTTCGATGCATGTGGTAATTTTCTACTAAATGTAAACAAAAAAAAAAAAAAAAAAAAACGGAAACACAACAAAATGAACATAGGAATCC
>JAXCLR010000050.1:67344017-67372737 GCA_035584095.1 Annona squamosa
GAAATATGTCTCTCATAAACAGCTAATTAACAAGCAACAAATTAATATAGCAGTTAGAAGTGCAAAGTTAAGAGTAATTTTACGGAGAGCACCATGAACAGTGTGACTCACAGCTCATGTGTGAATCATCAAAAGTGGTTGTGAGGAAAAGGAAATTAAAAAAAAAAATTCATTCGGGGGGAGTTTTCATCTTTCAAGACACTTTAATTTTTCATCGTTTTTTGCGTTTTTAATTACTGTCCTTAATCTATTTTGAATCTATTCACTATTTCACTCAGATTTAGTGTAATTTTTCCCCGCTGGTCTCCTTTCCCCGTGCCCTTACGAGTACGGCACATCCACAATGCATGCACGGATATCCGAATTTCAGCGTGACTCGCTGCTCATGTGCTGCATGCAGTACGTGTGGGGTGGGTGGTCTGAACTGTCCATTTGATGAGCGATGGTTGGAGAGGCAAGGGACATAGACCTTCCTGTCTGAATTTTTTTTTTTTTTTTTTGAAAGGACCTTCCTGTCCGATTTGCTGTTCCATAAAGATGAAAAGTGAATAGTTGCACAGAAGCCCTTGGACACAGGATTACAATTCCGCAGCCAATACGGAGGGAACTGTTTTGGGAATCTGATAGTGAAAAGTCTCCGATGCGTCTGTGCCTCGATTCCTGATCGCTGTAGGAAATATATGTGGCAGTTGGAATATATGTAACTCTCATAATAGCAATCAGACCCGGTCCGCGAGCGGAGAGAATATCTTGTGATATTTTTTCCTTATCTCTAAATGGTCAGGTACAGCACCTGCACAATGACCTGTGCTACAGCCGTTTTACGTATCACTCGATCACACGCGCAGAATACCCTATAGATCCCAAGAGTGCATGTCCCACTCCATAATTTGAGCTGACCCAATTAAAAATTGCACTGTGTATTTATATTATATTCTTAAATCAACAAACAAATTATCTGAAACATTACTAATTAATCTTAATGGCATGGATAGAAAACGTGACTTTTTTGCAAGAAGAAGTCATGGGCAATGCCACCAATTAAAAAGAAAAAAGTTGTTAGGAGTCAGTCAACCAATCATTTCTCCTAATTAATTATGTATTGAGTTAATCATCACAGGTCTATGGTCATATGTGTATATGTGTATACAAATATATTCGTAGTACGAGCTTTCCGCCTTGTGATTTTTCATCCACAGATGGTATTTTTATTTTTTTATTTTTTTTTTGCATGTACATGCATGGTGGTAATTAATTAGCATGAATTAGTAATGAATTTTGTTTTGGTAGCATAGATACTTTTGAACCACATAGAGCCATTAACGGAGCAACAGATATTGGGGATCTGTAGCCTTCAGCAATCAACGCAGGAGGCTGAGGAGGCTCTCAGCCAAGGCTTGGAAGCCCTGCACCAGTCCCTCTCAGACACCATAGCTTCAGACGCTTTGAGTTGTCCCTCCAACATGGCTAACTACATGGGTCAGATGGCGGTTGCCATGAACAAGCTCACCACCCTCGAAGGCTTTGTAAGACAAGTATGTTGCCTCCCTCGCATCCTTTGAGAAATTTCATTTTTCTAGCATTTATCATTAGGGGAATACATTCACATACAACGCTTCAGCTTTTCCACTGCAAAAATTTTTATCTTTCGGTATGATACTAGCAATTAATATCGTCAATAATAATTACCAAAATATTGTCAATAATAAGCCAAAAAATTCACCAATTTCATTGTTGATCAACCATCAATATCCTTCCCAAAAGTACTTTTTTTTGTAGTGTTCCATGTTCCACTTTGATCGTATGCAACATTTAAACCTTGAAAAAATTTAAAACCCAACTAGTTAATTAGGTCATCTTAATAAGTGTAATATTATACAAATAAAAACCACGCGAGAGAGAAAGAAGTGCTATGTTTTAAGCTTCTAACTCTTCAACAAAGTTTTCTATTTGGGTTACTTACTTGCAACTAAACTTAAATTTGTTTGTATTCAATACCAGGGGCAATTACTATCTATTTTAATTGCAATAAAGTCTTGCTTATAGTTAAATTTAAACAGCTATATAAAATATTTTTTTAGTTGCATTTTTATGTAACTATGATTGTATTTAACCAAATGCAACAATTCGAAGGTAATTAAGTAACCGAAAATCAATTGTAGTCTAATCTATATCCATGGAGCCAAATTACCGAAAGATCAATACAATGAAATCTGTTGTAGCAATATACAGTAATTATATAATAACGTATCCTTACTGCTATTAATTTATTTACATTGCATTATTATTAGTGTTGACCTCACTTTAGGATGATAAAACTCAGTAGCAACTCGAGTCGAGTTAATTCTTCATCCACTCTATTTATATCTTATATATAAAAGTAGCACTATCCAATAATTATATGAGAATATATCCTCACTACTATTAATTTATTTACATTGCATTATTATTAGTGTTGACCTTATTTTAGGGTAATAAAACTTAAAAGTGCAGCTCACGTCGAGTTTTTTTTTTTATATTGTGGTATTTTGCATTCATCTTATTTATTATTACAATTAATGCTAAGATATTCTAACAAATTTTCATATAACATTCTCACAACTATCTAACATAAATCCTACAAAATCTCATTCAGTAGATACTCCCAAAATCTCATAAGTTTAGTTAATTCTTGACATACTCTATTTATATCCTATCCATAAAAATCATATTCTCCTCTCCTCATAAGTTAAGTTTCTTATCAAACTTTTCATGTCTAAGTACAAGTCAGATCAATTCAATTTCAATTCTAAATTGAGTCCTCCAATAACATTGGATTTGTTTTTTTTTGTAAATAAAATATTAAATGTTGAGGAAAGAACATAAAGAAAGAAGGCAAATCTTTTTAGGGAGGAAGAAAAATAAAAAATTGAAAATATTTTGAGTTATAAAAATAAAAATGTGGTACATATAGATGATAACACATAAAAATTTATATTTAATATAGGGTACCCAATCGAGTAAATACCCATCATATGGAAGTTGAAACATATCTCACCTTCACTGAAGGTGTATAAATTTTCGTACCCTATCTTATTCTATGGGTAATTTTTTTAATTTATTTTACTTAAAAATGGATCATTACAATATGTGCCTATCTAAATTGAATCTCTAAATTAAGACGCAAAATTTTAAAGGAAAAGCATTTGGAAAAGTGATGAAACTTTTAAATGAAAAGATTTTTGCATAAAAGTTCCTAAAATTGGAGAAAATAATTGTAATATAATAAAAATAATTATGAAGAATGAGGAAAATAAAATGAAAATAGATAAGTTAATCGTATAAATAGTTATATATGAATGATTGAAAAGAGGATTTTTTTATTAGAAAAAAAGAATATTTGCGTAAAAAAATGTGAAGAAATAATTAAATAATAAGATAATTATGAAAATAAAAAAGTTTTAGCACGAAAAGTTTTATGCAATAAGAAAAGAATGTCACGTACACCTAAAACGGGCATGTGGATGCACAGGTTTGCTATTTCTATGTGCTGCGCGCAGTTGGATGATCAAGAGCGTTGATCTGGTAGATCACGCAATGGATGAAGGAAATCAAGAATAAAATATCTGTACCAGAAATAAAAGTTGGATATGGATCTCACAACAGGGATATTTCTGGGTTTGGTTCCATCCATGTCAGGAATATCAGGTAGACGGTTGGGACTGCTGCAGCCATGCCTGGCCCACTTGTCCGGAATCCTGCAAATCACACGAGTAAAATTCTATTAGAAGAATCCACAATTTTCTCACCCGCTACACAACCAAAGGCAAAGTAAAAATGCGGAGAATCATGATCGAATTAAGGCCCATCACACCAAAGTCAACCCGTCCAAGTCTTCAATTTCCAACGCACAACCTTGCCATTTTCTACCACTCATCATAAACGATGAAAATTGTAGTAAAAAATTACAAAAAATAAACAAACAAACAAAAGAAAAGTGGTACGGCTGGGAAACCCACATCATGCACCAAAATTACTAAATTCTTTTCAGATGGGACAAGAGATCAAATTGGTCCATCTTGTTGGCTTTGAAATCGATGCGTCAGCGTTGTAAATGTCAAAAAAAAATAAAATCAGATTGGACTAGTTAATCATGTGATGGATGGCAATAGATGCAGAATTTGATATCTTCTAGATTGGCTGGACGGTTGGGATTAATCATCTCTTCTTCCACGTCGAGGAAAAGGGCTCCAGTCCATGTTATGATGAGATATATCTCTGTCATGGCAAGCACCAAAAGTGCCCCTCCTCCTGCCAGAAGAGTTCAAAGGCGGCATGGGCATTCTGGGCAAAGCACCGAGAATCATATCATGCGTTTTGTTGACAAAATCAAGTAGATTCTCATGGCCATCATTATTGACAAAAGCTTACAAAAACTGCAATTGTATTTTCTGATGATGCTCAATCATGCCCCTTTGAACACGTGTGGCACGTGTCTCAAAGGCAGACAGTTCATCAAGCAGCTAGCTCACTTGCTTGAACTCTTCTCAAGTGCATGCATGCACAACCCCAACTAGAGCTCACGATCCCTTTCTCAACCTTGCCTGCCCACAGTAAATATGGAGGTCTACTTCCTGCTCCTTTTTCTCACCCTCCCCCATGACCTGGTGAGTCACATGCATGTGTTGGACATGTCCTTCACAAAGTCAAGAAAATTTGAAGTCATTTTCAACAGCCTCAACATCAAGCCAACCTCTTTCACTAGTCAAGCCCCACCATGATTTTCTTAAAATTTTTTCAAAAAAAAAAAAAACAAACAAACAAAGGAGGGACCATTGAGCTTTGGTGTAGTTTCATGGGCAAAAGAGCTCCTAATCCTGCATAGTGAATGTATTATAGCAAATGGTTATTTTTCTTTAGTTGAAAATAATAAGGGATTATTACAGAAATTTTTAAAGAAGTTTCAAGTGTTTGTTGGCCTAGGAGACTCCACGCAAACCAATTCATGGATATCAGTAGAATAATTAAAGTTGGTGAGGTTTACAGAGATCTTGCAAGGTTGAATTTCTCATCGTGTGTTTGATTTTTGGTGTTTCAGGCAGACAATCTGAGGCACCAAATGCTCCACCGGATACACCAGATTTTGACCACGCGTCAAGCGGCCCGCTGCTTTCTGGCCATGGGTGAGTATTTCCACAGGCTGAGAGCACTCAGCTCTCTGTGGCTGGCCCGCCCAAGACAGGAATGATCATCAGCTCTAGATTTCCCGGGGAGATGAGTTGGAAAGGAAATTAGAAATCACAAGATAAAAACTAGACATTATAGCCTCTTACCACCATTGGAGATCCCTCAACTCGACTCTCTTTGAGAGAAGAGAGAGATGTATAGATGGACACATACATAAACGTAGCGGATCTAGACCAGACGCAATATTCCACTGCTGAAAATGGCATTAGAACATCTCTCCTTCTCTCTGTTATTTCTTTTTCAGTGATCTTTTTTTCTTTCTAAATTAGAGAAGGAAACGGATGGGGCTTTTCTCTGTGTTTTTGGTGGGAGGGAAGGACGAGTGTTTTGGTGAAGCGCCCATGTGTCTTTTGGAACTTTTTCATGCATTTTGGAGCATTCGAAGAAGGGGACAAGGAGGGGTTTTTCCCCCCTTCCCATATTCTCATCCCTCTGTCCATGTCATGCATTGGTTGTCCATCTTAGAAAAATTAAATGTAGGCTGTGGATTTTGTCCAGAATGCTATGAATTAAGCTGGTGGCCATGATTATATTAATTAATTTCTATATATGGGGAGTTACGGATTTATCAAGACGGGGTCTGGACAGGTCCGTGACAGAGAATTGAACTAAGTGCATAACCCATGTGAACGTTGGGGAAGGAATAGGAGAAATTGGGCCACCCATGATTTGTGCATGGATAATATTTTTATATAGATGTAAAAATGTTAAAACCAGGATGACCATATAATCAACACCAGTATGTGAACGTCTGCATGTTTACGAAATCCGGGTTTCAGGGTTCGAAACACCTGAAACCGTAATTGGGCATTAGCCTCATCCATATAAAATATATTGAAAGGTAAAAAATGGGTTTCATACGTATGATGTAGCATGATGCAGCAGCCAAATTCTTCCGTGCCAATCTGTCATCGCTTTATGAGCCGTTTTCAGAAGGCCGTAGAGAGACTGAACAACTTTCCTGCCCAAAGTCGTCTAACTAACTGATTAGGGGGAGATATATCCATAGAACAGCTCATGCCTAGGTTGAATTATGAGACGACCACACGTGGTGGTTGGACCCATCTCAATTGGCCCCCGTCACCTACTACATCGATCAGTTGAGGGTGGGTTTTGATTCCATTTCTCCAAAACGTCCTAACTCCCTTGCATGCACGTATATGGTTAATTTCTTATATTGTATTAGGTAGGATTGCTGTGGTACTACCTGCGCAATCTTCTGACCTTGGCAATCCACCTGGTGTGCTTTCCATTCAGATTTTTTGTCTCCATTTGAATAAGTAGGCCCCATTTTTCTGCTACCTAAAACATGCAATTTGTGCTGTGGTATTCTTGTTTCCTTCATCTGTAGGGAAGTCTTGTACTGATGAATTCAAGTAAAATGAAAAGGTTCTTTAATGTTTCAAGTCTTACATGGTTTAAACGTGATTAAGTGTTTGGTAGGGAGATGGAAGGAGAAATAAGTGTAGAGGAAGAAGAAAATCCCAGCATCCGAGAACAATAAAAGATTAGAAAGTTGCTCCCACCTCTTTGCCGGACAATATGAGATTACCAATGGGTAGGATTTCACCTGCCCAACCGATGACTATGGCAGCATTAGCTTGAATCCTTGAAAGAAAACATATAGGGAAAAAAAAAGGGTCATATGGGCCGAATTTTGGCCCATCGAAAGGTCATAACAATTCCCAATGGGTGCTCATAGGCCCAAATCTCCCATGAGGATCCCGGGGGATCCCACACACCTGATTATAGACCCTGGGTACGTAATTTAGAAATAGAAATAGCCCCTCAAAAATTATCACCTGTTGTATTATAGATTCGTCCTGCTTCTATGAAACTTATTTTCTATACAACTCATTTTATTTTTAATATCTTGATAGTCAATGAAAAATTCATTTCATCTTTATATTTAACATCATTTTATAATATCTTGTAAATTCCTTTATCTGTCAAATATCACTGTACATAAGCCCCATTGAAAACAAACATAATAGAATGGTTGAATATTGAATATTAATTGTAAAATTATATTTTCAACATTTAAATTATTTAAACTATCATTTATAAGTAAATAAATGATTTTATAGAGTACTATTACAGTCCAATACATGTATAAAATGTATCTAAATGTTTTTCATAATTTACACATAAATATATATATATATTTCAATAAATACGATTCATAAATATACTTGATTAAAATGAAACTTGATTTCTTAAATACACAAATAATAGGTTACACAAGAGCATACTCATTATAGATATTCTTCATAAAGCTCTATTTTTATGAAATTCCTTTTTATGTAACTTTTTTCATTTTTAATATCCTGATAGTTGATAAAAAATTTAATTCATCTATTATATTTAACATTATTTATATTATAATAAAAAGTCTTTCATTATTTAATACTACTATATATACGGTCTTATATATAAATATAATAAAATAATTTAATATAATATTAATTTTTTTATTTCAAAAGAGGGGATTCCTACCCTCCTCATTAACTGGAGATGCCAATGAGGTGCATGAGGAAACACTCTATTAAGGAGATATGTACGCTCACTTCACAAGTGGTCAACCCATGTAACAAAACATGATTTAGAAGAGAATGGGTGACACAATTGTTGCTTTTGAACACGTGTGTGAATCTACAACTTATGAAGCTAAATAAATTCTATTTTAACATCAAAACCATTAAAAATATTAGTACTATATGAATAAATGATTCTATAAAATAATATTATATTTTAATATATGTGTGAATAAATTTAAATATTTTTCAAATTTATACATGAATAAATAAATTTTTAAGTAAATATAACTTATGCACATATCTGATTTGGATGAAACTAATTCTCTTAGCTAAATAAATAATACTAAATACAATGAAAGAGTTATATTTTATATCAGTTATTAATATCTTAAAAATAAACGAGGTTATATGATATCACTTTTATGCATATAACTTGGTCGTGTAGAAGCTAAGTCATTCTAAATAAGTCAAAATATATTGGTATTTTGTTAATCTTTCATAAAATAGGTTAAGAAAACTATACGTGGAAAGTTTTCAACATTTTTTTCACAATAGTAAGTTAACAAAGCTAAATATGAAATTTGTTAAGAGCAAAAATTAAGTAAATTGAAGTATTTTCCAATTGCACTGATGAAATCAACTTTACACTATCTTACTTCATCTCATTTTCTTTTCAAATCAAGTTGAAGAATCCTTATTATTTTCAAGAACCAATTCACACTATTAAAAGAGGAAATCAATGCTCCTCAAACACGAAATAATCTCCCAACTTGGGAGATGAAGCTCTCACTTGGAATTGATTGTAGACTGAATGTTGATGTCAACTAAACTATGCTTGTGTTTGTAATAATTTGAAATATTAGATGCCAGAAAATACTTCTACAATGCCAAAATTTTAGGTTTACCTTTATTTTTCAATTAATCGCTCGACCCTTAAATTAAACAATTTGCCTGTCATATTTAAAATTATTATCTAACTAATAAATTAGGTATTAATTTTTTATGGTGGCCGACTAATAAAAGTGATAAAAGCGTCAAATTGATACAATATTTTTTATTCATATATTTACTTCAAAACTGTTAATTTAATATTTATATAATCTAAAATATCTTTCTTCAGTAGATAAATAATTTTATCAATTATTGTAAGATTTGGACAAATTGTGAATGGATATAATGGATTTTTATATTTTATGTATGATTATAAATACTTGAAAGCAAGTGTGGATTGCCTAAAATTTTGACTAAAATGATTTTAGTAAAAAAATAAATTATTTTTAACAAAAGAAGTAAATTAAGTTTTAATTTTATCATCAAGGTAGACTACAATGAAAGCAATAAACCTAAAAACTGTATTGAAGTACTTTTTAAAAACTAATACTAAACAAGAATACTTTAATCAAATTGGGTTTTATAGAAGTAATTTCATGAAACTCTTTTCATTTTCGACATGTTGATCCTAGATGGAAAATGCAATTGATTCATTGTATTTAACATTATTTTTTAACTAGGAGACCAAGTTTCATCTCAATCTAATATGTGGATAGGCCACATTTGCTCAAAAATAAGTGTATTCATTTGTAAATTATGAAAAAATTTTAGATCCATTTATTCACACATGTATTAGAATATAACGATACTTTATATGACCATTTATCTACGTATTATTAATATTTTAGATAATTTAGACGTTAAAAAAACTACTTTAAAGTTGATATTTTAATATTGAATCATTTTATTACATTAATTTTACACATTTATAAATGGGACTGATATACAATAAAATTAAAAAAATCAAAAGATTTTCAAGATACTATAAATGATGCTAAATACAATGGATAAAATGGATTTTCTATCAATTATTGAGATTTTAAAAATGGATAAAGTATTATAGAAAAAAAGTTTCATAGAGGCATCCCCAAATACTAAAAATAAGCAAACTTGTTCAATATCTTTGCTAAGATATAAAAAGAATAAAGTGGTGAAAATATTTGTAAAAAATTGAAACAATTAAGGTAGTGTGATATTATCTGAGCTGGGATTTGGAAGAAAAAGGAAAAAACAAAGGGACTATTTGGCAATCAGCAAAACCCGAACCTATGGGTGTGTTTGGTAGCACACAAAAAGTCAAGCTAAAAAATTTTCAATTTAAAACTTTTCACTCTCTATAACTACCATATTTTTTAATCATTTCTTCAATTTTTCTATACAACTATCTACTTTTCAATCGTTTCTACACAACTACTTATACAACTAACTTACCTATTTTAATTTTATTCTCTTTACTTTTCATTATTACTACTATCATATCACATCATTTTTCTTTTATTTTGACAATTTTTACAACAAAAAAAACTTTTTATCTAAGAGCTTTATAACTTTCCAAGCACACCTTGTGTGTGAAACTTTTCAAATAATTCGGGTCATTTGAGAAAAACATCATGTCAAGCTCTTAAAAGTTCATTTCCTACGGTCGTCATTTGCAACCCGTATATGTCAATGGTAAGATGTTAGATATCAAAGTAGAAAACAGATAAAAGAATAAGAGATGTGACTTGTTACGTGATGCACCTTAATGCCCTCGTTGAACTGGCATCGATAACAACATGAGGAACATTTCATGCTCCCCCTGGACTAGAGCCGAAATGGCTGCAATTGGTCAGCCCGTAAATGTCCTCATGGCTAAAAAAATTACTTAAAGGTGTGTTTTGTTGAAGATAAAACTTTTTAATGAAAAATGTTTAGGTAAAAGTTGTTAAATTGATAGAAATAATATGATATAATAGAAGTATTAATGAAGTGTAAAGATAATAAAGTTAAAATAGATAGATTAATTGTACAAGTAATTGTATGTAAATGATTGAAAAGTATAATAGTTATATAGGAAAATGTAAACAAATAATTAAAAAATAAGTTAGTTATATATAGGGAATGTTAGTACCGTGTGATGGCTAATTAAAGAACTTTAGTAAAATAATGTAAATTAAACAAAAATAGAAATCACGATAAATAGCCCATAAAGCTAAAAGCACGTATAGTGGTTCAGATTTTCTCATCATACTCTACTCTCCAGGCACGATGACTTAGGTTCTACTAGTCAATCTTAATACACAAGTTATAGTGATATAATTTGTTCAACTATCTTTTAAATTGATATTAAGCCTCAGATCAGCTTGTGAAGTAATCAACACTTTAATTCACTTTTTCTTGATTTAATCACCATTAATGCAAGGTATTACTACCTTTCTCTTGGTTTGATCGCCATCAATACCAAGGTAATACAAAAAAAAAATCGAATAAAAAGTAATCTGATTTAGTACATTTGTAAGAGTAGCATATTCAATTTTTGAATGATAACTGAAGTTTTGAATCATTACAACAGCTTCTTTTGAGGGATGACAACTATTCTTCAAGATTGTTCTTCACAAAGGAGTAAACTACAATTCTTTAATCTTGAGTTCTTTGTAAAGCTTTCATTTCTGCTTCTTGCTCTCTCACGTCCTCCTTTCAAAGTCTTTTAAACTCTTAAATTATAGTTTAAAAGATAGCTCAAAAGATTTCTTTGGGTATCTTGATTCCTCAAAATCTACATTTCTGTTACCCAAAAAAGGTTGACATTTTTTCACTAAAAGATCGACTTTTTACTGTATTAGTTGAGATAAAGTGAAAACAACACTCAAAGGTTGACCTTTTCCCTGTTTTTGCAAAAAATAGAATTCGAAAAAGGCCTATTTTAATCATGTTAATCCACTCAAGATAATCTCAAATAAAAATACAATCTTAATTTAAGATTAAGTACACCTCAAAGATGTCATTCCAAGCATATTTGATTTTCAAGATATGCAATCCTATCACAGTCGCAATCATATTGAATGTTGAAAATATTCTTTCTTTTTATACCAAAAGCATTCCTTGCACAATTACAATATATTTGATAATGAATAAAACTTTTGATGAAAAGTTTGGAGAGTAAAAGTTGTCAAATGGTAGGGATAATAATGAGTAGTAAAGATGATAAAGTTGAAATAGATGAGTTAGGTACGTGGATAGTTGTGTAGAAATAATTGAAAAGTAGAACAGTTGTATAGGAAAGTGTGAAAAAATGATTAAAAATATAATAATTATGAAAAGTAAAAAATTTTAAATTGATACTTTTTATCAATTGCCAAACACGCTCCTAGTGTCATAAACTCAAGTATTATAATTTCACAAATACAAAAGATATTTCAAAGAGTGCCAAACACAATTTCACAAAATGATCCCAAAATATGATTTCACAATATTAAAATCAATGGCACAAAAATATATTTGTTGTCATCCTCAAACTAATCAAAAAGAGGTTTTCACAAAAGTTTACAATAAAAAGTTTTTATCGACATTTTCTTTGACAAATCAAATACACCATAAGTTTAAAGGCTTCCCAAAAAGCTCTAAAATAAATTGGATAATTATATAATAAGATATGAGACAATTAAAATCTAAAGATAATAATATAAAAATAACATAGCAAGTAGTAATGTATTAAATCATATCAAAAAGTGTACATTAAAAATCAAGATTTTTTTTATACACATTCCTAAGCGGATAATTAAAATATGGACTTCCTAAAATGTATTAAAAAATATAACTCAAAATATATAAATAAAAATGAAAATTTATCTCCTTTATTTTATTAGCACTGAACAAAACTAAATTAATTACTTTAAAAAATGCGATCCAAATCCATCTCATATAAGCTTACATATCGAAATATTACAAGTATAAAAAAGCTAAAGTTGTTAGGCGGGTAGCTATCAAATATTGAAAAAATGAATGCATTTTCTGTGATAATAATCCCATGTAAATTATCAACCCCTAACAATGTAGGAGCATTTCCGATTCCAAAATCCAAATATCAGTGGATGGTCCCGATCTCGCATGCGTATATCCGGCATGCGTGAGACTCACAGCAGATTGAGGGGCATCCTCGTCAATTTTCACCCTTTAAATAGGCTAGGGTTTCTAGGGTTTTAATTCTCAGCACACTGCGGCAGCTCTGAGGGGGAGGAGAAGAAACAGGAAGGTTGCCATCTTCGTGCATTCATGGCGCCGAAGAAGCCACGAACAACCAGCAGAAACCCGGAGCTGATCCCTGGGATCAGAAAGTATTCCCGGTCTAAGATGTACCACAAGCGTGGCCTGTGGGCAATTAAGGCAAAGAACGTTGGATCTTTTCCCCACCATGACCCTAAGCCGAAGCCCGATGCTCCGGTGGAAAAGACTCCCAAGTTCTATCCTGCAGACGATGTTAAGAAGCCGATCGCTAATCACCGCAAACCCAAGCCCACAAAGCTGAGGTCTGTTTCTCTCTTTTTCGTGGGCATTTCATTCGGTTTCCGTTGATATTTGGCTTCGTGTTCTGATTTTTTTATTTTATTTTTATTATTATTATTTTTTTGGTTCTTTGGATTAGACCGAGTATCACGCCGGGGACAGTTTTGATCCTTCTTGCCGGCCGTTTCATGGGGAAGAGAGTCGTTTTTCTCAAGCAGCTTGCTTCGGGCCTGCTGCTTGTTACAGGTGAGTGTGATCTGGTGATTTGTGGATTCTGGAATACATGGTGTATACGTCAATGACCAGCTGATATGTATCTTTTGATTATTGACGCTTCATTTCCATCTCTAGGCTAGATATTATGTGCTAAATCTATTTTTGTTTTTGATTTGTCGCTGTCTGTTTTTATTCTGACTCATAGCCCAGTGTGTAAATTCCTTCCCTTCTCATTCCGCCATGTCTTTTGTTAACTTCCTCGATTTTGTATGTGCTGCTGAAATTTTCTGTGAGGTGGTATTTTGGTTGCATCTTAGATTTAGTTGATTCTGTGTGATAATGGAAATGCAAGTTGCAGAAAGTATCAGTGGTTGGGATAGTGACTACGGGAAAATAATATCCATACGGTGGAGGACTCAGGACTGTGCTTGTGTTAAGTTTTAGAATGTCCTGTCATTTTGTTCTCTTGGTAAAATTCATAAAATGAGCATCTTATGCAACAGAGGAAGATAACAAGGAACCATTTCATGGTTAATCTTTTTGGTTCGAATATGCTAAGAAATTAGTCCTGTGTACATCTCTAGGAGAGAAATGCTCTACATTGGAGGGAATTCTGGATTGAACAGAAGCTACTAGATGAGAAATGTTCAAATAGGTGTTCAAATCAGAAGCTTGGAGGAATATCTTTGATTGGTTAGAAGAAGAGGAGGAAAGAGGCAGAAAGGGGGGGGAGGGGGGGGTGTTGTAGATTATGCGTGAAATTGGGTGTTCAAGTCAATTGTGACGAGTCCTACTTTTTTATTATTGCAAGATCATTATGTTATTCTCGATTTTCATGGGGCTTTGACTTGATTGAAGTGTTATCAAATTTGCTGGAGTTTGTTTCCTGCTGAATGGTTTGCAACATTCACTTTGATGAATGCATCAGCTGTGACTGCATCCATTCATCCTCAGTCCTAACTCTGTTCCTTTCAGAGGTGACTCTGAACAGGTTAAATGTTAACTGAACTCTGAAGTTTTATATATAGTCCAATTCAATGAAAGATCCATACTGAGTAAATGCCAAGTTTTGAAGAAGTGCTTCATGCTCAATTCTTTTTAGAAGCACTATCTTGTAATGTTAAAATTTCAAATGTTTGAATCCCATGTATTATGTTGAAACCGTGCTTAACCAGTGAGTTCAAGTGTCAATTCATTAGTAGATTGTCAGTAAACTCATTAAAATTTATATTTTTAAAAAATAGCAGCAGATGTCTTAATGCTTCGATATGACTTGATAATCAATAAGAAGCTAATTGGCCTGGATGTGAGAGGCATAAGGATGCAGAGGATGTTGAATCTATCTATTTTTCTAATGAGGGAAATTAATTTAATCTCTGGTATTCTCCACTTAACTTAGCATCGTTTTTTTGGGCCACCTTTGGGAAGAAACTCTCAAAGTTTGCACAAGACTCGTGCTAGGAAATAGTAACTTCTGGTTTCAACATCTCCTAAGCAACTGCATTGATGTCATTGGACCCTGATGACTTGTTGATTAAAGAAAGCTTTCGTAACACTGTTTCTTGAAACTGCATCAATCTCGTTGGACCCTCATTAGTTTCTTGTTTTTCAACATTTTGTGATCCTGAGCAGGATGATTGCTTAGCATAAGCTGGTATGCTTTGCCCTGTGAATGTATGATGCTTGTACTTCCTCTTTAAGAAATGATATTCTTATGGAATGCCTTGAGCATGAGCTGCTGTCAGTGTTTTGACCAACGTAGCAATTTGGCCTCTCTGGAACCAACACGTTTATGCAATTCTTGATGCCTAAGGCATAGCATGAACAAAAGAATTTGCTTATAGTGGTTTTTTGGCAAGGCAAATTTGGTCGAATCCTATGAGCTTTAAAGGTGATAAACAATAGCAACTGATGGACCACACAAAAGAGTTTGGAATGACCACGTAAAGCAGTGTGAAGCTTTATCACAGTGCTTCATTGGAAGTAAATTGATGGATCAAACATGTATAAATAATAAAGGATGCTTGGTTCAGCGAATACTTATTTGATTTTCCTTCGCCTTTACTTTCTTCTTAAAATCTCTCTATTCTGTTGATTGATTCCTTTCCACCTCCATGTTGTAGGGCCATTTAAGATCAATGGTGTTCCCCTGCGCCGAGTCAACCAATCATATGTGATAGCAACATCCACCAAGGTTGACATTTCTGGTGTTAATGCGGAAAAGTTCGACGACAAGTATTTTGTCAAGGAAGCCAAGAAAAAGAAGAAGAAGACCGAAGGTGAATTTTTCGAGGCTGATAAAGAGGTTAGTCTACTTTATGTCTTACCAGTAATTTTATGTTCGACATGGGTCTTTTGGAATTTTACTGATGTCTGTCACTTGTTTTTATGTAGGAAAAGAAGACAGTTCCTCAGGAAAAGAAGGATGATCAGAAGGCTGTAGATGCCCAGCTGATCAAGTCCATTGAGGCTGTTCCGGATTTGAAGGTGTACTTGGCTGCCAGGTTTTCTCTTAGGTCAGGCATGAAGCCGCATGAGCTAGTATTTTAGAGGAGAGGTATAGAGAATTTAGGACGATTTCCTCATTGATTGATGTCAGTGAAATCTTGCAGGAATGTTTCAGTTTTGGTTGGTGCCAGACAATCCTGTTTATCTTTGTGCGAGTTTTTCTTTATGCATTGATTAAAAAGTAAACTCAGTTTTTAACCAGCAAATATTTTCATGAAAGATGGTTGCCTAGTAATTTTAAGATTAGTGAACCAGCTGGAGTGGTGGGAGTTCTTTTTCTTTTTTGCGCTGGACACTATTGAAGCTGCGGTGGCGGTGGTCTTGTGAAAATTTCAGCTTCTTTTAGCTGACAAAAATGGCTGAAATGATCTCTCGTTAGGCGTTGGAGCAAACGTTTATTGAACAGATCCCGATGTTTTGCCAGCCTAAAAATCTTGTAGTTTGTTGTAGGGTGCCCATCGGAATTGCTTTCACCTAGTGGAGGAGAAGGGAGACCGATACCCTCTGTTCCTTTGTTCGTCGTGTTGAGTGGAACGGGGGAAATTATAATTTTAATAATTCCGGTGTTGCATTGAGCTTTAATGCACTTGGGTATATTACACTTATTTTTTAATTTTTGTTGTAATTTTTTTTTGTAAAGCTGTTAATCTAAGCGTATGTGACATATGTATCAAATTTTATTCTTTAATGTATGTATCAATTTTTATTATTTTTGGACTTTTAAAAATTAGTGGTATTTTTAGTAATTTAAAATTATTAAAATGTTAATGATTTTTAAAAATTTGAAAAAATATGTAAATTTTTTTTAAAATGTTTAAAATTGATATACACTAATACACATAAATATATTTAGATTAATAATTGTGTAAAAGAAAATTTTTTGAAAAAAAAAATAATTTTGAGCGCCGAGTGCATTGAGTCTAAATGCACCTAGTCCATACAATTTCATCCAATTCCAATATTAGTATCTGTACAACGGATGGGATCCGCTGTCCTGAACTCATGTGAAAGGGAGTAATAGCTCACGTCCAGAAGCGACGACGGGCGCACAGCAAAAGTGAGAATAAATTCTATACCATGAAAGACACTTGACCAGAAAATTGTAATCGGCGCAGCAGACGATCTTTGGAATGTTTGTCAGCCTGTGCTCGGAATATCTTGGTCATTTCCATTGGACATGCTTAAATGCATGTCCGCTTAGGCTCAGTGTATTTAGGTGCATTTAATTTTTTTTTAATTTTTTTTACATAATTGTTAATTTAAGTCTCAATAATATTGATTTTTAAAAAAATCAAAAAAATATCTATAAATTTTCAAAAATAGTAACAATTGCTACATATTAAATATACTTAGATTAATAATTTGGTAAAAAAAAAATTTAAAAATAAAGAAATAAGTATTTGTACCGAAACTAAGTACACCTGATGCACAGGATCACGATCCCATTTCCATAATCCCTTTTCCATAGAAAACATGTTAAACAACTAGCCTGAAATCCATCGATTTCATAAAATGTCTCCAGGCCTTGTAATCCGTAGTCTTTGTATCTATATCGGCCATTTTGGATGGTAGTCGCTAGGTAAAGGTGCCTCTGATTGGGAAGGTAGTCGACGGCTGCCATTTCTCCTGTAAAACAGTTTCGGTAACCCTTGAACTTCTCAGTTGTCCTGGTTTCAGTCTTCATGCTTGCTTCTTCCCATCTTTGGATATAGGCCACCACTTACAAGGACCAATATCTTATCTCCTATCCATATCGATTTGAAATCTCATCCCAATCACGCCGGAAGTTCTTGACGAACTAATATCATACAGGAACTGATGGATCATAAATATTATTCTTCAAGTGCTCCAAATTTTCTTGTTATACTATTATGATACCTACCATCTTTTTACCACGTTGATTGTCAATATGATATTTCGCAATCCTACAATTAAGTAGGAAACGTGATGCAATTCATTATTACAACTAGGGAGAAACAGAACATACAAAATCCTTAACACGTTGTTACACCCCGGCCAAAATACATTATTGCAAAAGGAGCAGTCTACTTGGAATTCAAGTTCCTCACTATGCCATTTCAAAACAAAACCACCGAATTTTGTCAGGAAGAAGCAACTTGGAAGTATCAAAGCAAGCTGTCAGTGCGTGCAGGCAATCTCTTGAAGAAATTGCTGGGCACCGAAGGCTGCTTGCTTCGAAACCTTGGGTGGCGAAGCATGAAAATGCCTACAACTAGAGCCACCACCTGGAATGGGGTCACATACAGAACCACAGCTGCAACGAGGCAGAAAATGATGAAGAGGCTGCTGGCTCTGGGGTCTCTCCAGCTGAGCAGTGACTGGAACCTTTCCCCCTGAGTTGCTATGTCTCCCACCACCGTCTGTATCCTTCCTGCCACACTCCTCAACCGATCATACCGCATCCGAACGATGTCGTGAGGCTTCGATGTTGGGAATGTGTCGAATTCCTCGTCCAGTTCGTCTGGGTGCACTGCCTCTGCAAAGGACAGCTTCACATCCATGTGTGGGGGATGCCGTGGCCGGAACCTGAAGTTCCACAGTCCTATCAGGAACATGTACAGAAAGACTGTCGGGAGTATCAGTTCAGGGTAGCAGATCAAGATCAAGAACAGAACATGAACAAGCACTGTCGTGATCGGGTTCCTCCAGTGGGAGACATCGTTGAACCATCTCCCGATGGAGATGGCGCCCGACAGCACTCCCATGATCCTAAAGAAGTTGGCTTTGCTTCTCCTCATACTCCACATGTGAGAATCAACATCCAGCATATACTCAACGACCTCTTTCCTGAGTGGGGGCTCTGCCCTCGCAAGCCTCGAAGCCACGATGTTCATCGCCTGGAAGCGCAGGCTGTCAAGCTGGTTGACAGTGAATGGGTGGAGGTAATGCATCTTGGGAAGCAGAGGATGGGTGTACTGGTAGATTATGTTCACCATCGAGAGGCAAGTGAAGCGAACTGCCAGCTGAAGCTCCCCCATCTTCTTCACTCCAGAAGGGTGCAGAATAATCAGGGGATACGCGTGCGTGTAGATCCTATCCATCTCCAGCGTCGACAGCCGAATCCTCACCTTCCCAATCCTCGAATCTCTGGCAGGACCACTCCCATTCGGCTTCTCGCCGCCGCCCAAATGGCAGTTGTCGAACACTCCCAGCGTGATCACCGTGCAAGGGTCGTACACCTCCCATGTGTACTGCTCGTTCCATCTGGGGCTGGCGCTGTCGATGATGGTTCTGGTCCTCACCCACTTCTGCCCGAACTTGGCGACGCAGTAGGCGTCTGTGGTGCCTCTGCCTTCCTTGGTTTTCATAGGAATCAGGTTCTGAGCACTCAAGATACCGACTTCCAGGATGCCAATGGGCTGCTTCCACAGCTGCCTGGCTGTGGGACGCTGATCGCTTATATACAGCGTAGACTCGTCGAGCACATGGTATCCGCCCTCCAGGCAGACTCGGAGATGAATCCTGGTGGAGAACTTCAGCTCCTTCCGTTGCTTATCACCTTCCAGCACGCCAAACCCGAACCGCTCGAGGTTGAACCAGCGGGAGTGGACGGGCCTGTGGTCCAGACGCTTCTCGAATATGTTGATGGGAAGAGTAATCCGCCCCAGAATATCCTCCTTCCCCTGCTGCACCCTGTCCTCGACGTTAATCACCAGCTGCTCTTCAAATGGCTCTGCTACGACAAACACCAAATCCTCGTTCCAGAGCGGGTTCGTGGTGCGGGTAGAGCAGAGCTTGGTCTTCAGAATCTGGTTGCCCACTTGGGCTTTCACCACGGCCTCCGGCAGCCGGCCCTTGTCGTTGGGCTGCACGTCCTGAGCTTCGATCACGTTCACCCGGAGATACCAGAGCTTGGGCGACACGTAGACCTTGGAGCGGACGTTGAACACACCCTCCCCTTGAACGGACGCGGCGTCCGAATGCCAGGCCTCTGGGAAGGCCTCGTCCGCCTGGGTCCCCATCCAAACCGCCAGCATGATCTCTCCTTTCACCACCTTCCCCCCATCCCCACCCCTCCAATCCTCCAGCCTATACCACTGCGGCGCCAGCGGGCTGTCCGGTGGCACCCGCGTCGGCACCTCGTTCAGGTCGAACACAACCTTCCCCAGGTAGTCGTCCCTCGTCACCATCTCCTTGTCCTTAACAAACACCTCGAGCACCGACGCCTGGATCCTTTCCTTGGAGAACGCGAAAACCTGGTTCCACTCCGGGCTGATCTTCTTCTCGAAGTGCTTCGTCGTTCCCTTGTAGTTCCCCAGCTTCACCTCCGCGTACGGGTCGCAGCTTCCAGAGATGGCATTGACGGGGAGATTCTTCGCTTTCACGACCCTCACGTAGAGGTACTGCATCTGTTCGACGAGATCGTATGTGCTGGTGTATCTGTCCCCACCCAGCCACCCCACTCCCCGACCGCTCGTCCGCCATTGCTCCCCGAGCTTTGGATTGGTATCTTTCAGATTGTAGTCTTCATGGCGATTGGGGAGGGCTTGTTGGGGGTGCACCTGGTGCATGGCTACAGGCATGCCTTCTTGCAGTCTCTTCTCTACTTGTATTGCTGGCTCTCTCCAAACTTGCTGCTTGTTGATGTGTTGGGTTATCTCAACCTTTGCTTTCTCTGCTGCTTTGGATGGAGAGTCGCTGCTTTTAGCAAGAGCAGACGTAGTGTCAGTGCCGTTTGTGTCAACAGCAGTCACATCAGTGGTGTCATCGGCAATGAGTGTCTTAAAATCATGGGAATAAGAAGGTGATTTTGGGGGTTCACGTTGGTTGGAAATGTAAGCTTTGAGCCCAATTTCACCTCTCACAGGCTGGAAGAACCACTTCCTTTCCAGTGGAATTCTTTGCAAGGCCTCCTCCCCTTCTCTAACTATATTAGAGCCATGGATTCTTACCTTCCCAAGAAAATTGCTGGTGGGAAATGGCCTCCTTTCGTTGTAGACGCTCACCTCAATGCTGTGATTGTGTAAACCTTTGGGATCATCGAGCTGGAAAAAGAGCTTCTTGTTCCAGGTAGGATTGAGGCTTTTATGCACGGTTTGGGTCCTGCTGCTCTCGTTATCGAAGTCAACCGCTACAAATGGACTGGCTGATCCTTCACCATCTTTGGGCATAAGATCATGGGCATCTACAACTTCTACCACCACCTTCATCCTATTGAGTTGCCTTTTTGTCACTTCTCTGCTGTAGGAAACAGCACCAAAGTGGCCCCCACACAAGAGTAATCCAAAGTTCGATTTCGCGCGAAAGGCGTCTTGATTAAGATTTTTGGAAAGCAAAAGGAAAAGCGCAGGAATAGTTAAGACCTCGAGTGTTGTTTTTGGGTGGGAAGGAAAGGTTCAGTTGCAGTGGGAAACTGGCTTCAACTTGGGTTAAGGTGTGTGAAGCTAGGAGTAGGTGGCTAAGTCAGGATCCAGATGTAAGAATTTGAGTTTAAATGCAAGAGATTTTTCTAATCAAAGTGGTCAGAAAGAAAGCCATTTCCTTAGTCTGTAAGCATGAAGAAAGCAAACTAGCCAATTTACCAAAGTCCACTAGGTCTGCTTTTGGCCACAGATGATTGAACTCAGGAGATTTCCAATATGGCTTTTGAATTAAAATAGAGAAAGCGATCTGCTGTTTTGTTTTTTTATCAAGTGAAGACAGCTCCTTTTTTAGTATTTTTCTTTACATCGAAACTTCCTCTAATTCCCCATCGAAAAAAAAAAAAACTTCCTCTAATTCAATTTCAATTGTATCAATGTGAACAATCACACCGTCATGGGTCTTTCAAATAGGGAGAGTGCAAGTGTTTCAAGTGCTTTACATGCTGGAAGTTTGGCCTATGTTCCATTGAGATGGTATGATTTTCATAATTGCATCCTTTTTCTTTATTCTTTCGGCAGCAGTACTGCAGGCAAGGGAGGAAAAAAAAAGTGATAACAAAGAATAGAGGGTTCAGGAAAGTAAAAGCGAGGCGGGGAAAAGCTTAGGTTTTTGTGACAATGGCAGGTGTCCAAAGATGCTTTAGCTGTGCTTTATTCTCTCTTTTTTTCCTTTTCTTTTTTTTTTTAATTCAGCAGTTGCCCTCCTCCCTCTTTTATCTTCCGTTTCGATAAAAGGAGTCTCCCGAAATAGCTTTTAGCTGCTGACTTTGGCTGTGGCATGGGATGCTCCCAGAGGCCACAGTACTTTGGGATTAACACAAAAACTATTAATGCTGATTTTTGTTTTGATAGGGAAAATCTATTAAGTTTTATACCCACAAAGATTCAATTGCCCACATCAAAGAATAAGCCGTCGACGCTCAAGCAGTTGGCTGCTGAGGTCGTTATAATGCTAAAATTAGTGGGAAAGTTTTATAAAAAGAAATAAAGATTCATCCATCCATACGTGATTTATATTCATGTGGCCATAAAAGAAGGCTGCCTTTATTCTATGCTATCAATTCCGTTTCTAATGCGCCATCTTTGGCCATTATTTAATGTTTCTTCCTTTCCTAATACACGGAGAAACGTCTTACGCAGTTCTCAGCTTGAGGACCATCTAACATGATCCTTTGGATGGGCAGAGAGTCTTTTTTTTTTTTTTTAAATAATGCCCCGAATATGGATTTGCGGGATGGACAGCCCACCTGGTGGGGGCAAGAAAGGGGAAAAGAGAACAGAATCTGAAAGGTTGTCAATGACAAGATGCTACCGAGGATGGTCCACTCCTGTCTGTCTAGATGAAGTTCTGAGCAACATGGATTTTCCATTTTGCATTCGATCATTAAGCTGCCCCACTAGCTCACCTTTTTAATTGCGCCAACATGAATGAAACAATATCTCAATTTGGAGGATTGAAAATTCAAGGGATTAGACTAACTGAGGCGGTCCATTTCTCGATGTATCAATCAATCTAGCTCCATTTTTTGTAAAGCCAGTAAGT
Organism: Annona squamosa; assembly: GCA_035584095.1. NCBI lineage: Eukaryota > Viridiplantae > Streptophyta > Magnoliopsida > Magnoliales > Annonaceae > Annona > Annona squamosa. The sequence continues at coordinate 67,366,745 of JAXCLR010000050.1, forward strand.
GTTCACAAGTTCACAATTCAGAATGTTGATGGGCACTCCTATCAAATATTAATCGCACAAAGCATTTTATTGTTTGATGTCAGTGAGGTCAGTAACATGTAGTTAATGTACATTCTTCCCTGTTTGACAAGGAACGGTTCTGTAACATGGGAATTAATAAAGTGGGGATAAAGCAATCAGCTGTGATATATGTTACAAGTGCAATGAATTGATCAATAGCAGCATCCCCATCAAAGAATTACAAACAAGCTGACGGTAATGACGATGTGCCCTCCAACGGCAACCTGTTGAGTCCATCCACTATTGCCCTGCGGAATTCATCATTATGCAGGATGAAGGATGAGACATGCCCACCCGTCACCCATCTCACTTCTGAACCTGGCCATGCCTTTTGGAGTTCAAGCACTGAATGCTTGGGAATGTACCCGTCATCCTGAAATTCCATTCACATCATAGGATGGAAGAATGTTACAGTCGGAAATATGATAGAGCAAAACCATCCACTCACGAGAATAAAACAGAATGAACGAATAGAGCCATCATTGCTTCTGAAGGACTAGTACTAAAGTGTGCATAGCAGAAGGATGCAATACAAATACATTAATAAAGGACCCGCATGCTCCTCGAATACATTTTTAGAAATGCATGGTGGGGAAGGGTGCAAATTGGAACTAAACCCTATTTGAAATGCCCCACTTTGGATTGATTTAAGATCTAAGGGCATGTTTGTTTTTAACAAAACCTTTTAAATTACAACTTTTCAAACTAAAACTTTTCGCTCTTTGTAACTACTCTATTTTAAAATTATTTCTTCACATCTTCCTATACAATTACCCTATTTTTTAATCTTTCTATACAACTACCCACACAACTAACCTATCTAATTTAACTTCATTCTCTTTACATCTCATGTCCTCATCATTATCCCTATCATACTGCATCATTTTCTATCAATTTAACAACCTTTACATAAAAAACTTTTTATCCAAAAATTTTATTACTTCCTCAACACACCTTGAATCTTTAATCCAACATTAACTTAAGTGTCAACCTAACTGCAGCAAAATTAGTTAAGAGAACAATTAGATAGATAGAAAAGCATTTCATGTTGAGCATAAGCAACCAAGGATAACCTAATATTGCCAAAATATCAGGACCTTTTTCAAAATGTGTTTTCAAAACAGCATTGAAAGCCTTTGAACAATGGGTTTCTTATGCTCAGTTTGAGAAACTTAATGATGGCTTGCATTGGTCAAGGCTTTCAGTGACATTTTGAAAAGACATTAAATTCTCCTTCATATTCTGCTCATACTACTGGATTAAAAAATAGGATTAGATTAAGGCTGTGCAAACAAATCCCAACTAATTTTCATGCTTCAATCCTAAAGGAAAAACCTATTTCTTCAGTCGTCGTCATCATAAGCCGTTTCCAACTATAAGGAATCAGGTGTGATCTTAAATCAAGAACAAAAACAAAACATAACAAAGCTGATAGGAACTAATGAGATGGTAGTCGTAAGAGAAAAAATAGAGAACCTATTAGCTGCACACGGCTGTGGCAGCATTTCACTTGTAAAAGCAATATTTAAAATCATTATACTATCATAAACGCTTTCTAGCCATAATTTACCTACTCGTGAATATTTTGATACCTTTTTATATTTAAAAGAACAATATTATCTACACCTCTTGAAACATGCCTAAACAACTGATGTCAAAAGATTCCTCAAAGTGGGAACAATAAGCCTAGGGATGTAAATACACATGGAGCACCAATAGATACAGAATGTTGTTTCATAGATGGAAGGCAGTCAAAAAAAGATAGAGAGCATACAGTGGCAGCAACAAATATGACAGCCTGAGGATTCTTGGGAACTGGAAAACGAGTGACATCAGTCAGCGACAGGACGGACCGCATGCGTTCTCGCACTTCTTCAAGTGTCATTGCAGCTTTCTGTGCTGCATCTTCTCTCAGTGCCTCCCAGGCAGTCCCATACTTCAGAATCCCTTCACAGAAGGCCACAACTGCAGAGTGTGGTGAGAGGAATGGCAAAGTTGCAACTGGTGTTGGGTGCAGTGATCCAACCATTGCAGCATGCACTCCCCCTAAAACCACTCCCATGAAAAGCAATCAATGGAAGACACAGTATTACAGGAATTTCAGAGTAAATCAAGAGGTCAAAGGATCCCACAATTAGAAGGCATGTGGTGCAAGTTTTGGAAATTGTTCATGCTACTCGTGGGAAATGAAAACAAAAGGGAAACATGTTTCCTGCATCTACTTTTGTATACTTGCACCACTTTCCAGACACATTACCAGCAGCCGAGAGAGCAAAATGGGTGAAAATGCACAAGAACAAGTGCTGTAAAATCACTAAAATAAAAGATTTTGACAAATTTTCTCACTTCATATCTCAAGTCCAACATGTGCATTCTCATCATACAGATGGAAAATAAAATTTTGAACATGGTTCCTTATTGCAACTCTAGAGATGGTGAAATTGATATTCTCAGTGTCATGTCGCATTCTACTAACAAAAAGCAGAAGCCCAACCTGCTAAGATAAGCATTTTCCTTACCCATGCTAAGGCCACAGATGCCAGTTTTGCCAAACCCCTCAGCTTCCAGCCAGTACAAGAGGCTCCGAGCTTCCTCAATTGTAACTCTACCTAACAATAACAAGTCGCTCACACAGAGAAGCTTTGCACCATGCTGCAGTATAGGACGTCGCTGTCCATAAAAAGGGCTGCAGCATATTCATCATGAATCAACAGAGATGTAATTCATCAAGTCGCCATTGTAGTTCCAAATCTGATGGACATATGATGTCAAAAGTTGAAGTAAGTCATTCTAGTGTAAGAGCAACAAACAATGGACGATCACCTCTCAAGCACCATAGTAGCTATATTTTCCTTCAAAAGGGGACCACCAAGACGCAACCTTCTTTCAAAAGTATGATCTCCAGTGCCTACAAAAATCATGACACCACAGGGCTGCAAACATGCAACAACACTACTCCAGGAAATGACAATAATAAGCTACTTAATCAGAGAAGAAACACACAAGACTCAACCAAACAGCCCTCTCCAGAGACTGACAAATCATGCAAATTAACCACTACTTCTGTTTGCATGCAGGATTATATCATGAATAGATTAGGTGAAACAGGTGACTCAATTGAACTGAAGGCAGATTCCTATATCCAGATAATATGTTTAATGAAAGAACAAAAGATATATTTCTTTGCATTCACTCCTGTGCCATGCATATCTTGAAAAAATGGATCAGAGAGTTTCCAAGGTGGATGCTGTCACGTTGACTCTGGTTTTTCAGAAATGAAAATCAGATGGTTGTATTGAACTGAATAATGGCGGTGCAGAAAGAATGACATATGAGAACTTGGTGGTGGAATGATATGGGATCACCAACAGAAATTGCTTTGGGCTTTTCCTGTGATAGTTTTGATTTAGAAATGGGCCATGGCCAAGGCTATGTAGTATATCTCACTGAAAAAAAATGCTCAAAATTTTTTAAGGATAAAAAATTCTGAGGTTAAGAACGTACGAAGGATTTCCTTTTCTGTTTATACTAACAAGTATCATGCAAAACCGCAGGTCTGCATTTTGGTGATATATGATTTGTCGATTATGTATTTTACTTCACCAAAGCACCATAATCTTTAGACCTTGTCTGGGCTGAGTCAGTTACATGAAATAGGGAATCTGTATTATTTACAAGATTTGTGGGAAAAGTCGAAATCTGGAAGCCAAACAAATAATTCTCAGGAATGATAACGTAAAATACCCATCAGCACTTTGGGACTGCTTCACAATTTAATCTATACCACAGTCATCTCTGAAGAGCGATACAAATAATAAACTGATACAATATTTAATACTTCAATTTTAGTAAAAGGCTGCATGGAATGATGATTTTCAAACACATGCAAGCACTTCCAACTTGTAGGTTGGAACTCAACTTTCAATTCATTTCCATACTTGCTAGTGAAGGTATGGCCCTATTGGGAACGTAATCTCTTCCAAATCAGATACAGCCTTCATTTCTTTTCAGATTTAACCAAAAATAATCCAAAACAATAGGATGCAGCCTACTCATGGTTAAAGACGGGCAATAGAAAAGAGCAATTGCCTTCTTGTTGGTTTGATAAAAAATTTCATCATGGCAACAGAGTATTTGGTAAAACTAAGGGCAAATCACTAGTTCTAGTCTATCTGATTTACATTCCAGTGACTTTCTTGAGTTTCCTCAAAATCTAGTGATAGAACACAGTGCACATCTTTTACAGAACATTCACACCCAAAAGATCTTTGAGATAAAATTTTCAATGCATTTGCATTCACCAAAATTTGGCACCCTTAGGATGTGTTTGGTAGAGATGAACAGAAGGTTGTTGTCATTTGATATCTTAACAACTTAGCTACTCTACTTTTTCTTATTATTACTGATGTTTATATTCATTCTCCTAATCATCATCCCTATCAAATCATGCCACGTCTCCTAATTTTCATCTCTTTTTCACATCTCTTGGAATGACATCAAATTCGTTGTCATCCTAGACATGTATATCCTCTTAAATCTTTTTCCTCTTTAATTGTCACCATTTCTCAGATAAACCGCAAGGGACTTACAATCGAATATTTTTAAATCCACGTTATGGACCATTAGGATACTCAAACGGCAAACACTGCTTCAAATTTAATATATACAGTAGTTTGCAAAATTCAACCAACGTGACAAGAGGGTCAAAACTCATGATGCTATAAGAATTAGAAAATGCTTCAGGCCTATAATTTACACCGAGACATCGTGATCCAGGTAACAATATGGAAGTCGCCACAGAAACTCCCAACCAATAAAGAACAACTACAATCTGACTTCCAGTCGGACGACCCAAAAATCCAATCCAATTCAACAAGCTAAAGAAAACCCCAAACTTCAATTTCAGCAAAACTCTGGAAATTACAACAAAAGGGGGTCCTTTTACCTGCAAGATGAACTACACAAGCCATCCTCTGCGGAGGAACGAGCTTGGGGGTAAGGAAAGCCACCCTCGCATTGTGGCTCTCGGGCGGTAATGCATTGATCAGCTGCTCGTTGCAAGGAGTCCTGAAAACGCCCTCTTGAAGGACTGCGGACTTGGTCTCCCAAATCGTCCGCCAAATGGGCTGCACCACATTCGGCGGCCAGTTCTGCACAGCAGCATCAGGGTATATCTGCTTGATCATGCTCTCCAGCAGCTCGAGCTTGGTACCACCCCACCCCCTCGAGAAAAAGGGCGGGCTGATTTTCGTCCGGTGCATGAATGCCCCGTACACATGATCCAGGATGTAATGAAGAATACCCAGGTTCACCGTTACCATTGCCGGACGAAGAAAACAAAACCCAAATCTTCAAAAAGATGGATAGGAGCGCCGATTCAATCTAAATCAAGGACGATTGGAGAATGGGAATTATAAAAGATTGGAGCTTTTTTGAAGTTCAGTTCTCAGAAGAAAGTTCTTTCATTTTGATTCATTGCACAAACAAATCACATGAATTTGATAAATATGACCAACACCCAAATCAGAAAACCACAAACCCAATCCTGGGAACATCTTCACGCGTAAAAAACATATCTTGGAAACTTAAAGATACAAAACATTTATAAAACAAGCTCAGAGGGTTTTCTTTTTTTTAAGGAATTTGTAATAAAATATAGATTAGATCCAAATTGCCGCTATGATTCTAGACGACCCAACAATCTAGAAATCCAATTACAACGGACCCACGATGAAAACGAAGAAGATCTGCAAGGAAAGACGCCCTTCAGCGCCAAAACCAGCGGGCAGCGCGAAGCTGAAAGCGGCGGGTGTTAAAGAGACGCGACCTGGCGCTGTCAACTGCCCATGCGCGTTTTATCTTCCTAATCATGGCCCTTTTATGAAACATCTGTACCGTTTATCTTATTTCTAGATTTGTATATCAGCTATATA
>JAXCLR010000050.1:67375673-67399973 GCA_035584095.1 Annona squamosa
AAATATACTTAGGCTAACATGTTTATAAAAATATTTTCAAAAAAAAAAGTAAAATATATATATATATATATGCGCCCAGCAGCACGGGATCGAGGTCCGTTTTACCGGCGCAGGTTTCAACGCAGCTTAATCGACATCGAAGGACGTCATCGAAGGACGTGGACAACAGAGACGGTGACGTGGATTCGATGATGAGGAATACCTGTTTTATCCGGTCGAGTGGGATGATAATCATATTCTCATCGTTTTTTTTTTCTTCTTTTCCTTTTTAATCTTCTTCCCGGGACAGATCTTATGTATAATAATCCATGGCGTTGAACCGAGAGGAATGCAAGGAAATTTTCACTGTCAAGGTAGCCTTTTCCTATGGACCAATGTCAGCCCAATTTATTTTATTTTATTTTTTTTCTTTGATGGTAGCCCAGTTTTGTTTTTTGAACGGGTAAGTGGCAAGCATGTACATATATTTTAATAATTATAAATAGATTTATATAATTTTAAAAATTATAAATAAACTTCATAGAGTTTAAACATAATTACAAATATACTTATACTATTATGACATCATTATTACATCATAACAACATAAGTATATTTACAAAGATATGCAAATTATGTAATATATTTACAATTTTAGAAATACACCTTATTGGGTCACTTGTGATGGCTGCTTAAATAATTTCGGTAAAATGATGTGAATCAAGCAAAAATATAAGCCACAATAAAGAAATCGAACCATAAAAACAAGAACACGTATAATGGTTCAGATCTCTCTCTACTTCTCCACTCTTCAAGCAAGACAACTTGGGTTCCACTAGTCAACTTTAACACACAAGTTACAGTGATATAATTTGTTAAACTATCTTCTTGATTAGTACTAAACTCCAAGTAGACTCGTGAAGTAATCAACACTTTGATTCGCTTACTCTTAGTTTGATCACCATCAACACCAAGTTAATATGAAGAATAAAACTTTAAATAAAAAGTAAACCAATCTAGCACATCTGCAAGAGTAGCGTATTCAACATTTGAATAACAACTTGAAGTTTTGAATCACCACAATAACTTCACTTGAGACATGGTAATTTTTTTTCAAGAGTGTTGTTGACAAAGGAGCAAGTTTGAATTCTTCACTCTTGAGTGCTTGATGAGGTTTTCTTTTATATTTCTAGCTCCTTATGTCCTACTTTTAAGGTCTTTTGAACTCTTGAAATGTAGCCTAGAAGATAACCCAAAAGGTCTTCATAAAAATCCAAACTTCTTAAAATTTGAAAATTTGGCACCTTAAAAAGGTTGACATTTTCGAACTAAAAGGCAAATCTTTTGCTGCTCCTGTTAAGACAGAGGATTTTCAGCACTAAAAGGTCAATCTTTTGCACATTTTCTCCTGTTTTTCAGAATTCAAATTTTGGGAAAAAGCCCTACTTCAAATGAGTAATCCACTTAAAATAAGAATAAACGAATGAATCGATCTTAATTTAAGATTAACTACAACTCTAAAAGCATGTTTCATTATCATGTAATTGAAGTTTATCAATTTAGCATATTCTAAGATGATTTCATGCCTATCTACTAGCATATTCCAATTTCAAATTTCAATCTCAATCTTATTACAATTAGTATGGTAAATTCAAAATGATAATTCCACAAACGCACCACCCTTTTTAATGTTTTCAAAATTTCATATAAGATCATAGTTTCACAAAATTATCCCAAAAACACAATTTCATATTATTAAAATCAATTGCACAAAAGTATTTCTTTTGTCATCATCAAAACCAATCAAAAATAGATTTTAACAAAAGTTCACACACCTATGTAATTTATATATCTTTATAAATATATTCATACTGTGATGGTACGATAACAACATCATAATAGTGTGGATATATTTATAATTATAGTTAAATTATATAGAGGTTATTTGCAACTTTTAAAACTATATAAATATAATTGTAATTATGTTCAAATTATATAAGTATGTTCGCAAATTACCAATTTTGAATTAAATGTATGTTTGAGAGATGGGATACAAATGGATTAGAGTAAGGTTGGAATTGCTAAAAGGTGGCCAATCACCACCCTTTGCCGACACATAAGCTGGGGTGTATTAACGAGTAGGGTGGAGAGTTGCCCCTTAAGCAGTTGCCACGCTAGTCTAATTCGTAACACAATGAAATTTTGGAGCTATCCCTATGTAGCAAGAGCTTGTATGAGGATGGATAAATGAAGAAGAATGCAAGTATGTGCATTAAAAATAGGAAATATTATATGGTAAATGAATAAAAATTTATTGAAAAATGATAAATTGTAATGAAATTTTGAACTTTGTCTCGAGAATAACAATTTATATTTTATTTATGTCTCAATTAAGCCTCTTGAATACTTTAAAGAGAAGTAATTTTGTTAGTCTAGGCTAAGCAAATGACTCACTTAGCCTATCTCGAAAAATTATTTAAAATACATTTTTCTTCATGTACTTGTTTATTAAAACCTGGGTCTGTTGGGCAATTGGGAAAACTTGGGTGACAAATTTTTTCACTTAAAAACTATCACTTCACACATAACTGGCCGGCAATAGATGCATTTAATTACTGCTCAGCCAATTGAATATCATTAAATGGGCCAAATTTTAATGGCTTTTGTTTTTTGTTAATTGGAATGTGCATCTCAAACACGCTACCCACATTGCAAATGCGCACAACAATCTAGCGCCATTCATGATCATGGCTTGTGTAGGATTCAGAGGCAATTGTTGTATGGACAGCATGATAACATTGAAATAACAAGTTTTTTAGTACACACGCCCCCGATTTTGAAAAGTTTTTGCAATTTCCAAACAAACTCTATATTTAATGTATAAATAAAGTTTTACTATTTTTAGATATGTGTATATAATAAAAAATATTTTAAATAAATTTTTTGAGATGAGTTAGGTAAGTCATTTGCATACCCCTAAGTAGCAGGATCATTCCTCTATTTTAGGGGCTATTTGGATAACAGTAAAACTTCTTGACATGTTTTTACGGTAAAATAGTTCGTATATTAAATGAGCTTTGACCAAAAGTACACTCGTGGCATGTATGACATTGTACAGTTGTAGGCATACGCTTTAAATGCGCCTACTTGGCATGCTTGGAATGTGTCCAAGGTCTAACGGCGATCTATCTAATAGTAAAGCTAATTGCATTTTCGGCGTAAGTTTCAATGTGCGCAGAAACTGTGAGTACGGCTGCTAGATACCATATAGCGGAAATTAAATCTAACAAGCCCATGAAATGACTAGTTTTCTCATATTACCCCTGCGATGAAAAGCTTTTCAAAATAACAAGAGTTTTTGCTATTGCCAAACAGACCCTTAAAAGGCTAAGAATATAAGAATATACAAAAAAGAAAATAAAATAATCAAAATAAATAAAAGTCATTATTGTTAGAGTCTAATTGGTTAAAAAACTTATTAAATGACTAATCCTAGTCCAACTTATTTAATTGTTAATGAAAATTGAGTTGAACGAGTGTGTTAGCAATTTGTTTAAGATGTAAAGTAAATTGATAAGATAAAAAATTTAAATCTATATTTGAGAAAATTTAGAATTACAATTATGATTTAAAAGCAATCTTGGTTATATGAAGATCATCTTTATAATTTGCGTGGTTTCCAATGTCATATAAATATCCCATAATTAACACCGAAATTCCCTACTCATTTTGAAGGATTGAGTATGCATGGCTACCTTGTATGAGAGAGCATGCATGGAAATTGCCTACTCATGCATGGAAATTGCCTACTCAAGCATACATATGGTGGATGATGATTATGTTTCTGGGAATATTTCTTGACCACAAAACTACACAGTATATGTTTTTACATTCATCAATTCAAATCCAATTAATTTCTTGGTGGCCAACAGGCCCTTTTTTCCCCTATTTTTAAATGGATTATATGGCTATGCAAATGGGAGAAAACCAGATTGTCGTGATGACATGGCTTCTTGATGCCCGGTATCGAAAGAAGAAACAGGGAGGGAGGGAGATGATACCGGGTGGAAGCGGGTGCAAATTGAGGGCATTGAAATAGACAAGTCTCTCCGCTTCTTAGGTCGGAAAACACAAATGGAAGCAGAAAGCGAGAGAGACAAGGTTCGTAGATACTTGGTTTTATTTTATACTTCAGCCTCAAATCAGTTTAGGGTATATTTGGAAATAAATAAAACTTTTGATGAAACATTTTGAAGAATAAAAGTCGTCAAATGATGTGATATGACAGGGGTAATGATGAGTAGTAAAGATGATAAAGTTAAAATAGGTAGGTTAGTTGTGTGGATAGTTGTGTAAAAATGATTAAAAAATAGAATAGTTGTATAGGAAAACGTGAAAAAATGATTAAAAATATGATAATTATGGAGAGTGAAAAGTTTTAAATTAAAACGTTTTAACTTGATATGTTCTGTCAATTGCCAAAGACATAACGAGTACATACTAAAATTGATTTTTTATTGGTATTTATATAAGGAGACAACTGATATTATAATTGAATACATTTACAACTCTCATGTGAAGAAATTTTTTCTTTAAACTCTTCTACACCAGAGGAAAATCTATAAATCTCTTACTTTAAGAGGAAAATTGTGAAAAACCCTCATACCATGAGAAATTGCAAAAATACCTCTCTATCAATGAGGGAACTCAAAACTTAAGTGAGCTACTTGCTAACCACCTAAGTTACCATACAAGCAAATGCCCAATGGCCATACCTAAACTGATTTAATTGGTAGTTCAATCAGTTTTTACAGACTTAATAAGTCAAGACAGTAACTAAGGTAAATCAGACTAGTTGGGTAATCAAATCTGATTCATTTTCACAACATTGATAAAAATAGAATGTATAAATATTTTATATTTAAAAATATAAGGGATGTTCAAACATATCCAAGGGCTTAAATGAGATAAGTGTGTGATTTGATTTATCATTTTCAAGACAACTTTTTCAGTTTACATTATACGAATTTTCACATTCTAAATACAAATTTTAAATATAGATAATAATGAAAATTTTTATTTTGGTAAAAAAAAAAAACTTTGTTGTGTTTCTTATGTGAGAGGGGGAGATATAGTTTCAATTTACTTTCCCTAATATTTCAACACTAACTATAAGTATTGAAATATTGATGTTGCCTTCATTTTCTAATATATAATAAATCTTTTATTTGAATATAAGCAATTTATTCTTTGTAAATTTTTTATTTTATAAATATATAATAACTACTTGTAGATTATTACATAAATATGCAATAAATCATTTTTGTATATTATTATATTGTGAGCCACGAAATTATGAAACTAATTTAATGGATACATATATACTATTAAAAAATTTTATTATAATGATTTATTTAAAGTTTAATAATAATTATTATTATTAAAAGTATAAAAATAATAAAATGAAGGACTTTGATTTATTAAATCATTGCGTACACAGTTGCCGCTACGATATTGAATCATTTCCCAGTAGTTAGACAGAGAAGTTCGAAACCTTTAGAAACCAAGGAGGATCTGATGGGTTTACATCAATTTCAAGTTGGGTTAAAATTCTTTACCAACCAACCCAATCCAAGTGAATCAGACCATGAGTTGAACCGTTTTATATTCGACTTAATTCAGACCCATTAAACCGTTGTTTAAAATTTTTTTGAATCGTAATATTAATATAAAATAAGTATTGTGTACTGCCTGTTAGAATTAAGGGTGCAATTCGAGTAGAATGCCCATGGGTTAACCCATTGGGTTTAGGTGGAGTAAGTTCTTATTTCTATCCATAGGGTAAACTATGTTCTAAATAAAAAAAATATCCGGTATAATTAGGCTATGGTAGGTCCTAAAGTATGAGTTCAAATTACTAATATATATCTAATATCTCTTTTATGAAATATATTATATTTTTAAGATTTAAAATATATTTTTTAAATAAAAAACTTATTTAATTTATCTATTGTCTAATAAATACTTTTTAAAATTATATCATTATCATATTGATTATAAATTTTTAAGTAAAATTTATTAGGATTTTGATTTTCAAATATAATATGAAAATTAATGTAAAGGACTGATTTAGAACAGAAATTGGAACTAAATCGATTTTTAAAAATAGGGCAAGTTATGTCTAGAACCGACTTGACTTAAGATATTCTAAGATAGAAGTTTTCGAAAATAGAATAAGGGTAGGTTCGACGCAAACTAGACTTACCCGACCCAAGTTGCACGTCTAGTTAGAATTGATTGTTTAAAATGGTTATTTAGATAAAATAATTAAATATTATAATTGTTATATACAATTTTTGAAAGTGTATCTTTATACGTGAAGGCTTACATGTCAGTTGGACTTGTTGACCGTTGGAAATTTGACCGTAGCAAAAATGAGTTAAGGAAATTTTATTTGGGCTATGATTTTGTAATAATTACGAGAAAAAATAAAATTTGACTAGCCAAATGATGATGTGTTTGCTATGTGGCATCTTGACCATTGTTCGCTTGACCAAGCAATGGGCCAGGAATAAGTGAAGTGTTAATAGACCAAGCCTAATTAAGCTCACTTAGGTTCAATAAGTCAGGTTATATATAATATTCTAAGTATTTACCTTAACAACCCAAGATATTTAGGTGGTTAAGGTGTTAATTTTTGGTAGAGGAGATCTTAAGATTGAGTTTTGGTAAATGCATAAAGAGTAATTTTGCCCTTTTGGGGAGTTGATGGGGATATACCGGAAAAAAGAGGAAAAACGCTGCCGCCAAAGAAAAGGAAAAGCCGATCCAATCCATTCGAGTTTTTCGTTTCATTTTCTTCTTTAAGGTAAGGGAGATTTTGCCTCTTTAGCCTTTAATTATGGCATGATTTAATTAGGATTTATCACATAATTATGTTAGTGATTATGCTAATATGTGATTTCATGGTTGTTAATCATGCTGAGATTATGCTATGGACGCCACATAATTATTTGAAGAATGTATTATTTACATTAAAATTAATTATGTGAGAAATTATCAATAATTTGAGGATTTTATTAATATAAGGATAATTTTGGGCAAGATGAAAAGCATAATAGCATAATTATAATTTATTTTGAATGAACTAAATTGATGTGTATAATTATGTACTTTATATTATTTTTGGATGGCCTAAAATTAAATACGTTAGCCTAATTATTGATGAGAGGAATTTTAATGCATTTAAGATATGTAAATGAGATATAATATTAAAATAATATTATAATATATCTTATATAGATGGCTGAATGGGAAAAATGGAAGTCACTACCTATTTTCGAGATTTATGGACATTTTACAATTTTGCCTAGTAATTTTCTGAAAATCATAAGCTATCATGAAGTTTTTGTAAAATTAAAAGACAGCAAGAGAATCCATAATTTTTAGAAGCTGGAAGCAAGTTTTCGGGATTGGGCTGGACCAGGCTGAGCCGAGTAACAAATGAGTCTAACTGTTGTAATGGGCCTAAGTAAGAGGATCCAGTTATCCATCCCAAGGCTTAGAGCCCAGAGATGAAACCCAGGAAGAAGCCCAATGAACATGGCACATTTGGTGCGTCCATCTTCAAGTTGATGTAAATTAAGCTCTAGAAGTCCAATTTAAGTGATCCGAGGATCATTTCCCTATGGATTTGGACATTCTGAATTCGATGGAAGGACTAGATAAGCCAAATGAGGCCTGAAAGTTTGAGTTTTAGGAATAAAGGAGTATATTAAGAGATTTAAGGTTCTAAATCTTTATGGTAGTCCCCAAACTTAAAGTTGAGTACTTCTAGGAAGAAATGATGGCATATAAGATGTATTAGAGGCTTAAAAAGTTGAGCAATTGAGAAAAGATGACATGTTCTTGTGATCTTAATTTCATAACATTATCTCACTTACTAAGTTCTTATGAACTTACTATTTTCCTTTAACTCTCAGATGATCCAATGAATGGTGGCCAATGAGATGGTGGTGGCGTGATGAATTTATCTAATTTTTTAATTTATTTTACGTAATAAATCGCTTGACTTGAATGTAAAGACTTTTGTTGATGTAGGCATGGTTTTAACAACTCTATTGTTTGGATGTACTAGTACAAGTTTGGTTACCTCCTTGAGATGATTTTATTCAATAAATAGAAAGATCTTGAAGTTTTAAATGACTCAGACCTAAAATTAAGGCAAAAGCTTTGATTTAAAATTCAGGTCGTTACAGATTTCAAAGTTTAGGTATCAACATGGTACGAGAGATGTTTAGTCTAGAGCAGACATGGGTTTGAATATCCATAAAATCATTATTATTACTTTATTTCTCTCCAACATTTATTTTTTACCAAGTCAAAATCCCTACCCGAACTACCCGGTCAAAGTGGCAGCAACTTATTGTCTCCTTGAGGACGAGTTGTTAGAATGGTCTTTTTAAGCCAAGTCGTAGATGGATTGAGGATGGAAGAAATCCATAGGAAAGAAAGAGATCATTGTATTGGCTAAGAAGAGATCCCAGAGGATGTAGGAATAGGCACAAAGAATCAACGAATTCTTATAATTTTGTTGTCCCCTCAATTGGTAAGTAGAGATGTATTTTTGTTGTTGTTATTATTATTCCCTTTACAACATATTTTTTTTGGTGATCGATTGCAGAATTAACCTTTTAGTTCAATCCATATCCATTGTGAGTAGAAGCATATGAGAATTGAGACATCAGAAACATACATAGACGTCCCTCCATTTAGATGAAGATTGGTGGGTAACTCCTAATCATAGATTGATATTGATAATTTAGATGAAAGATTTAAACATATTTTTTATGGGTGTGTTTGGGAAGTAATAAAAATGTTTGATAAAAAGTTTTTGTGTAAAATTTGTTAAATTGATATAAGATGATGTGATATAATAGAGATAATGATAAGGTATCGAGAGATAAGGTTAAAATATATAAGTTAATTGTATTGGTAATTGTGTAAAAATAATTAAAAAATAGGATAATTGTATAGGAAGATATGAAAAAATAATTTTAAAATAAGGTAGTTATAGAGTGTGAAAAGTTTTAAATTTAAAAATTTTGGCTTGACATTTTCTTCTCACTATCAAAGACACCCTATATTTAAAATAGCCAAGAAACCCCACTTTAGCCACCAACTAACAATGGGCTAAAGTAGGACAGGTTTCTGTTTGAAAGTTTGGGATTTTGGGGGAATTTTTGCAAAAAATGACCCCAAAATTTTGGAATTTGCAAAACAGACTTGCAAAAACATTACAGAAAAACCCTGGCTAATTTCCCTTTTTCACCTAGGCTTTATGCTCACATGCCCAGGCCTGACAAGCTATCCTGGCAAGCCCAACTTTTATGATGGCTTGTGGACTAGCAGACTGACCCAAGGTGAGGCCCAATAAACTCAGTGGTCAACTAGGCTAAGCAGGGCCTAGCAAAGTGGTTATTAGTGATTGTGACTTCGACATGCAACAACGGCGATAGCGTCTTAGGTGGGATCCCAATGGGCCAAGCCCATTAGATAAGGCGCATGATGAGCAGCCTAACCGCAACAGCAAACCAGGACCAAGCCCATAGAGTAACCTAGCCTGCACTGCGATATTGTTGACAGCAACAAGCTCCGATGTGCCACGTGGCACCATCACAGTTGTCCATGCATATTTTTCCATAAAAATTGATTCCAAATTATGATTTTGGCAATTTAAGAGTTGATTCCTAGATTTTTGGACCATTTGGATCAAATGGAAAGCCTTAACCATTAGAAGCTTGAATCACAAATTTATGTAGGCCAAATTGTTATTTATGATCAAATCACGGTCTAAGGCTCGCCTAAGATGAAAATGTGCAATGTTTTGTAGATAAACTTAGAAGATGGGTCTACTAAGCTAGATATTAGGGCAAAAAGAGGTGTATATGGATATACTACATTTGTAGAGACTACAGAATGCATAAGATTCTCTTATTTATTACTTACTGAGTTTACTCATCCCATTTATATATTGTTGTTGTCCCACAGACACTCTAGCATGTGGCATTTAGGGCATTTCTTGAAGTTAACACGAAAATATAACTACATTCGATTTATTTATTAGTTTTGTTGCATTCTTATGACAACATTGGGATGACATTAGGTGCGTTTGGTAATGTATAAAACTTTTGATGAAAAATTTTAGAAAGTAAAAGTTGTCAAATGATGTAATATGATAGGAGTAATGATTAATAGTAAAGAGGATAAAGTTAAAATAAATAAGCTAGTTGTGCGGATAGTTGTGTAGAAATGATTAAAAAGTAGGATAGTTGTATAGAAAAATATGAAAAATGATTAAAAAATATGATAGTTGCGGAGAATGAAAAGTTTTAGATTGAACAGTTTTAACTTGACATTTTTTATTAATTGCCAAACACACCAATTATGTGATAGATTTCATTGAATAAACATTTCATTGTTATCTTATTTAATTTATTAAATACAAATTGCCAAAATTATATTATCTTTTATGCAAATGAGTTTTAAGCCCAATACATGATATATCTTGGCAGGTAACCATCAAGCCCAAGTCTAATATGAAAATCTTATTTTTGGAGTGGGTTGTTACAATAATTATGGTCAGCCACATATGGGTTGATGCACTAAAAAAGGTATAGATCAAGAGTCCTATGCCAGCGATTTTTCTAACATGAAAATCGGACCAACCAATGGTCTAGTCCACTTTTACCGGCTTCTAGAAATTATCGAAAACCATATGAAAATTGCATGACCGGCAATTAACGGCGGGACCGGTCCGACTGCTGGTTCTGGTACAGCTTTTAACGGTGATCAAATCAATCGATCCGTCAGATGTCCCAGCCCACCACTTCTTTTCATTACCAACACAAATGCACGCATGATAGCACGCCAATGCAGCAGACATGTACTTGCTCGGCCCCAAAAAGTGTCAATGCCAGGATTATATAGCGATTAACCTGACAAAAAAATTTAAATCTGTGCCTGTTTTTTGAATAAAATGGAAAGGCAATGGGTATTACTATTTAACTATCCAATTTATTTTATTTGTACATTTATACTTCAATTTTTTTTATATCTTTACCTATTAATTATATATTTATTCTTGATTTATTTTCATTTTAACTTTAAAATATCACATCACTCATTTTACCAAATTGTTATTTGTATATTCTCACCATTGGCCAAATATCAGTCACTTCATTATCACATATCTTAAATGTTCTAAATAGTATTTTTTCTTTTTTTTTTATTATGGGGGTGTTTGGCATGAATAAAAACTTTTTGACATTTTTTGGGTTAAAAAAAAGTCAATTTTGGCTGGAATGGGACAATGTTTAGTGAGCGCATCAACGCATCATGTCGGGTGCAAACCGTTGGAGTTCACTTGTTTGAATGCAGTGCTTTTTTTTCTCGAAGACGGTTTCAATGCAGAGCTGATCGTTGGTTTTTCGAAAACTCTTCTCATGCCCAATTGAAATGAAAAATGGAATTTTTTGGGATTTTTCTTCCCACGCTCGAATGGATGGAAATGGAATGGAAAATCATTGCATGGCATTGAAATTCAATTGCTAACGTGATCAAGAGAAGTAAATCGCATGCATAATAGTAGTAGAACGTCAATAGGGAGAGTTTCAATCACGCAAAATTTCGTGGATATAATATTGACCACAATACAAAAAATTGCATAACGGTATAAAAAATTTATGTACACAAGTGAAATGTGAACATTGGGCTATTTTTTCTTTGCCAGATCAAGTTAATAATACAATTGATTATGGGTATTAATCCACAACACATTAATTTTACAGGCTAATATACAGATAATGTTCGAAAAAAATAGAACTTATTTTTATGAATTAATTCATGACACACCAATTTATAATGATTATATGAAAAATGAAGCTATAGAGTATTGACATTACTTATATGACTACTTGTGTAAAAATGATTAAAAAGTATGGTTCTTAGAGAGAAAAAAGTGAATAAATAATTAAAAATAGTATAATTATAAAAATTGAAAAAAAATTTAAAATATTTTTAATGTTCACAAATGCCTCCTAGATTAATAGTTGAGTAAAAAAAATTTTACAAAAACATATCCAAAAAGAAAAACTTTTAATTCAAATATTACATAAACTTAAATAAACAAATTTATTCGAATAAAAAACAAAAAAGGGTTTTTTAACCATAATTTTTTTAGGTGGGCTAACTAAGTCATTACTTAGTAGCCCGGGCTAACAGGATCATTTCTCTGCCGATAATAAACTTTCTAATTTTTAAATTCATCCTTTCAGTGACTAAAAAATTGCAACATAATAACAATGAAAAAATTGAAGTAATACCCTAAAAATTTTGAAGAGGATGAAATTGCAAATACGCATACCTTTACAACAAATTAATATAATATTACTCCTGATAATTAAATTTATTTAGGTAAACAACACTGTTTCATGTAATGCTCCTGATTAATTTTGCACTGGTTTCATGAAAATATTTTAAAACAACGCTGTCTCATAAAATTCTACAGTTATTTTCTTCACAAGTTTCACCATATTTTTTAATAAAATTCAAATATACCTTTTAATTGAAAATATTTACGTGCGATAATATATGGATAAATACAAAAATTCAAAAACTATTATTTATGATAGAATTCTCAAACTAGTACTTTGGCAATGAAATCAACATGATGCACCTACAACAATAAATTTTAAAGTTGAAAATGTCAAGCAGGTTCCAAATGCAAGAGAATTCTAGATATTTTATTCAATTTTAATTTTCTTTAAAACACCATTAAGTTGAATGTCTTAAATAACAAAAAGCAAATTACATAGGATTAAAATATCAATTATTAAACATGGGTGTACAATACGAATATTCATAATTATTAATGTGTGAATTACTCGTCCTAACTCATTTCATATAGTTTTATATAAAAACCTCAAATTTTTGAATTTGGGTAAACAAACAAGAAAATTTTTCATCAAAAAATTGATAATTTGTACTTTATTACGTCTCGTCAATATTATTGTAGCCCATTTGTATTACTAATATCAACGCAAATTATAAATAATTGGTTGTAAGTGAAATGTGAAGTATATAAAACCACCTAGGAGTCCACTTAATATCCCATACAATCAACCAGACAGGTCTGTGTCGCCACATAAACAAGAGAAAGTTCTACAAGCAATGCAACTTATGGAATGTTTAATTTTACGCCACCTTTTATTTTTCACAAGCCTTATAGTCACATAGGCTAATGACTACAAAACTAGTCGGTTTTCCACCTCCCTTACAGTCACATAGGTTGAGAATCTGATTATCTTCTTTCTCATTTTCCGTTCCAATGAAAGTTGTCCACGCTGCCTCAGCTTCAGCTATATCGTTAAAAGCTTGGTAACAAGAATCTTTAAAACTACTAACTTGATTATGTGCTTCTGGCCATGATTTATATACACCAGGTACACTACCTTTGAATACAACATAAGATTTTACCATCTCTATGTCGGGATCCGATTGCATGCGCCCGGGCGCATACACCCCATTTTTTATTTTTTTTCAAATTTTTTATAAAATTGTTAATATAAGTGTATTTAACATGTTTATAAATTTTTATCATTTTTGGAGTATTTTAGATATTTGTTTTTTATTTTTGAAAATTAGTGGCATTTTAGGTAAAAATAAATATTTAAAATACTCCAAAAATCGTAAAAATTTATACAAATATTAAATAGATATAGATTAACAATATTGTAAAAAAAAATTTAAAAAAATTAAAAAAGCACTACATGCTCTCGGGCGCATGCAATCGAGGTCCCTCTATGTCTAGACCTATCATATTTTTCAAAAAAGTGGCAACATACATATAAGAACAATAAATAATCTACTAAATTAATTTAGATAGTTGCAGTGATTATGAGAAAAGACAAGAACATAAGCTATAACATAAGTCCATCAAATGCTATTGAAAAAGTACTAGAGTTTTTAAAAAGTAACAACAGGATTGAACCGTGCCACCATAAAATCTAAATACCAATACAAATTCATGTCCATTCGCATAAAAAAACAAAACAAACTCATTGTCTCTAATAGACACATATAATAACATTTTTCAATTTTAGGTCCAAACTGAGGTACACCTCAAAGGCCTCGTCTAATCCCATTCAAGATAGCTCCTCGGATACGATCATCTCCCGATAAAAATTGTGATGCATAATAGGGATATTTACTAAAGTAAGAAAAAGACATCGCCAACTTATCATCGCTTAGACCCAAGGACCCCAACAATGTCTACAACGATTGATAATCATTCTCCTAATATGGTCACACAATATGTGTGTGTGTGTGTGTGTGTGTTTGTCACATGGCCATATATGCCAAGGGGACGTTTGGTAACGTGTAAAATTGTGAGATTGTGGGAAATTGTGGGATTGTGGGAAATTGTGGGAAATGAAAAAGAGAATATTTTGATAAATGTGTGATTGATAAGAAATAATAGATGTATAGTTGGAATAAATAAGTTTGTTGTATGTAGTTGGTAGGGAAAATGATTGAAAAGTAGGGGTAAAAGTAGAAAAAATAGTGTGATAGATGGAGTAATGATTAGTCTTGAGAAACCAAATACCATGGAAAAATCATAGTTCCCATACTCATACGTTACCAAAATATCCCCTAAGAAGGTCTGAGCTACTCCTGCAAACTACTAGATGGCAATATGTGGCTGTTCACAGACGCTTCTCACTGAAACCCGACCAAAGGAGTCAGGAGATGGTCTACCCGCATGTAATGGCACATTCGAGTGGCTTGATGAACCTCCAATCGTGGTGCTAGTTGAACCTAAAATGGCGAAATCTCCTGATGATCCAAAGCAGGCTCCTCAATACCTGGGGTCTCCATCATAAGACCTTCCCCATCATTGTCTTCAACACCTCCTTGTGGCACATTCTGTGGTCGACCATCAAAACCCATCTCATAATCACCGGTTGCACAATTGCCATCAAATAGTTCATGGAGGTCATCATAACATAGGTATTAAGGCTGCCTTAACTATCTGTACTTGTTATCTTGCTGCGAAAAAGTAATCCGAAAACATTAAGCGAAAAACATGCATTATGAAAGTATAAAAGACATATATACTAATATAGTGAGTGTGAGATATATGTTGTAGTCATTGATACTACTATTAGTACTTTCCACATTTCGTCGGACCCGATAAATCTACACTCGTCAGCATTCCACCCTATTCCTATCTTGTTCTTTAATTTGCGGTATAGTTCATATGTCTTCCTTATGGTTACTACCCTGTTTCTAACGTTAGGGGGATAATAGGTACTGTAAAGATATTATTAAGTTCCTAAGTAATGGTTTGGTACACAACATCTTTGATTTTATTTACTTCGATTGTTCATGAATTTAAGTTTCATAAGAGTATTTCCACCAATTTCTTATCCTCTGCTTTCATCCATTCATGGCGATGTCTGGACAAAGATGGTTGATCAAAACTTGGATGGGGGGATGACCCCATCTGGGTATGCTAACTCCCCAATGAATATATGTTTGAAGTGATCCATTCTAACCAGCTAAAAAAACAATTTAAAAGTGGGCAAATACCCTCAACAGTAAAAATAAAACACATATGATATAGGATACATAAGATACGATAAGGTAGAAATCATAGTTAATGAACACAAATTCTAAAATTAAAAGTTATTAATGCCATGCCCATAAACGAGTATGTTATACAGAGGTGTTCAACTATGGGGCGAGGTAGATCTAGACCATCCACATCAGCTATGTAGTTGTGGAGGATCGCACCGGTGATTACAACTTGGACTTGTGTTTTGTAAGAGTAACTCATCGCGACTTGCAAAGATGGGAATTTCTTCTTCCATACTGCGAAGAGTCTCTCAACAATTGAGTGCAATCTCGCATGTCTAAAGTTGAATAACTCTTGCATGTTTCTTGGATTTCTGTCAGAGCCAAAATTGTTCGTGTGGGAGGACACTCCTTTGTATGGTGTCATGAATCCTGACACATGTGTGTAACCAACATCCACTAAGAAATAGTGGCTTGTGATAAATGTTTAGATTTGTCAATTTTGGCATGTGCACTTTTGATGAGACAGGAATGTCCTTGTAAAAAGTGACAACTAATACCTTGCAGAATCCTCAATGGGTTGGTGGACAATCCAGTGAAGACTTGAACACTTTAGCATCATGTATGCTACCTTCCCAACCAGCTAATATGTATGTGAACTTCAAGTCAAAGTCACATGCTACCATCATGTTCTATGTTGGGTTTTCATGTCTATTTCTAAAAGCTAATGCGTTTTTAGACGGATGCAAAACAAGAATATGAGTATCGTCGATAGCACCAATGCATCCCTAATAAATGATAAATACGATCAGCACAAGGAATTTAAATCCTAGGTTTATAATAGCGTATTTGCCATAAGCAAACCTGAAAATATAGAGCTAGAGTGGGGTTAGAGGTAATCTTTTGATGAGTCCGTGTGTTGGGGGAGGACACACTCTTCGTATAGGCTAAGAATGAATTGAAGACATCTATGAAAATCCAACCACACTCTTAATTCATGCAAATATCACATAAGTCATTTAAACATACAATTTTAAATCAGCACAACCCCTTTTGATCATACATCTAACATATTAACATCAAGCATAGTATAACATAACAAAAATTCAAAAATGAGAGAGATAAAATTTAGAAATTCAAAATTCAGAAATCTAAAGCTAAATATTAAAATTTTCTTTAAAAAATCCATTCAATCAATCATGTAACCAAATTGGACTAATTTTACTTTAGGTCCTTAAATCAACTGTAATAGCTGTTGAAAGTTTATAATGACTATTAAAAACATATCATACCATTATTAATAGGACTGATAAGAGGAAAAATCCAATAATAACAAAATAACAAAACAAAATATATATGTGGCAAACTAGAGATAAAATGGTGTGTCCAATTCTAGAGACCTGAGGTTTGGGTTTTAGGTGATATGAAATCAAAGGATAAGCATTGAAGTTGCTGGGATGAATAGGAAAATGAAATTGACAGTGAAAGAGGAAGAAATCGATATTAGAAAAAATCAAGGGTGATAGAACATTGGAGTGCTGGAGTGTGAGGAAAAAAAGAATTAAAGAAGATGGATGAGCTTGGAGAGATCAATGAGTGGAGAAGAGGACGGGAGGAGAGTGCGACTTTGCTAGGTTTAAGGATTTAGAAAAATTAAAATGAAGATGAATAGATTTAGAAACAAGGAGAAGATTCAAAGAAGATTTAAGAAAATATTAGAAGGAAGATGATCAAAGGAGGAGAAAGCATAGTCACAATGGGCAATAGTTACATGATTAAGATTTTGCAATTTGAGAGGAAATCATACATTTGCAAAAACTTTGAGGGGAAAATGAAAACGAAACACAACAATATAAGAGAGGAGGCAAAATTCTAGAAGCTTTAGCTAAGCTTATATTAGATTAATATATATATATATGTATAATATAAAATATATGAAATTTAAGTCGATTCTAGATACCCAATCCTTAGACCTACTTTACTAGGGCAATATTTACCCAGAACCAAACCTACCTATGGGGCCT
This sequence comes from Annona squamosa, assembly GCA_035584095.1. Lineage (NCBI taxonomy): Eukaryota > Viridiplantae > Streptophyta > Magnoliopsida > Magnoliales > Annonaceae > Annona > Annona squamosa. Next base: position 67,393,313 of record JAXCLR010000050.1, read on the forward strand.
TGTAACAAAAGTTTGACATTTTGAAAAAAAATAATGAAGAAAACTTCTTTGACCAATTTATTAAGTTGTTCATCAATCTTGAGCAAGCAATTATATTATATTATCCTCTCAAATTTTGAAAATTATATTATGTTATTTTTATTTTATCTACTTTGTATGCACTCATTTTCTTATAGCTTAATCATATGTATGTGCTCTTTTTCTTATGACTTAATCGTATAACATTGATGTCTTTCCTTTTCATTACTTGTTCCCAAGGTAGATGCAAGATGTTTGGTGAGTAGAAGGGGCAATTGATAGAAAAGAATGTTGTTGTTGTTGTTGTTGTTATTATTATTATTGATTTATCGAGCCATTACTCAATGACATATATGTTGAACACAGAAATCTAATCTAGATGGTTGAGTGTTAAGCCTGCATGCGAAACCAACTGCCCTATAGCAGGTTCGTGATTTATATTATTATTTGAGAGGAGACAACTAGTCAAAATAAATAGTATTTTAAAATATTTTCCAAATTTTAAGTGAAATTATTTAATTTTTGAAATTTTTGTTGAGCTATTTGCTCCCATTGAACTCTATGTAGATCCGTGTTCATGAATGGAATGAGATGGAGATGGTGTAAGAAATTAAGAATGTAAGATAATTTTCCTTTTCCAATAAACACTTCTATCATTCCAAACAAAAATATATTTCTCACGTCTGATGCAATTTTTTCTAATTTTCATATAACTTTTCGCAACAAATGTAAATATAGAATTATATTTAACAATACACACAGGAGTATGATTATATATCATGATGTATTTTGGACTAAAATACAACATTCATTTATTTTTACAATTAGTTATATTTTTAATTTTTTCTACATAAACATATTTACCTAAGTATATTCAATTTAGATACAAAGTTTTACTATTTTACAAAACTTTTACATATTTATTTTTGATTTTTTAAAAATTAAGCTTTCTAAGGTGTGCAAAATGACTTAAATTTGAAATTGATATTTTTAAAAAATAAAAAATAAATATGTAAAAGCATTGTAAAATGGAAAAACTTTATATATAATTTAAATACACTTAAGAAAAATGCTTATGAAGAAAAAAATCAAAAAGTATAATTATTTGTAAAAATAAATGAATATTGTACTTTAACCTAAAATACATTATAATATATATAATCATACTCCATACATCATTAGGGAAAATTACTTCTGAAAATAAGAGACAAAGCTCTCGCAATCCGATTGAACTCGGGAAGCCTGGCACAAAGGCTGTAAACTTTGCCTGTCGGCAATGCCCGTGCTAGCTAGATTTCTCAGCCTTGAAACATTCGAAAAGGGACATTAGCATATATTTATTTATTTATTATTGAAAAATGAAAACGCACCAGAGCACTATCGGATATATTTTCTAGCGAGTGGATGGACCATTGATATTTGGACCACAGCATCCAACACCGCTCCCCAACTGATAATGAGTGTGACCAGTCCATGTGCTTCAGCTGGCGCATGATGAGGAAAGGCTTGAAATATACTTGAGTGCTCTATCAGTCTATGATATATGCAGGGGCCGGTGTTGCATATCTTAGGCAGCTCATGTTAATGATTCGGCGAGCTTTTAAACATCTTGGCAGTAATATTTTTAGGCCTAGCAAAGATGAAGTAATCATAACCAGCAGCAGTCACCCACCCAAAATTTTAATCATGAAATTTCAGCATACATAGATAAGAGTCTCCCCACTTGGCTTCCTGGGTTGAATAGAAAATTATTTAATTCCTCTGTAAGGAAGAAACTCTTCTGATTGCTTCAAACTCTGCTCAGATCCCATGCAGCATTGCAATAGGAGGCCTATGCACCGGGATGCTCTATGTATGGATGTATACATGCAGTAACAAGATTCCTTATTTGGATCTGTCTTAATTCTTCCTGCTCTGCCTGCCCTGCCTGCATAAGCACCGGAGAGAACTTGTGTTTGTGAGTGAGTGAGAGAGAGAAAGAGAGAGAAGAAATTTAGAATTCAGCATGCACTTGGCAGTTGGCTTATATTGTCTGATGGGATTTGATCTCACCATGTCATTCAAAAAAAGAAAGAGAGAGAGAGAGAGAGAGAGAGAGAGTAAGAAAGAGGCAAAATAAACATGAGTTGGAAATCTTGGGATCATGGGTCATTTGAATTGCAAACAGACATTGACAACAATAAACGACGTAGACATCCACCAAGAAATGGCCCACACATTGCAATTAAAACAGTCACAATTGGACTAGAAAAATATCCTCGCTACAGTTTGTACCTATCATCTTACATGATGCTGAAAAGATTTCAAATAGTTAAAAATTGTTTGTGTTTCATAATCCAAACAGAAATGCATGTTCTTGCTACCAAAACCACCAGGCCTAAAATGCCAATTCAGGAACACGCCTTTTTGTTCAATGAAGTAAATTCATTCATTCCTAAGAGTTCTATAAAAATCCAAATGAAAACAGCAAACCAGTTAGTTAAAGTTGCAAGAAGCATTCATTTCTTTCCTGGTGGTCCACTGCGAAATTGCAGTGATTTTTCCTCGAGCAGTTTCTCTAGCCACCAGAACCACATTCACAGGAGGGGCCAGCTTAGAAAAAAAGACTTGTGATACGGATTACAAAAAAGATGCTGGACAGAAATTTTTTGGGGTCAACAGTCCAACCAAGTTGCACATGTTCCATCTACATCAATGACAGCAGGCAGGAATTGAAGCGCCATTGTCTTCTATCCAACAACAAATATCCAAGTGTGAGCAATCAACGATCTTTCTCTAACCCAATTCGATTAGGAGGGGACATATGCATTTCTCCATTTTTTTTTTATTGATCCAATGCAACAGTTACAAGCAACATAAAGTCGACTACCAGATTACAAGATAACAAACCCGTTAGTTTTTGGATGCGATGAACATCAACCAAGTTTTCACTAGGCCATGTTTTTGTACCGGCACAGAACCTTGCATCTCAGAACTTTGTCTTCCACGTAAAAGCCCGGCATTACCATGGTCTTAACTCGAGCGGGGGTGTGAGATCTTTGCTTGTCGAACAGAATGTCCTCCATGTAGACAGGATCAAAGCTTCTGTTCTCATCGACTCTCAATATTGACAATGGGGGATTGAAGGAAAATGCTAGAAGATGGAGCAACCATATGCATTTAGCCGCGACAAAGAACGACTGCAGCAGCTGCTCAGGCCATGGCCTCGACCAATCCAGTGTCGAAATGATGCAGCTCATCTTTTGATCGCAGAACCGGCTAAACTCTTCACTGTAGTACTTGGTCCCCTTCCTCAATACCTCATTCCAACTGAGGTTTCTCAAAGCCACAAAGGATTGAAACTTCGCTTGGCGGTCTTGTTGGGGATCGAACACCTTCTGTGATCCGTTTTTCTGGAACACGCAGTTCTCGAAATCCTGGTGGAGGGCCTGGTTTATTAGAGCTTCTAAGTGATATAAGACTGCTCTAGAGTGTTTGGAATGCAGCATCTGGTTCCGGGGCTGAAGAACTGAGTTCAGCTTCTCCATCACATTCCCATCTGTTTCTTCAATTTGGTCAATGAGTGACTTGCTGAACTGCTTGACTGATAATCTGGCTTCTGACACAATCTGCAAAAAGCCCTCCACCATTGCTTCTCGGCTAACAGGCATTGAGCCATCCCTGCCACCATCGATTGACTTCCCTCTCTTGGAGAGATTAGGCCGTTCTGGAACTTTGCTCTCTCTGCCCTGCACCGTCTGCTTCAATGCTTTCTTCAGCTCATCGCAGTAGCCCTCCAAATGAGATAGTTTCTGCTTCAATTCCACCAATGAAGATCTCATCTCTGATGCCTCCATCAGCGCAGCATCGCGGTTCTCGTTGGCCTCCAGCAGCTCCTTCTTCAGTGACTCGAGAGACAGCATTCCCCACTCTTTGAGAAATTGAGAGGCGCCCTCGGTTTCCACAACGGTTGGAGATGTTTCCATCTTGTGCTTCTTCTTCAGCCGGGGGAACAGCCATGACAAAATCTGCGCTTTGCTTTTCTGTTGGTGGGCATGGATTGATGGGTGGGAGTCTGTAACAGGCACAACCGTATTGGAATTCCTGGGGTTCTTGCTACTGACGTGGAATTCTCCCGACCTTGTTCTCCTCGTAGATTTGCGAATTTGAGCATCTGGGGATGGTTGGAGAACCATGAGATCGTTCATGTAAGAACTTGCTTTGAACTTGGGGTCATCCAGCGTCTGAAGAAGCTGCTGTTCTCTGCCTATCATGTTTGCAGAGAACCTCCTCCTAGAAGACAGAATTGCCTTGCTGCGACTAGAAATATTTGCATGGTCTTCCTCTTCTGTTCTTTCTAGTTCTGCGTCGCTCCATATTTCTGATAATATCCCATCATCTGCTTCAATCTGATGGGTCTCACCCAACGGTTCTTCCTCGTAAGTCTGTGATATTGCAGGAAACATTATCAGGTATATTAAAATTAAAGAGAATAAGGAGGAATTCGGGGTTTATCCATTGACATTTGGCCAGCAAATGAATGGTCTTGATCACAAGAAGTTGTGTGCCGTTGGTGCATTTTATTAGAACAAACGCAACTGTGTAACATGGCCACGAGTAATACGAAGATGGGTGTGCGGATGATTGACAAGAACTGGCAGAAAAAAGCACATCGAACGATTGAAAATGCCTTCTGCTTGCTGGTTTGCCTCGAACTGGCAGAAAAAAGCACATCGAGCGATTGAAAATGCCTTCTGCTTGCTGGTTTGCCTCAGCCAACGACAGAGAGTGGAAAACTCAGTCAACTCATTTTAGCAAATGCATAAAGCATGCACTGTCCAAGCAACGAACACAGCTAGAGGACAATATCAAAGAAAGAAGACCCCCTTTACTGAAAATAAGAACACAGAATGGAAAAACCAAAGATAGCCAACGAAAAGTAGAATTTTTATTATTACTTTTTTTTTTTGGGCACTAGATAGAGAAAAGTTCAGTCAGAGAAAGAAGACCCAGCACTGAAATGGAAAAACCAGAAACTGAATGGCGCAAGCCCAAAACTCACTGGCATGAAAACCGGGTAATCTTGAGCTGAAAACGGATTAGAAAAGCCCAAAACGGAAGGAGAAGCCGTAGTCTGATGCCTGAGATTTGCGGGGCTGTTTCCTTGCAATATGGCGGCATGAAGAGCCCTGAGTTCAGCTGCTTTCGTCATGGCAGCTTGGATTTCTTCCCTGTTGATCTCACTCCCGTCCTGAAAGATATCCGACGACATCGAAACCCGCAAAGCAAAGGAGGTGGAATTCTAGCAGTCTGGGTGGAGGGAGAAAACAAGAGAACGGCAGCGTGGTGGAGGAGTTGGGAAAGCTGGAATGCTATTCGAAGGGGGTATAATCATATTCTATAAACACAAGGAGAAGCAGAAAAAGAAAAAAAGAATCTGAATGGGAAATTCAAGGATGGTGTTGTAGGCCTCGAGCTGTCTTCTGGCTTGGCTTTGTTTGTTGGTAGCAGGAGAGAAAATGGTATTCATGTGGAGAGGGTTCGGGAGTGGGAGAGAATGGTGGAGCTGCCCTTCTTTTGTTCTGTTACACGCCTTCTGTTCATTTACTACACTGCCCTCTATCTCCAACCATTTTTTCTGATTCTTGGACTTGGCCGTTGATGTGGGTCTTGTGGGGTACCCCACAAATCTCCCACTATTTTCAGGACAGTGGCCTAAAAGAAACGGCAATCTGCTTCATCCTTTTTAGCCAGAAAACAAAAGTAAGTGTTCATTCCCTCACTTGTAGAGCGTTCTGTTTCAACTCTGCCTTCGTTTCCTTTTTCCTACTTCCATTTATTAAACTCACGAACTTCTGGAGTACAAGTTCTGGTTTTAAAAAGTGGCATTCAAGCCAACACCATACCTAACCCATCTGAAGGAGAGAGCATTTTATCATACCTAACCCATCTGAAGTAGAAAGCATTTTATCCATTTTTAAGTGGCCAAAGTTGCACCTGGCATACAAAAAAGCTATGCTACCTTCTAAAAGAAAGATTGAAAGAAGTTAAGGGAAAGAGACTGGCCTACAACTTCGAAAACACCGTCACACACACCATCTTCTATTTTCTTGTTATTTTTTCCCCTATTTTTTAACCTCTCCCCTTCAAAAACGACCAAGGAATTTATTTTTCACTTGTTTTTGAGTAAAAAAGGTACTCACTCTGCGAGTGTACATAACACTTAGAATTTTTTAAATTAAAATTTTTCAATTAAAATTTTTAACTTTATATAATTATCTTTTTTAATTATTTCTTCAATCTTCTTTATATAATTACTTTACTTTTTAATTTTTTACAGAATTATTTATGTATCTATCCTATCTACTTTAATTTTATTCTTTTTATTCTTCATTGTTACTCCTAGTATACCGCATTATTTTTTAAAATTTTAAAAAAATTTACATTAAAAATATTTTATCAAAAATTTCAGCCATTTCCTAGCACATCCTCTATTTATTTATTATTTTATGTCTTACACTTTTTTGAAGCATGACCATCTCGTGATATAGGATTCATGAATTTAAGGGTGTGTTTGTTTGGCATATAAACATGTCAACTAAAACTTTTCAATCTAAAACTTTTCACTCTCCATAATTACTCTATTTTTTAATTATTTTTTCAC
>JAXCLR010000050.1:67407748-67430047 GCA_035584095.1 Annona squamosa
GTAGAGCGAATTTCACGTATACTTACTAATTTTATCCTTAATTTCAATTGTACTACAAACTTTCACAAACTCTAAATGTACTTACGTATTTTATTTAAGGTTGTTAACCACAACAAAATGATGAATATGTCTAGCATTCACGAAAATTACTTGACATATTTTAGGGTGAAAAAAATGTCAAAAGTGGTGGCGTTTTAAAAAGATTGTCGGCATGCCATTAATGCGTCTCGTCATTGTATTCCATTAATGCATCTATGCATTAATTAAGCATGGCCAACATGCTTTGTAAACCAGTGCTCCTCAAGAAAATTTATATACAACATGCAAATGGACCCAGTGTTGACTGTTGCAAAAATGGAGAATTTTTATGACTGCATTTCTCATCTTCTTATGTCTCTGCTTTGACTTATATCCAGTGATGAACCTAATGTGAAAGACGTCTTGCAGAGATGAAAAGACATATTTTGCTCAGATACCCCCAGCCTTGAAATTTTTTTTGCTCAGAATGCCAAAAAGACCCTCTAATTAAATATTATAACTAAAAATTCATATTCTAATGAATTTTTTAATCATTTTGCAACTTAGAATTATATATTACTTGAATGTGAAGTTTTAGATCTAAGTAAACCAAATGTAAGTTATATTTGTGTATAGTAATATTCATTATTTCACACGAAAACTAATTACACCTTTAAAGATTACTAACAATGGAAGTATGAATGAAATTTTATGTAGAATACATATATATATATATATATGTAATGAAATTTTATGTAGAATACATATATATATATATATATGTAGAATTGTTTGAAAATTCTTCAGTATAAATGAAATCATGAATAATATTCGTAGGTATACGTGAAATCGCGCTTTATAGCATGTGAAAGTGTCTAAATCTTTTTATGAGTAGCCAAAATTATTTCATATTCAACAAAAAAAATTTAACTGCTCAGTGCTTGTATCAACATTTGTGAAAATATATAACTGCTTCAATGACTAAGTAGCTGACCTAAGTGAGTTAAAAATGTATAGAATTGTAAGTTTGGAGCTCAACTTGAGTCCCCTTGTACTTCATTAATCGCTTGGCCATACTAGGTACATGACATGACATTAAAAATATGTATTATCATCCAAGGCGTGCGGAATGATTATTGGGGGTAAAAAAACAAAAGAAAAGAAAACAAAGTTTAAATCCAAATATTTGCGCTTTTGCCTTTTGAACTCAATAAGTTTGCATCTATTGGTTCTTACCTTTACCGTTAACCCAAACTTACAAACAACGAATTTTCCAACAGACAATTACGTGCATTTTTGTAAATAATGAAAATACACTCGTGCGCACTCTGCTGCATTTCCTGCCTTCCACCTGTCCAACAGATTGCTTATCTTCTCCAACGGATGGATTTCTAACACCGAAAATACCTTTTCCCTGACCAAATATTTTCTCCGATCGTCGGAATCTATGAAAAACAATTTTTTTTTTTTCGAAACAATGAAAAATAATTTTATTTTAAACTCACCTGATGGACCTTTAGCGGTACGGGTATAAGAGTGAAAATTCATGGCTATATGAGAAATTATGGTGAAAATTCAAGAATGTATTTAAAAATTCTTCAAAATTTCTATAAGAACATTTTTGGAAAGTCAAAGTACGATGTAATATAAGGTCTGTTTGACATTGCGTCTAAGTGATTTACACGTTCATCCTCCTCTCCCACTTGAGAAAATTCAATAGTTAAGAAGCGCACTGTATGGATTATGGAAGCTTCAAAATATCGTTTCCCACAAAAATGGTCAACAAAGGCAAAGCAGCCGACAAAAATTCAAATGAAACTGTGGTAAAAGTAATAATCAGGAGTAAATGTAATAAATAGTTACAGGTAAAGGTATGAAAAAATAACTAAAATAGCCAAGTAATAAAAGAAAACGAGGGAATTAAGAGGTCAAACCAGAGCACCAAGCGTGTAAGACACAGTGAGAATATGCTTAAAGTATAAATTAAATCTTTCCAATACACTTCTTATCCAACCTCGACACTGCGCATCTTATTTTCTCAAGAGAGCTTATTAATTGCACATTTGCATCATACAAATCTACTGTTGCGATTTGGTTCTACTTTCTATCAACATCAAGCCTAATCAGAAGAGCAAAACTTGCTGATGAAACGTTTTAAAACTTGGAAGTGATAGATCAGACAAAAAAATCTACTGTAACCACTGCAAGCTTTGCTTTTCACTTAACTTAGATTGGACAATGAGAAATTCTATTAAAGATATGTTTGACATTTGATAAAACTTTTTAAATTAATGTTTTTAATATAAAAATTTTTAGAATGGAAGAAGTGATATGATACGATGGTAGTAATGATAAGGAATAAAAAAATAAAATTAAAATAAATAGGGTTGTTGTAAAAAAAAATTAAAAAGTATGATAGTCGTATAGAAATATGTAAAAAAAAAATTAAAAGTAATGTAATTGCTAATAGTGAAAAGTTTTAGAGTACATTTGACATTTGATAGATATTTTGAAAGACAAATTTTGATTATAAAAATTTTTTAAAATATGAGAAGTATTGTGATATGACAGGGACAATGATAATGAATAATGAAAATAAAGTTAAAATAAATATAATAATTGTATGAGTAATTATAGAAAATTATTAAAAAATAAGGTAGTTGTATAAAAAAAATATGGTGAGCGTACGAAATGAACAATTTTAGATTTGACAAGTTTTCATAATTACAAAACACATCCTTAGGTTAAACATTTTAAAAATGAATAAAATAAAATTGTTACATGCTAGAAAATCAAACAGTAAAATAAAAATGAGAAATCAGTACTAAAAATAATAAAATGTGGGTAGTGACAAATCCGATCCTATTTCATCCGATGATTGTTCCAAACTATTCCATGGACTGTCTTCCGAATTTTTTCCCCTACACTATACATTAAAGGTGATTTCATGTATCCTTGTCTAATTTTTAAATGTTAATGGTTGATACAAAATTCAATTAATTTATTGTATTTAATGACATTTTTAGCTAAGAAACTAAGTTTCGTTCAAATCTAATATCTACATATTATGATATAGTGCACACATGTGTAGAAATTCTTTTTATATTGTTAATTTTTATTGTAGAACTATTAATTTAGATATTTTTAACATGTGTATTATTTTTTATTATTTTTGGAGATTTTTAGATATTTATTTTAATTTTTTAAAATTAGCGACATTTTCATAATCAATGAATTACAAAAATGGCACATTTTTAAAAAAAAATAACTATGTAAAAATCTTCAAAATAATAAAAATTAATAAACATGTTAAATACACATAGATTAATATTTCTATAAAAAATTTCTAAAAAAAAAGTGAAATGCACCTTTGAGCACCGAGGCTTCGAATATCTACATTGGTTACATTTACTTAAAATAGATACATTTATGTGTCAATTAATGAAGGAATATTATCCTTTGCTCCTATATGCATATATCTATTTATTTTTATTTTTTAAATTTTTTTTATGAAATTGTTAATCTAAATGTATTGAATATATGTATCAATATTGAAATTGATACACATATTCAATAGACATTGATTAATAGTTTTATTAAAAAAAATTTCAAAAAAAATGAATATATGCACCCATGAGCATAAGATTATATTCCATTAAAGGAAATACTTATATCTCTCTCTACATGTATTAGAATATAATAATATTTTATACGATTATTTATTCACTTAATAGTGATATTTTAGATGATTTAAAAATAAAAAATATTACTTAAAATTGATATTTAATTTTAAATTATTTTATTATATTAATTTTGTATATTTATAAATAAGACTCGTATACAATGATATTAAACAAATAAAAAAATCTATATAATAATAATCATATTGATAAATAAAGAGAATTTTTAATGAAACATCAAGAAATTAAAAACGAAGGGGGTTTCATCCAAGCCGCACCTCATATATTATTGTTATTTTTCTAGTACGGTAACATAATCGGTGGGCATGTCGTATAGTCGTATTGCAATCTGCAGGTAACGGCTCTTGCAAAACGATACCTCATGAATACGTGTCAAAAACTGGACCCACAGTTACTCACGTGGCCAGTCCGACGAGGACTCGAAAAAACCGAATTAGAGACCCCGCCAAAGCGATCCGCGTCGTCCTCATTCCATGCCTTCGAGCCGTCGATGACTCTTCCATTCAACGGTTCAGATCCACTTTCGCACTCGAGCTCTCAAAAGGTTGGAAATTTCCGCGCTCCCGCCCTCGTCCCCCACTATCGCTTCCCTCGCTCCTCTATTTGAACAAGCCGCTTGCCCAACTCACTCGAACGCGAGGAGGGAAGAAAAATCTTAGCTTTCCTTCGTTTAGATCTCGAAATCATCCAACGATGGCTCGGACAAAACAGACCGCCAGGAAATCCACGGGAGGAAAAGCTCCCCGGAAGCAGCTGGCCACGAAGGCCGCCAGGAAGTCGGCGCCGGCGACCGGTGGAGTGAAGAAGCCGCACCGATTCAGGCCCGGGACGGTGGCGCTGAGGGAGATCAGGAAGTACCAGAAGAGCACGGAGCTGCTGATCAGGAAGCTGCCCTTCCAGAGGCTGGTGAGGGAGATTGCGCAGGACTTCAAGACGGATCTGAGGTTCCAGAGCAGCGCCGTGGCGGCGCTGCAGGAGGCGGCGGAGGCCTATCTGGTGGGGCTCTTCGAGGACACCAACCTCTGCGCCATCCATGCGAAGAGGGTCACCATCATGCCCAAAGACATCCAGCTCGCTCGTAGGATCCGTGGTGAAAGGGCCTAGTTCGATGTTGTTTAGATGCTTGGAATCTCGTTTTAATATTTGGTTGTTAGAAAACTATAGTTGTAAATGGTGGTTTTCCAGCTATTTTCGACGCGCAAGACGGAAACATTTTGGCATTGTATTTTGTTTGGGTTAGGTTGGCAATGAAAATCCCCTTTTCGTGGAACTTCTTCATTTTTTTTCAAGTTCACTGTGTGCCATTGGACGATTTCGACGCTGTAGACTTGATAAGAACAGTCTGATCTGGATAATAAGACATGCAAATTAATTCACGAATAGAGAAAAGTCACCTTCTTTCTGAAAAGCTGAATTCTCCGCAGTCAGAGTTATTACAGAAGAGCACTAACAACATTGATTCTAAGCTTGCCTATTAGCTACTAATTATGGCTATGAGATGTCGGTACTTCGGAAATTCTCGAGCAACTTCATCAGTCTCCACCAGGTGCATCACCTGCACACGAGTAGAAAGCGAGCAATTCAGACAGCATGCATTATTCTAGCAAAAAAGACATCGTGTGTGAAAGAGTGCTAATCCTGGTAAACCGTACGGGGCAGTTCTCATAAATTGTTTGACTCATCTAGATAATGTTTTTCGGCTTTTAAAATCAGAAATATGCATCTCCCATGCGCCAGATGTGTAAAGGAAAATATATTTGCGAAGACGGGAGGGTTGGCTGTTGAGAGGGTACAAGGCTCAAAATCAGCTACGCATTTGGATGGAAGTTCCAACGCGAGGTTGCGGTCGATGCCGGAGATGGGTGGGCCGTTGACAATGACGCAGAGGCAGGGTCGCCCGAGCGTTACGAGTGCACTGCAGCAGGCGAGGGTGGGCGGCAGGGGGCCGTATGGTGCTACGGCAGCCCTGCACGGCATCAATCGAACGACAGCTGCGAAGAAGGTGAGGGTGCACCTCTGGCCGGCTCCTTGAGTCACCATACGAGCCATGAGGACTAGAAAGATGAGCCATATCGCGCCCTTGGCAAATCCTACTTTCATGTTTCTCTATTTTTATCTTCTGCTCTTTGAATTTGTATTAAATCTCATGCATATATATACGCGGGAAGAAGCCAAATGCTTAGTGCATTTCTTTCCTAACCTCATCCTCCTCTTCATGCAATTTTCATGCCATTGATTTTGCTCAGGTGATTTGTCCAAATCGAATACGCAAGGAATGTGTTGCTAACTGTTTTTCGTGGACCAGATAATTAGCCACCAAGATCGCTCCAATAATTCCGTGGGCAGGCTAAAGCACCTGGCTTTCAACCATGTGCCCCTGGTCCATTCTCCCGTCAATTACAGAAAAATGTGAAGAAAATAACGTACGGAGAAGACAGCTGATAAACAATTATTTCCTGCTATGTTAAAAAGCCACTTTTCATAAATCAAGAGTCAAACAATGCCCATCACTCAAATCAAACTACAAGAGAAGCTTTTCTCCCTTTCCAATCATCATTTCTCCTGCTTTCCTTTCAGATTGATGACAGCAAGCTCTTGCTCAACAAACTCTCCTGCACAAATGGGTGGATACTTGCTTGCCAATGGGGAGCGGGCAAAGCGGCCCAAGGGCTTCAACACAGCATCCGATGCAATATGACCAAACAGCTGATTGCAACAGGAAAAGAAAGAATCAAATTCAGGTGATGGATCATATGAATATATGAAAGCCAAATTTTTTAACACCTTATGGCTAAATGCGATTCACTCACTGTTGAGGAAACTCTCCAAAGGCATTGATTTTTCTGCTTTGCTGATTCGATTGCGTCTAAAGTCTGGTTAGTCACAACCACCTCATGCAGACCAGCTAAACACTCTCCCCCAGTCAGCCATTCGAGCTGCATAAATGCATTAGTCAAACAATATCAAGCCACAAAGAAACAGGAAAGAAGAATATACTGACAAGCTTCCATCATCATCATCATATTACGTCTTTTTGTGTCATTTTCAACATAAGCTCCTTTGGCTTTGATTCAACACACTAATTGCAGCTGTCCTACTATTGATCAGTTACAAATGCATGAAGCAAAATTCTCAATTAGTTTCCGATGAAGCCTAGGAAATAGAAATACCTGTTTTCCCGTTTGAATAAGGAGGCACCCAACAGGAACCTTCACTGCTACCTTCTGTCCATTTCTCAACCATATGTTCAGACCAGGAAATCTGCTTCTCCCATGTATTGTTAGGAAGTTAAGGTCATAGTGGAAACCAGCAAAGACTCTGCCCTCATGGCCATAAAGCTGAAGGTCACTACCAGTTGGAGCAAGTAGATGGGGGCCCTGCACTCCTTGGAAGAAACATTGTCAGAAAATGCACATTGTAACCTAATTCAGAAATGGATAACAATCAGAAGGAAAACCAGATGCAAAGACAGTACCAATGATTACAATGAAGATGAGACAATCAAGTGTATTATAAAAAGTCTCTAATGGCTGAAATTTTTGTAACGACATGATATTTATTTTTCTTTGTTGTCTGTCCTCGTAGATATCATTCGAGATGCTATTTGCCCTAGGGCAAACCTAAACACCAGTAGTTCTAAGATCTACAAAACAACAATTTCTTGAAATTAACCTTAAATAAGCCTACTTCCACCAAGTCCACATGGGAGTTGGAGAGACAGAAGCAGGCTTCCACTGGATGGCCTCTGATTAAAGAGTCAAGAGAACTCCTGAAGATCTTGTGAGGAAACAGATTGGCCTTATAGGCTGTTTGAATGAGCTTGAGAAAAGGTTGCTGCAAAGATTCCTGATGCATGAAATCTTCATCACCTCTTACTTTCTTTCAAGCCAAGGGATGAAAGATGTCAAGGGACAAGGCATGCATCACCTAACCAATCATTGACATAAGCGCAATGCTGAGAGAAGGGATAACTAGAATCTACAGTTCCTGCTGTAGAGGGCCTTATCCAGGTCTACCTTCAGTGGACACCTGTCATACTGGGTTTGGAGAATATGAAGTACCATTCCCTTAGCCATGAGGGGGTCAAACTTCACAAGTAACAAAAAATAAAAGGACTTTTCTAGCCTGATGTGACAGATGCAGTTACTAGCAAGATTCTATTGGCCCAGATTTTTAGCCACTTGAATCCCACTCACCACTACCTGGTTGAGTCAGGCACCTACAGAGGAAGGACGAGATCCAAAAGGAAGTAAATCGAAGTAGAAAGAAAATTGGCAACCCTAGACGAGAATATATGATATAGATGGAATTACAAAGAAGATATCTGAAAAGAAAATTCTTAACTAGCCAAAAGAAAATGGGTCTATTTTTAAGGGCTCGTAATTTCATTTACAAACATGGTTCTAGCTAGAATGGAATCGCATGATATGATTCCACTGATGATGGCTTTGATGGTAACAATGAATTAAAATTAAGTTCAGGAATACATCAGAAAGCCCAACAGTGAACCAGAGGAATTTCATAACCGAAAGTTACCTGTCTCATAAGAGAAGTAAATGCGTCCTTTGACAGGCCAAATCCTATTGCTGCCATTTCAGCAACAACCTACATGAGAGGTTAAACGTGAAAGAAAACCCCAAAATCCATCAACAATTTTTGTGCCGTCAAAGCTTTGAGTATAAGCTAATCAGAAGTTGCAGATATGGCCACAAGTCGGTGCAAGGCCCACATATGCAGGTCCACAGAAGGGGAAGGTTTGACAGTTTAAAACAGTTATAAGTATTTTACTGCATAATGCAGCTGCTTGATCCAACCAAGGCACCAGGTGCCAGCCAGATCTGCAAACAGTTAATATACGCGACAATAGAAAAGCTGAATTCACCTCAATTGCAGATATCATCTTGTAGCCCCATGAGTCCATAGTTTCTTTCCATTCTGGAAAACCTTCTGGTATTACAGGTTCAGAATTAAGTTCCTGAAAGGTATCAGACAAGGATGATCCATGTAGCTAAAGTCTACGAACAAGACAATGCAGAAGACAAAATGATAAATGTAAACCAAAATATGACCTGGAAACGAGTTTTTGATGGCCGTGGGCCTACTCTCCACATGTATCTCCACTTGGGATCTGGTCCCACAGGAGCAAAGGGTTGAAACTCCTTTGGCATTGATTTTATCTTTTGTTGCATTTCCTCATCCACCAAGCTCCGTGGAACTTCAACTCCCTCAGGTGTTACACCAACCTGTCAATTGTCACCATCCATCCATCACACAGAACAATTAGCTAAATAGTCAAATTTTCTAACCTTTTATGCTTCATGATCAAATGTAAATGAATGAATAAATTAGATACAATGTTTCTTCTACAAATTGAATAGGGTGAGACAAGAACCATCTTATACAAAATTCGGGATTGGCATTTTTAAAACTCAAATTAATGTGTTATGATCCAAGCCAGTAGCCAGATCTAGTAAAATGGTGTTGTCCTTTCCTAGACCTCTCACGAAGAAGGAAGCCCTCTTTTGGAGGGAAATTCCATTGATCGTGTTCGATTGAAAAGAACAAATCATACCCACCCCTAAGCCTCTAGCCATTGGCCCTTTTATAGGTTTTACTTCCTACACACAATACCCAAAATACCCCTCCTAAGGCCCACTTGGCCTACATGTGCAACAACCCCATCCATTATGTACACCATATCCATATGATCATTCACATTGTAGGAATTCAATGCACGAAGTTTAAAAATTCTCAGTTGAGGCATTGAGAATAATTAGCATAGCATAAGGTTTGGAACTATTTCAAATATACAGTTGATAGGGCGGAATGTTAGCATGCCATTACGTAAAGGGAGAATTTCCAGATCATAAAACCAATGTGATATGCTTTCAAAAGGAACAAAGGCCACAATGTCCCTACCTCTATATGCTTATGACAACTATCTCTGATGATCCAACCACAAACCAGTGGGATCATAGTCAGGTCACTGGAAAATTTTGCTGGACTGACAAAGCGTGTTTAGGACAGGTGCCCAGAAATGTTGGTATTCCATTATGACTATTTCATGTTTTAAAACGGCATTCTATGGTCTATACAGCCCTCTTGAGGGTTATGTTCATCTAGACACAGTGACAACTTGTGCCTGGCAATTCATGAGGCAGATGAATGGAGGGCTATTCCCACCTTCAGTGATACTGTATCGGATCTTTTTGCTGACAGGGGTCGTCTTGAAGATCTAGTAGAGCATGCCGCCTGAAATGCAATACTCAGAAAATTTATGCAGAGGAAGGAACCTCCGCCCTCTTTGTTTTTCTTTTCCAAATTAAAGTTTTCCATGAATGTTGGAAATGCCTGGATCACCGAAGGATGATACTGTTGCACAATATTTCAAACTTCTAGCCACTCTGCCCATTTCTACAGAGAAGACTATCATCTATGACACGTTTTCGATGCCCGAGTAGAGTATAAAGTTCTATCTCCAATCAGGATATAATTTATCCAGATGCTCCTCAAATGGACGCTGGCCTCCCAAGAATGTGCAAATGCACAATGTGAAATCAAAACCCCAACTTTTTACACAATTTGAGGACGAACAGAATAGCAAATTCCACCTGATAATGAAGATGGGGGCGTTCCTGGAGGCGCTTGAATTCCTCCGATTTCCGGAAATAAAGTTCCATCATATCAAGGAATCGATCATTGTCTTCGACAGAGCAGCGAGGATCCTTGACAAGTAGCGCACCGGTGTCCCTTAGGGTTCGGCTCACCTCCGAGCACAAATTCTGCAGATCGGGCCCCAGGCTGTGAGTCTCGTAATCGACGGCTCTGATTTCCAGGTAGGGAGCGAGATCTATCACCGGAAGATTCATTCTCCGTTGAGAGCGAACGAATGGAAGGAGGGAAAGAAGCGAAGCTCTTCGAATCAGATGGCGGGAGATTTCTCTTTTTCCCCTCTCCCTCAAAAACGGCGTGCGATGTCAACTATTCGCCGACGTCAGAATCGACTTGGGTGTGAGTTCAATAGCACGATTTAAACTAGCAACTGCCTCCTCGCACGTATCATCGTCACATGTAATGGATCCATGTCGTCCAAGTCATGGGGCCCACCGCAAATTAACCTTGAAAAATCTCGATCAACCATTTCTTAGATCCGCCAAAAAGATCGCAAATGGACGGCTGAAATCATTAACGATCGAACTAGATTTCTAAAAATAAAAAGAACAGAAAACTTAGACAAGGTGGCCTAGTGATGAGATGGGCGGCACATTTGCGGCAGAAATGGGACGGATTTCTACGTTCTCAGCGGTGCGATTCGCTACCGAGATATGCAGGCCAAACAGCTAAATGCGTCGTTATTTTTTCCTTTATTCCCGGGAAAAACAATACCGCCCAAATTACGGCGCCAACAAGCGAACAACAGATTGTAAACGTGCACGCAAACTTAAAAGCATCGAATCACCGAAAATGCAAACGAGAAGAAAAGAAGATTTACGATTCATTTCCAAGCTAACAGAAACAACACACGAATCCAAACATCTCCGATTCTTTTCCTTGTGAGATTTACAGCTATAGCGATCTGCAAGATAGGAACCCTAAAAGAAACGGCGGCACAGATCTAAAGGATGCCTGTTTAGGCCCTCTCGCCACGGATCCTACGAGCGAGCTGGATGTCTTTGGGCATGATAGTGACCCTCTTGGCATGAATGGCGCAGAGGTTGGTGTCCTCGAAGAGCCCCACCAGATAGGCCTCCGCCGCCTCCTGCAGCGCCGCCACGGCGCTGCTCTGGAACCTCAGATCCGTCTTGAAGTCCTGCGCAATCTCCCTCACCAGCCTCTGGAAGGGCAGCTTCCTGATCAGCAGCTCCGTGCTCTTCTGGTACTTCCTGATCTCCCTCAGCGCCACCGTCCCGGGCCTGAATCGATGCGGCTTCTTCACTCCTCCCGTCGCTGGCGCCGACTTCCTGGCAGCCTTCGTGGCAAGCTGCTTCCGGGGAGCCTTTCCTCCGGTGGATTTCCTGGCGGTCTGCTTCGTCCGAGCCATTGATGGATGATTTTTCAGGAATCCAAACAAAGAAAAGATAAGATTTTTAGCCGAGTAATGCCGTTGGTGGGAAACGACTCTGAGATGGAGGATGGCAGAGAAGACAGGTATATAAAGGGGAGGGAGTGCCCCGACTAAGCGGAGGCGGGAGTCGGAAATTTTCGAGCTTTTTGAAGCCGGGGAAAGAGAGGGGATCTGGACCGTTCACAAAGGGAGATACGGACGGCTTACAGCTGCTCGGTGGGAATGGCGCGGATCGCGATCCGCACTTTCCCGGGACGACTCTTTTCACTCGTGGTTGACACAATTCGAATTAGCGGCGATAAAACATATAAAAATTTGGGCCGACTTCATTTCCAGCCCATGCATGCCACAGCGGAATTACCTGCCTCGACATTTTTTAATTAGGCCTGTTAACATCGAAAAGGGATTATTTTTGTTTTTTGTCCTGACAGTTAAAAACAATTTAAGGTCTGACCGTGAAAATTTACAAAAAATTGCTTTTATACTGCTAACATTTGCGTCAAATTCTTAATACACTTATAATGTTTCACTAATTCTAAATACACTTATAACGTTTCACTAATTCCGTTTATGTCTATAATATTTGACTATAAATTTCTTTTACGCCTGTTTGAGGCATGCCAAAACTTTATGTAGACAAATTCACCTATGCAACAAAGGGCTATGATTTCACAAGTCAACTATGTAAACATAGTCCTAATTCCTAAAAAGAATGGTGTGACTTGCTTAGCAGACTTTTGACCCATCAATATTTTGTAATGTGTTGTATAAGATTGTGGCAAAGGTCCTAACAAACAAATTGAAGGTTTGTTTGGATAAAATCATTTCAGTTAACTAGTTTGCCTTTGTCCTTGGTTGATTGATCATAGATAATATGCTTATCTCCTACGAAATGATGCACTCAACGAGAAAAAAAGGAAGGGAAGGC
Source organism: Annona squamosa (assembly GCA_035584095.1). Classification (NCBI taxonomy): domain Eukaryota; kingdom Viridiplantae; phylum Streptophyta; class Magnoliopsida; order Magnoliales; family Annonaceae; genus Annona; species Annona squamosa. The sequence continues at coordinate 67,420,461 of JAXCLR010000050.1, forward strand.
AGGAAGGCATGGAGATCTGGCAGTTAAACTTGACATGGCAAAAGCCTATGATCACGTAAAGTGGTCCTATCTTTATTGGATTATGTGTAAAATGAATGTTCGTGAGAAATGGATCAGCTGGGTCTATAGTTGTATATATACAGTCTCTTACTCTATCCTTGTAAATGGCTTCATGATTATGCCTGTAATACCAAGTAAAGGTATTTGACAAGAAGATCCACTGTCACATTATCTCTTCTTTCTTTGTGTTGAGGGGTTATCTGCTATCCTTACAAACTATCACATGAAAGGGGTTTCTTATGAGGCTAAGGATTGTAGAAGGGGGCCCATTATATCTCATTTATTCTTCGTCGATGTTGTCTTGCTTTTCCTCTGAGCTAATAGACAAGAAATTTTTGCTCTTCATTAATTGATCAAAATTTATGAAGAAAGTTCAGGGCAGAAAGTCAATATGGATAAAACAACAGTATATTTCAGTAGCAACATTTCTCAGTTAGAAAGAGAAGAGATGGAAGTCATGTTTGGATCAAAGGGTAAGCAAATTCACAACTATTTGGGCCTCCATGTGCTAATTGGACGGTCACAAACTCAAGTGTACAAATATATTAAAGAACGTGTCTGGGCAAAAACTCAAAGTTGGAAGGAAAGATTTCTCTCATGGAGTGGAAAGGAAGTTTTGCTAAAAGCAACGGTACAAGTCATCCTGAATTATGCTATGAGTTTGTTTTGTTTGCCAATGAAGATTTACATTGACATTAAAGCTGTCATGAGTCTTTTTTGTGGGGGAAAGAAATGGGAAACGACGAATTAGTTGAATAACATAGAAAAAATGTGCAGAGCTAAAGAACATAAAGGAATGTGGTTCACAAATCTACATTTCTTTAACTTGACTCTTCCAGTGAAACAAGTGTGGAGAATCATGACATAGCAAAACACCCTTCTTCATAGCATTATGAAGTGTCGTTATTTTCCCAATGATGATGAGATTGTACTAGGGGACCCATAAACTCCTTCACTTTGAGGAGTATCTTGAAAGCCTTGCAACTTATGAAAGCGGGATACAAATGGAGACTGGGAAATGGGCAGCGTATTCAATTTTTTAAGGACAAACGGACCTCTGTCCAACTATGGATGGCTGGACCCTTACCCTCTGAGATTGACGATGATAGTAAAGTGGCTGACTTTATTGATTGGGAACACAAAAGATGAAAAAAATATCTTGTGTTATCAGTTGTGAAGGATGAGGGTTGGGCAGCTATAAGCCCTGTCCCCGTTCCAAAAGTAAATGAAGATGATACTAAATTTTGGGCCTTGAAGCATAATGGGATTTATAGAGTAATACTAGTGTACAACCTGGTTTTGTCCTCCTATTAGCAGATAGATGTGGAAACCTATCACACAATTGATTTGTGGATACTCGAAACTCTTTAGCTAAATCTCCATAGGAAAATCATCATTTTCGGTTGGAGACTTTTATTGGGACTGCTACCAACTCATGTGAACATGGGTAGAAGGGGAATTCCTATAGCTATTAGTTGTTCTTTCGACAATATTGCTGAGGAATGCTCATGTCATATGTGCCTTTGTTGCAATGCAACTAAATTAGTTTTCCATCCACATCTCTTACAATTCATGTTGGCAAAGGCTTATAATAATATATGGGAGGTCTTCCAACAAATTAAGGTTTGGAATATTCCTTATCTCTTTATGCTTTTCCAGTGTACTTGTTGGAGAATTTGACATATGAAAAACAAATTTTGTATAGAGAAACTCAACCTTCCTCTCTCAGACATTCCAAAATGGACTACAAGTTACCTACGAATGATTAAATTAGCTTAGTTTTTTAAAATATGCAATTTTTCTATACAACTGAGTGTAGTACAATGGTAGAAACCAAGAAGTGGGAAAGTATAGCTCAATGTGGATGCTAGTTTCAATATGCAAAACATGAGAATGGCTCTGGTGTTGTAATTTGGGATTGGAATGGTGATTTTATTGCTACGAAAACTTGGATGAAACATGGATTGATGGATCCAATTGTTATGGAGGCTTAGGCACTCCCATCGGGGCTTGAATGGGTGTTGGATCTCAACTATCAAAGCTTACAAATGAAATGCGACTCGCTCCTCCTCATATCCCTATTAAATGATAATGGGACTATTCACTCCCCTCAACAACATTTTTTTCACAAGATTAAGAATCTTGCAAATAATGTAAATAATATCTCTTTTGTTCATGTCATACGTACAGATAATAAAACAACCCACAAATTAGCAGAAATTGCTAACATTGATGATACTCCAGTAAATATTTGGTGGGAAACCCCACCAGCCTATACAGCATAAACTTTTATATTTTGATGTTTTTAGTCTTAATGAAAGTTTTAATGGACATCCCTCCATTCAGTCTCAGCATCAACATCTCAATGGAGAGTGGGATTGAGGGCCTCCCATTAGAGTATTTTCCCTATTTAAACAAAACATTAACCATGATCCTCAGTGATTGACTCAGCAGCTTGTGTAACTATCGCATTGGTTATCACCCCACATTTGGCTATTACATCAAAGATCTTGATCATGTTCGAGCTCTATACTGAAATACCATTTTTTAACCATACTTGCACCTTTCTCCTTTACCAACTCTGAACCCTTATGCACCAGCTAGTAGGACAGGTTTGAAAGTCCACCTAGCCAGAGTAGGACCGATGGGCCTTAAACCACATACTTAACAGAGATATTCCCTAGACGAAATGTTATTATCAAAACCGGCTGATTCGACAACTTTTGCTGTTCAAGTATGACAAGCTTGGTTTGATATTCAAGGTGTGTTTGGGAATAGGTAAAACCTTTGATTAAAAGTTGTAGAGAGTAAAAGTTGTCAAATGATGTGATATGATAGGGGTAATGATGATGAATAAATAGGATAAAGTTGAAATAAATAGGTTAGTTGTGTTGGTAGTTGTGTAGAAATGATTGAAAAGTATGGTAGTAGTATAGAAAAAAGCGAAAAAATGATTAAAAATATAGTAGTTGTAGAGAGTGAAAAGTTTTTGATTGAAAAGTTTTAACTTGACAATTTTTCCTTAATAACAAACACACCCCTAGGGGATGTTTGGTACTATGTAAAACGGTGGGATTGTGGGAAATAAAAAAGAGAATATTTTGATAAATGTGTGATTGATAGGAAATGATAAATGTATAGTTGAAATAAATAGGTTTATTATATATAGTTGGTAGGGAAAATGATTGGATATAAAGGTAAAAGTAGAAAAAATAATGTGAATAATGGAGAAATGATTAGCCTTGGGAAACTAAATACCATGAAAAACCATGCTTCTCGATTACCAATAAAGGCCTTAAAGACCATGTGAACACTTGAATAGCCCGTTCAACCATACATATTGGTTATGGTTCAACTGGTTTAACTGGTTTCTTTCACTGGTTAAGGAAAAAAGTTGTCATGCGGTCATATAGCATTTATGACAGGCTTTTACAATATTGTTTCATCATTGCTTAAAACTAACATCATTTATGCCCTCGCTTAGCATTGATTCATGGTTTTTATCCATGACATGACAGGTAAATCATGAGAAAGTCCAGACAGATTCGTTCACAATTTAGAGTTTGTTTTTTAGGGTCTGTTTGGGAATAAATAAAACTTTTGGTGAAAAGTTTTGAAGAATAAAAGTTGTCAAATGATGTGATATGATAGAGGCAATGATGAAGAATAAATAGGATAAAGTTAAAATAGATAGGTTAGTTGTATAGAAAATTGTGTAGAAATGATTGAAAAGTAGGATTGTTTGTGTTGGAAGATGTAAAAAAAATAAAAGAGTTGTAGAGAATAAAAAGTTTTAGATTGAAAAGTTTTAAATGAAAACTTTTTGTCATTGCCAAACACCCCCTTAATCGACAAAACTTTTAACGAAAAGTTTTAAAAAATAAAAATTGTCAAATAATATGATAGATGGGGATAATGATAAGTAGTAAAAATGATAAAGTTAAAATAGATAGGTTATTGTGTGAATAGTTATGTAGAAATGATTGAAAAGTAAGATAGTTGTACAGGAAAATTTGAAAAAAATGATTAAAAAATATGATAGTTGTGGAAAGTTAAAAGTTTTAACTTAACATTTTCTATCAATTGCCAAACACACCCTTATTTACGTTAATTTACCAATGTTTCTTTTTTATCAATGCTTTTGTTAACAAACTTGTATATTATAATATGCTACTAAATTTCAACAAAAACATTAGAATGCAGATTCTAATTTTAACATATTCTATCAGGAGCCATAAGTATTTATATTTATTAATATATAACTAAATATTCTATACATATTTACTCTTTGTCATTAAGTTATAAACTTTAATATAAATTTATGATATAAGTTTAATTATTATATTTTAACAAAAAATATTTGTTCATTGCATTCCATGTACTGTTATTCAAGCAAATAATTAGAATTTGGAATATAATTAGTTTTTATTTACTTTTTTTTTACAATCGAGCAAAATATTTATGAAAAAAAGTTGAATACTTGAACTCTTTTATGTGATTTTATTAGTATAATTGATTCAATCATTTAACGGCTAATTTTATTTCATATTATATTGGATATGTTTAAAAATGGGCAATTAGCAAGAGCACAAAAAATTATAAGAAACTAAGATCGGTAGAATATTACATTTTCTTTCGGATTAATTAACAATATTAATTTTCGATGTTATGTTTATTTGAAAAGATTTTTTGATTTATGGTATATTCTAGTAGTCAAAATGATAGATTCTAACTTTAATTTATTCTAAGCAATTATGAATATAAATATTTATTAATATGATTTAAAGTTTTGATATTTGTTACATCGTAAATATACAATAATGATGTTATCAATTCAAACCAATTTACTTAATTGGATAAATTGGTTCAAATCATATTAGTTACTCAATAGGTTCAATCAACACTTCCATTCTAACAATGTTAAGATGAACCTGCAACATCTCACCTTATTATGATATTAAATCTCCTAAAAAGAGTCACTGTGCCTTTGCCTCGGTGGTACTAAGTTATGCCCCTTGTGCTGGGTGACTTGGTTTAACTCTTGCTAGCCTTACTTTATGTGAGGAATTTGTGATAACATTATTTTCCCTAATTTCTGTGAAAGTGTCTACCAATTGAGATATTTAGAAAATGTCATTAGGAAAAATTGAAAGTTAGTAAGATATTATAGAATATGGTCAATAAATTATAAGAATGCCTCGAGGCTTAAATATAATACTGGTTAAGATGATGTAATATATACTCATAAAAAAATCTCCAAAAAAGGAAAATAGAGAGGGTCCAAGTCCAAGTTGATGACACCCCTGGCGTTGACTGCACAAGTGGCGAGTAGAGAGAGTCTTCTAAAAAGTTGCAGATGGAAGAGGCAGTTACATTTGGCTAAGCTTATAAATTTCAATTTTTTAAGAAATTCGATTACGAACAAAACTTTTATAAAAAGTGAGTTACCAAAAAGCTAAGAAGTGTTTGACTTTATGATTTAAAAAGCACTTTTAGCAACATCTTAGTGTTTAGCCTAAAAGATAAAAATGATTATGAACATATAAAATGACCAAAAAGGATAAAGTATTCCTAATAAATTTTATATTTTACATAATAAGTATTTTATTAATAAAAGATGTATTTTATACATCATTAAAATAAACATTTTCATCGAGACATTGAAGAGACCTTTAAATAAATTTTAAATTTTATAAAAGAATAGGTAAATATTTATTTATTTGAACTATTACTTATGCGTAGATAAAAAAGTCTAGATCTTTAGTCTAAAAGACTTCTAAATAAATTTATATTTTTATAATATAACTTTTTATAGTAACTATATACATAAATTTTTCTACTAAAATATGTTATTTTAGTAAAATAAATAATAACATATATCACTTCCTTTATATTGTTGTAATGTAATTATTGTATAGGTCTATTAGCCCAATGAAACTTACTAAAAAAAGATATTTCTTTATATAATTAAAGTAAATAAATTGCTATTGAAATAAATAATAATGAGTACAAGTAATGACATTTTTTTTATTTCTTTATATTGTTGAATGAGTAATGGCATGTTCTATTTTTTATATTGTTGAATGTTTAGGCTCCATTTGGCCGAGCTTTTGAATTTCAACTTTTTTAAAGTTCGATTATTAATGACATTTTTATAAAAAGTACAACATTTAGCCTAAATGTAAAAGCGTTTACTGATAACTAAAATGACAAATGAAGTATTCCTAATATGTTCGATGGTAATACATAAGAATTATTTTACTACTAAAATATATTTCTTACATACAATTAAAATAAATAAATTGTTATCAAAACCATTAAGAGATTTTTTAATAAATTTTAAATTTTATAAAATAATAGAAAATATTCAAATATTACAAATATACTTTTACATAGATGAAATAATAACCTATATATTAAATAATTTTAAAATATTGGAAAATAAATTTCTAATTTTTCTATATTTACAAATTCTTTAAATTAAACTATTTTATCTTAATAAAATAAATAATAATAAGTATAAGTGATAAAATGAATCACTGTAAGGTATTGTTACAATGAACTTGCATGTGTAGGGATGAGTCACCGTGGATGGGGTTGTAAAAAAAATCTTAGAGATATGTGTATTATTTTAATTTAAAATTTATTCAATGGTGAGAGAAATAGAAAATTTATCATGATAACTAATTGATGCATGTTCAATATTGATTAATCAACGGCAAATGAATGGAATACAAGCTTCGCAAAAAAGATTTTTTTTTTTTTTTAAAGGAGGGAGTTAAAGACTTGTAAAAATCGACAATGCATGGAATGAAATACGAACCTATAAAGGATGAGTATTTTTGTGATCTCGGTATATAAGGGACGTTTTGGAATTGGCCGTGGGAATGTTGGGAGGGAAAATGTGGTGTCACGAATTTCGAGATCCATCATTTCACAACTAATCATTATATTTTTTCACTTTTACTATTATATTCTAATTATTTTCCCTGCCAACTACTTTCCAACAAACCTATTTATTCCAACTTTACCCATATTATTTCATATCAATCACACAATTTTTAAAATATTCCATTTTCTATTTCCACAAAATACCACATTTTCCACCACTTTCATATTTCCAAACATCCCCATAATATCCACGATGCACTTTTGCTATGCCGAGAAGTAAGAATTTGGTGCTTTGACAATTTTTTACATTTTCGATAAGCTAAAACAGTTTTAAGTTTTAAGCCAAACACACATTTAAATCGGTAAAATCATGATTCCACAAAAAAAAGCACAATTAAGGCCTTCAAACATTCAACCAAATAGAGTATTCATCTTGATTGCCCTGTACTTTTGTCATCTAATAGTAGCATTTAAAATAAGGGCACACCAAAATCACAAGCAGCAAACCAAATGAGCAGCGCTCGTTTGGTCACTAGCCGCAGAACGAAGCTTTCGTTCCCAGCTGATGCGTGTTCGAATTCCAAATTAGGGATTTCAAATCAAATTTTCAGTGAGGGTACGTGGTACTCCTTATCTTGGTTGGGAGCTGGTGGTCTCTCTTATTGATATTTGAGAGCTTGTTGTCTCCCTTTGAAAATATTATTAGAATTATCTTAGAGTTTTGAATATAATATGAACTGAGACATATTGGAAATATACTTCAATCAAAAAAATCACAAGCAGCTACGTCTATCGGAAGAGACAAGGAAACGAAAGTAGGCGACGATGCAATAATTAATGGCATCCTCACTGTGCCGTCGCAGGCTCAGTAGAGAGTGATAGTAAGTAAACTTCAAACCCAAGGAAGGAACCAGGTGAGAAGCGTCCAATTTCAGCACCTCAGCAAGGGCTATAAATTTTTAGCACGTTCGACAAGAGTGCTAAAGGCTGTCACTTTTCAATGAAAAACTGTTATTACCAACGCGCCAATTGCATGTGACCATCTAAAGGTTCACAGTCAATATCGAAGCATGGATACCCGTTCTTATGTGTCCATTTGAGTTCATATACCCTTTTGCAATTAATCTTTCATGCAAGCGTATCTTAGGAATATTTTCAAGAAGTATACCATGGGGTCGACCCATTTATTAAATTAATTTTTATTTTTTTGTAAAATTATTATCCTAAGTGTGTCTAATCCATATATCAAGTTTTATTATTTTTGGACATGCGTATACTTTTTAATTTCAAATATAGGGGTAAAATGACTGGAATACCTATGTGTTTAAAATTTAAAATATGTATAACTTAAAAAATAATAAAATGATAAATTTTGATATATGTACTAGATACACTTAGAATAATGATATTATATAAATAAAAAAATAGATAAACGGGCCAACTACATAGTTGCTACTATGTGGCTGATCTTATAGATTCATACCTTTTTTATATAAAAAAATTTGTCCAATAAGATTTGACACTATCATAGTATCGAAAAAAGATTCGATAATATATTATCTCAAATATCTTCATAACATATGAGAATTGATGCACTTGTTTAAGAACCAGACCAAACCAAATGGTCAGACAAGTCGAACCATTAATTAATCATGTCATGGTTCATTAGTTTTTCTATTTAATCATTGTTCAAACCGAAAATCAATTGTAAAAAAAAAGTTCATTGCCCTGTTCAATCTTCAAAATATTGAATTGATGAACTTGGTGTACACAACGACTGAGCCCTTAAATAGACTAATGCATGATACTAATGCAATATCTTATAACTTAAAATAACCCATCGCTTAGGATAGCATCATGTTATTTTGACAAGCATATATGCAAATGATTATAAAATAAATCTTAGCAATATTTAACACTAAAAACTATTGTGAACTATAAACATTAACACTATTTATGATTTGAATCTCACTCTTACCATATCTCAAATCATATAAAGATGTACCCTATTAGGACTATTCAAATGTCCTCTATTGTAATGCAACGAGGATCTTAAGTCAACAAGTACTCTTATAAAAAAGGGATCACTTATGATGCTTTGTACACCCAGTTAAATTTTAACCCTCTTATACTTAAGGGCTATTTAGCTATTGGATGTGATGCGGACAAGATGAGAATTTGGAATGAAAGTCTATTGAGATTGAAAAACTATTAAAAACGAAAAGATAAACTATTATTTTTTACAGAGGGGAAAATATTTGAGAAATGGATGATTTCATTATAGGATCATTCTATCTTTGTGAATAACCCCTCCACATATTTACGTTCTCTAACTTGTAGCCCTCTTATACTTAATGTTAACATTCTTTCTACTAACTTGCCCTCTTATACTTAATGTTAACATTCTTTTTACTAACTTGAGTGCTCACCTACACAATTTTGACATCTTCCACCTTCCATGCGACACTTTATGGCAAAATCATCAAGTCTTGAAATGGGAGCCCAATTCAGTGCACCCGGGTGCATTCAACCTCAATGCACCCGGGTGCACTGCATCTATTTTTTTTTTTGAAAATTTTTATATACAATAGTTAATCTAGGTTTATTTAACATATGTATCAATTTTTACTATTTTT
>JAXCLR010000050.1:67465956-67480065 GCA_035584095.1 Annona squamosa
GTAGTGAAAAAGAGGCGGAGGAGGGGCAGAGTTTTTGCGCTCTTCGTCTATTTATCAGAAGCGAAGAGCCAATGGGAAGTGGCAGAGACGGGAGATCTCTTCTACAGTGTTCCAATATTTATTGGCTTTATTTACCAAACTACCCCGGAAACCCACCGATTTTTCGGAAATGCCATTACCGCGGTCACGACGCACTTCCCGGTTCCCCCCCAAGCTCCCTTCCGCTTTCTCTCGTCGACGGTGTGTCTGTCCCGGTAACGAGTAATGACTGCAACTTCTACCTTTTCTCAGACGCGAACATGCATTTATGAAAGTGTTATCGTCTACATATATTTTCAAAAAAGTTTTACAATTTTTTATAAAAATATTTTAAAGTATTTTTTTGATGAAGTTTTTCAGGCTTATTTAAATCATATATTAAAATGAATAATTTTTGAATCAATAATTTGAGGTATTTTAGTCATTTTAGCCCGAAAACAGCCATTTTTTAAAAATAAAAATACATACACGTACCAAAAATGATAGAAGTTGATATATAAATTAAATATATTTAGAAATTTTTTAAAAATAAAATACCATTGAGCTTGGGTTAGCATAAGCTTATATTAATTTAGGTTAACGAGATAATAACTTTTTATGAAAACAAGAAATATTAACGGATATTTTTACAATATTTTCAAACAAGATAATGTTACCCATTTTTGCCTACTTATTTTTAGAAAATATCTTTGGCTAAAACTTGAATCTAGATAAAAAAAGATATTATCAGTGAACTTGACTATCAAAATACGGAGCCAGAGAAATGTGCAATGAAAGTTGTTCTTTACAACTTGACTATCAAATTACGGAGCGAGAGAAATGTGCAATGAAAGTCGTTCTTTATTGAAAAATTAAAGAGGAGATGGATTTAGATTTTCCTCCAAAAGTATTTTTATAAAATCATAGTGAAAATTGATAATATTATTATATTTAGAAATATGATGAAAATACACGGGTCATATTTGTCACTTCTATAAATATATGGCTATATATAAAAATAAAGATAAAAGTAGCTCTTTTCATGTATTAGCGATAAAATGATTTATATTCATTTTTATATTTATTTAACAACTAAATTTATCACATTAGCAATAGGCCGATGGTGAAAATGTATAAGTTATGACAATAAAGTTAAGCTAAATTACCAATGCCTCAGTGGGAGTGAGAGGACACAAAAAAAAGAGATTTGATTCAGTAATTCCCAGATTTGTCTAAAAAATCACAAGAAAGATAAAGGAATTCATTATCTTTAAAGATTAAGGTATAAATTGTTTCAAAGCTACAACTACGTAGATGACATGGGTCTTTATAATAGATTGAGAGAAAAAGAAGTGAGATTAATGGATAGAGATCGAAGAGGAGAGAAGTTGAGAGCTCTTAGCATCTCTTCCTTTTGTCTTGCTAACTTTTCTTCTCTTGTTTTAAAGACAAATGAACCTCCTTGTCAAAAATCTTCACATTGAATTACTTTGATATCCATGAAGGCAATAATTTCAAGGAAATTTGGGCCTAGGGTTTGCCATTTGGATAATGAGGAGGACTTGTCAAATATTTTGAACTTTTTGGTAGGCAATTTGTCAAATAAGTTGGTTATTTAGTGTGCTTTTAGTATATCAAATGGATACGAGATATAGAATGAATAAAGGAATAACACCGGAGTGTCGTTGTCTTGTGAAGGAATGAATGTAAGTTCATGTGTCATTTCTTTTTGGAAACTAGAGTGTATAAGAGATTGTTCTAGTATTATTAGATAGTGATACCATAGTAGGCATTAGGCCTAACTATGGTTCACTCAAATTTGATACTAGGCGTTATCACTTGAATAACCAAATAGTTGACATGAGTATATATAAGATATTAAAGTAAGAAAGCATGAAGTTCGAAATTGGATAAATGTACTGTCATTGTTATCTTTCCGAAGTACACTTTTGCATGTTTAATAATCATTCAATGCGGATGATACAATAAAAAACTTAATGGTAGACAGATCGCCTCAGTTAGTTGTGTATTGCTTTTGATATCATGATTTAACATGGAGGGATGATCCCATGTGTCCGACTTTGTGACTCTCATAATTTTTTTTGATTTTTAATAAACATGTAAAGTTAATTGTATTTTTATAAAAAAGTTAGTTGTGTTAATCTATAAACCAAGTTTTATTAGTTTGGGGTGTGTTTAAGTATTTTTTTTAAACACAAATGATATTTTTGTAATTTTCTGTTTGTGGAAATTATGAAAATACTATTGTGTTTAAAAATAAACATATTTAAATACATCCAAAATTAATAAAATTTGATTTATTGATTGAGAATAACTTACTTTACATAGTTATAGTATCCACGGCTAGACGCATGGGGTCCACTCCTCTTTAACATGCGTAGGAGTTTCAAAGTTAAAAAACATTTGCTGATTTGTTGCTACCGAATAATACAAATTTGGCTTCCAACTTTTCAAATTTTACAAATGTGTGAAAGTGCCTTATCATCCACACTCCATGAGCTTGGATATGGAAGTCTATGCCCTTCATAATCACTGAAAAAAAGTTTTGATCGATGAGGGTTGAAAATGTATTCGCTTAGAAAATATTAGACGGGTGCTACATACTTTTTTCAGTTACCGAGAAAAGGAAAAAATATCGTCATCGTCTGTACTTATATATATATATATTTGGAGGGAAATTGGTGGCAGTGAACTAGAGAATCTTAAAATGAGGCAAGTTCTCTTTCAACGTAACTTTTTAAGTCCCAAAGCCAAGTGCTTTCCAGCCATGCAAAATATGGCTTTCACCGTTGGATAATGTTAAGGCTATGCATAAATGCAAATCAAATAGCAAATAAATTAATATGATAGGATATTGTATTTGTAGAGCATATCATATTTTTTAATACGCCAATAAATTTTAATGGAAAAATTAATTATTATTCAGTTTTTTACATCAATTTTGATCTACTTGAAAAAATATAAAAATATAGTCACTTATATAAATACACTAATGACTAATTAAGTAACGGCAGGATTTTTACTTTTGTAAGTGATGGCTCAATAAAATTTCATGTTCATTGTATGAGATAAGTGCAAATTTAGCTTTCAATAATATATTAAGATTGTAAAAAATAACTATATTCCTATTTTATAGTTCTAGCAGTCTTCGATAATTTTGTCTTTAATATTTTTATTCCTATATATACACTCTACCTTTGCATACCAACTATTAACAAAAACTTCTTCAACAATTTCTTTGCAAAATAATAAAAGTATCCTCCTTTCATTATGAGCAACTGGTCTGACGATCTTTTTTAAAAAAAATCTGAGATTCAATCCATCAGTATGTTTTTGATAGCCTCCATAAAAAAAATGTTTTCGATAGCAATAATTTATTCATCGTCAATATCAATATATCATGAAGATGAAATAATTATAGTACCTGAAAAAAAGCTCTAAATTTCTATTATAATCCAATGCAATTGGCATATCTCCAATATTATTAAATCCAATGAATTGATTAACTAAATTTAATATAGAGATAGCAAATCATTTACTTCCCATGCATAATGAAATAGCTTTTTTATTTAAAAGTAAAAAATCCTGTTTAGGAAATTCTGGGCATGTATTACTGAGTCTCCCAATCAATTGAAAATGCAACAAAAATATTTTCAATTATCAGAGAAATAAACTTCATTAATGGAAATAGTGCAATTCATTGGGCGGGTCGTGCGTGAGTAGTGCTTCGAGTTTTGGCTGCAGCAAGGAGAATTTTTTTTTTTTTTTACGCAGTATGTATACATTGTGACATTAGATATTACACTTTAGTATATATATATATTGTAACATTAGATATTACACTTAAGTACATATAATTCTCATACAACAAAAAAATTTTCTATAAATATCTCTATATTAAAGAGGAAACATTAAACACTCCTCTCCATTGTAAAATAATACTACCCGTACCTAGGGTGGAATTTGAGCTTCGAACCAATGACCTAAGGGCATGTTAGCCTGGCGGCTGCAGCAAGGGGTTAGGGAACTGATACGGCAGATACAGAAGCATTTACGAGGAGCTTGATGAGAAAGGCCTGACCGCAATCGCCCGCAATTACAAGAGATTGCAGGTGGCTTGATGATTTTTTAAGCCTCAGGGACAAAAGGTTGGAAAATTTTTAATTCTTGTTTTGGGGAAAAAGCCTGTTGCTGCTTGGCTTTGCCGTCAAGTGTCCAGTGGGGTTGCTGCACGCAACATACCGTACGGACCTAGATCGGGCCTCACACTGAATTTTAATTACCCATACATTCATCCACGTGGAGACGATTGAACGAGTTCTCTCTTTAGCAACGGGCTGAATTCATTGCTAAACATTTCTTATTTTCGTTGCGAAAAAGCCAGCAAGGAGGAAACATTGATTACTAGCCACAAACATCATCTGACATTAAAGTACAACCATTATCGATCAGAAATTTAACGGTTCTTCTTGCATAAGCACTGAACAAGAAATTCCACATGCACAAGCAATGGTTATACAAGTACAACCCTTAAAATTCTGATCCAAGAAAAATCCACGTGCATAAGCAATGCCTCCACTTTTGTAACTGGTCCTAGCTGCAAGTGGGGCGCTGATCAGGTGTACCGTGAGCATTGAGCCTCATTGCTCTCAAAAGCATACACTTATTTTTTATTTAAAATTTTTTTTAATACAAATGTTAATCTAACTGTATTTAACATGTATATGAATTTTTACTATTTTAGAAGTTTTTTAGATATTTATTTCTGCTTTTTGAAAATCAGTGGTATTTTAGTAATTTAAAATTACTAAAATGTCACTGATTTTAAAAAATTCGAAATAAATATCTAAAAATCTCCAAAATTAGTAAAAATCAATAAATATGTTAAATACACTTAGATTAACAAGTTCATAAATTTTTTTTTAAAAAATAAAAAATAGGTGTATGCGTCTGGGAGCATTGAGCCTCAATGTTCCTGGGTGCGCTTGATCAGCGCCCCTGCAAGTGGGTCTCCCCCTAGCATTGCATTTATGTACAATAATTCTAGATCCTTGCTTCCTTGATGCTGTGTATTTATGAAATTTGTTAGTATAATTTTTTTGATTGTATTACAACTACATTTTTTTAACTCATATTACATTAAGGCTCACAAATTTTTACAATATTTTTTAGGAGACCACAACTCTATTACACATTGGAGACTACTATACCCAATACCTAAATTGGAGGCTTAAACACTTTACTAACACGATAGGAATTCATCCAGGACACGATGATGTACAATGCTTTTTTCCTCAACCGTGGCCAACTGAGCAAATCAGTTGGCCAAATTTGCTAATATAAATTGGTACAATAATTCAAACTTCATAACTTTGAAAAATAGCTAAAAGTAGTTTTTGGTTGCATTAACTAAAGTAAATGGATTCAAATATTTGATTATTTAATGGCGGTGACACTTATTCAAATATAAATCATTTTTAGGGTGTGTTTTGTTACACACAAAATATGTCAATGAAAACTTTTCAATCAAAAACTTTTCACTTCCCATAACTACATTATTTTTTAATTATTTTTCACATTTTCCTATATAAACAATCCTATTTTTCAATCATTTCCACACAAATACCTATACAACTACCCTATCTATTTTAACTTTATTCTTTTTACACCTCATTATTACCCCTATCATATCATATCATTTTCTATCACCTTGATAACTCTTACTTTGAAAATTTTTCATCAAAAAATTTTACCTTCAACCAAACGCACCTTTAGTTTTATATGTAGTGAAAAATATTATTTAATAGAAATATTTATGTTGGACTATAAATAAACTTTTAACTATAGGCAACAATGCTATTTGATTGCATTTGAAATTAGAAGTACGTACATTTAAATTTGGTTTAAAAATGTCTAGATGCATAGGTGTGTTAATTTTGTGGAAAAGAAATTTAGACTTTGAGGTACAAACTAAAGGCTTATTTGATTTAACTAAAGTTTTTTTTTCAAAGGTATATTGAATTTTGTTAGAAAGAAATTCATAAAACCTAAAAGGCTTATTTGATTTTACTAAAGTTAGTTGCTTAATAAGTAAATTTTGATAAGTTAAATAAGTAAAAATTATTTAATATCTGATCAATAACATCCCTTAACTAAATTCGGAAGTTCTTATAATTTAACCAAAAATATTCAAATAAAGTGTAAATATATTTACAAAAATTTGTTGGGTCAATAAATGTAAAATGATAAAATAGTTCAATTTTCATAGTACATCAAAAATAATTTTTGGCCACCGTTATTAGCATTGCTAATTAGTGAGCCTCTACTCTTGGTTTTTTTAAAATTGTTTTTATTAATACATACTCTATTCATAGCCTGAGGAGTGTAAATCTAATAATGTTGCTGACAAAGTTACTACAAGGACGTTGATCCAAAAAATTAGAGATAAACTCGCAATTTTAGGATTTGAAGCTCAAACCCAGCTCTCGTATCTAAAACAAAATTCTTTGACAGCTATCTCTACTCTAATTTTTAGAAGTTATGATTAAATAAGCTTTTCATCAAATAAAGCTGCAATTAAACTGGTGAAAGGTGCATGTGACTGTAAAAACCTATAAATACCATATAAGTTTAAAACTGTAATCACGAAAGCAATACTTTTTTTATGAAAAGGAAAACCTTATTCGCTCTCCCCATCAATTTGGACGGGAGATTGGATAAGGTAATCCAAGTAATTCATTGCCAAAAAATTGTCTATACAGATTTTGTTGCGTATTTCATGAGGAGGATTGTCCCACCACACCTGTTGATCCATAACAGAAACAGACACAAAATCAGCTAATGCATGGGCGACAGAATTCCCTTGCCTGAGAACATGATGCACTGAGATGAAATTGGAAGATTGAAGAATAACCTTTATTTCATCAATCACCAAACTAGCCGGGGAAGAGATGGAACCCTCCGAAAAAAGGAAGTGGACGAGGAGAAGTGAGTTAGATTCAAGCTGAAATTCACGGAAGCAATACTTGAACAATAGACCTTCATGTACGTTGGACGTCAGGTCCTCGCATCATTACCGGTAATATGTAGAGTGGGTCGAGTCCGGGACGTGACAATTAGCAACCACAAAATTCGTCTTTAGTTGCATTTAGCAATTATTAGCAACGGATCCGTTGCTTTAGAATTGTGTGGCAGCCTCCATATCATAACTATACTTATTTATAACACCATGGCTTAAAAGGTCTAATTTAGGATTATTCGTTATATTTGGCAGAGGTGTCGACATCCAGGGCGTGAAGACGAAGCAAAGCAAAGCAAGCCGCCATGTCGGGCGGAAGCAGTGATGCCATGCTGCTAGCTGATGATGCATGCCATGGTGCTTACAAGCTTCTCAACGTGGCCCCAAGCGCGAACACGTTACTAGAAAGAGAGATAAAAATGGCAACAGGCATGCCAAGGTTCGGCGTTGCTACCCAGATAACAAAATCATCATGTCTGCCTGCCAGCCACTAATCAATTTGAGCGATGCCCATGCAGATCGGTCATCAGCTAGGCTCAAGATTATCGACAATATGGATTCACAGATCTTCTTAGCCTACCTAGGAATTTATAAATGAGATATATCTCTATGGAATTCATATATGGGAGATGCTAGAATAGGTTACGATTGCACACGAAGTTGCCTGCAATGAGCAGGTTACTATTCTCTGTATAAAAATTAGCATATCAATCTAATTCAAATCATGTTGGGAAGATGAATGGGTCATATATTATCATGCTAGAATGAGTCTAAAGTAGCATACTACATATAATTTTGGACGTATTTTTCTTATCCGAGTTTCAAACCTCAAAACTAACACGCTCTTACATACTGACGCATTTGATTATCCAAGGGTTGATCTTGGAAAGATTTTGAACTACAATTTAGTATATTATTTCTTATATATAGTACACTCACTATATCTAGATTAAGTCCCTTCACACACGCATATATATTTTGATTAATACTTCACATATATATATATTTATACACACATATGGTAATGATTTCATTACATAGATGTATATATGAAGCCCTTTCTTTCAGTTTTATGTGGTCCATGTTTAATCTTTATGTATAGTGAGATTTTTCATTTTTGGACATATGTCTTATAATTTCAAAAATCAACCATTTTGACTCCTATTTAATATCGAAACATACTGAAAATAGTTGCATTTTGAAATTACGAAAAATTAAAAATTAGAATTTGGCATATCAACTAAACATAAATAAGCTGCCATAAAAAAGAAACAAATGAAAATAAAAAAAAAGGCTAGCAAAGCATTGCTTAGGCAGTTAGGCCATAGGTGTTTGATATCCTTGCCTTCCTGTTGACAGCGGAGCCTCAATATTAGGAGACACAAGCCTTAAACACCATTTGTTGAGTATCACATATCCAACCGCTTTATCTCCCACGTCGACTTTGAAGCCACCTTGGATTGACTCTTAGTCTACCCATAACGGATCGCGATTTCCTAACCCGGGTGCACTGAACTTAGTGCGCCCAGGTGCATTAACCAAAATTTAAATTTTTTTTATACAAGTGTTAATTTAAGTGTATTTAACATATGTGTCAATTTTTACCATTTTTAGAGTATTTTAGATATTTATTTTTGATTTTTGAAAATCAATGGCACTTTAGGTAATTTTACTAAAATGCCACTAATTTTCAAAAATAAAAAATAAATATATAAAATACTTCGAAAATGGTAAAAATCGATACACATGTTAAATACACTTAGATTAACACTTGCATAAAAAAATTTCAAAAAAAAGAGTTAAAATAGGTTTCATGCACCCGGGTAGCTTCACTGCACCTAGGTGCTGGAGATCGCGATCCACTCATAACGCCATATAAGGATAACTTTACATGAACAGATTTGAGTCATCGCCTTTAATTTTCCTTGACAATATTGCCAACAAGAAAGTGAAAGCATCTACAAAATTTCTTTACCATATTGTTGGTTTTGGGACAAAATTACTCTAGTTATCAGCAAATTCAATCCTGTGATGAAATCTACCTTATAAGTTGCGGTCAAAAACTTGGATCTATATGAAAAAACATTTGGAAGCAAAGTGGAGGTCTCACTTTAGGGTTTAAAAACTTTTGATTTGTTTTTCTAGTCTTTTTCATTTTTTTCGCAAAATTTTACACTACTATCAGAGTTATTGAAAAGTACACACAAGGGAACATCTTGTACTATTCTTTTAGTTAGTAGAGCATTAGTTTCTCATGAGTTTTTAGGAAAGCATTGAACCTTTCTTTTCTCTGTTAGAAAAGTCTTTCTTATCTTTTATTGCACGAATTCATAGTGAATGTTTGCCTCTTCCAAGCTTCATTAGGCCAACTCTAAACTTTGCTTTAAATGGCTTTTATTGTCATGATAAAACATGTAACATGAAATAGATTTAAAATAGGCAATGTGAGCTTAGCGCGGTTGGAATTTCTCTGCCTACCCTTCGCATAGACCTAGGGTTGAATCTATGGGGGTGGCATTTTGGGGGCATTATATCTCCTTTTTCCTTTGGTGATAGCGATATTTATAATTGTTCCTCCCGAATATGAGGATATTTATAGGTTGTCTTTCAAAAGTGGAAGAATTGTAAATGGATCTAATTTGTAATAACAGATGTTACAGTATATATAATATTAATAAAAAAAATAGATTTAAAATAAGGTGACATAATCGACATGTTGAACTAGAGGTGTAATCAAATCAAATTATCTTGGTTAGAGCCTAATTCTAATCTTAACATGTTTATAAAATGTTAATTCTAATATATTTATAATTCATTTATAAAACCTCAACCTCATCCATTTATAACCCATCTGTTTTATTAGATTGTGGGTTATAATTGGGTTGATTATGCGGGTTGTGAACAGGTTGAAAACGAAGCTAATTTATACTAATTATATGAAGTGAAATAAATAATAAATCTGTAAAAAATAAGAAATAAAGCTTTACAACTTAGAAACAAACTTCATTAGCAAAACAAGTAGAATAGTTGGTCCAAATCTTCTTTTTATCATGTCATCCATCTTAGATGATTAGGCAGCTTACCGAGAACAACTCCAATATAACATTAAAGAATAAACACCTGACAATTATAACTTTTGTTGTTTTAAATCACTGATAAATGATGAAGAAACTTGAGATGTAGTACTTTATTTATTTATTTCATATTTTCTTTCTGTATAAACAAAACAATACCTAATTGTCAATATCAAAAAATCAAATCTGTTATAAAATGAAACAAATAAACAACTTACAACAACAAATAGTGTATTAAACAGCGACATATCCTCCATAAGCATCTGCTAGGGGTTGTAAATGAGTTGAGCAAGTTAAACAGATCATACACTGAATTGACGGATTAAAACACCTCAACTAGTTATATAGGTCGACAGGTTAGAAACCCTTTTATCCAAATTTATCAAACCCTAAACTTATTATTTGCGGGATGGGTTAGCAGGTTCATGGGTAAACCTGTTCACCCCTAATTTATATATATGGCAGTAGTGTCAGTCCTGGTGTGGATGCCACCCACCCACGCAATGACGCAAGTCATGAGCAAGCCACAAGAAGAATGTCTTGCGGATTGATGGAAGAACCTTGGGTGCTGCGTTTCATACATTTTTGGGGGTTGGGTATATGCCATCCACCACCACCACCACTCACAGCTCATCGCTATCTATCTATCTATCCATCTATCCGGTCCATCCATCGGTGGGCCCCACGTCTGGCTCCAGAGTTAGTGGTGGCAATCGTCGATCTTGGGGAATTGGTGGAAATGGAGCAGAAAAGGAATCCTTGGCCTATCACGCTTATAGGCATGCGAAAGCTGATAGAAGCTAGCCGAGAGAATCTAGATATGTATACCCCATTCGTAACAGAGACATCAAACACCCAATTTGGACTAGAAGCCACATTAATGGCAGGACAGTTACCTAATATTTCCCGTTTTGTGAACATATATGCACACACATATATTCTTATAAAAAAAATACACGCATATATATATATATATATAGATAGATAGATCTGATCCTGTTTAGTCCGCAGTAAAATGGACCCCACACATATTAGATTGTAATGAAACTTTATATAATCATTTATCCATATATAAATCATACTTTAGACAGTTTATATGTTGAAAAAATCACTTTAAACTTGATATTTACATTAAACTATTTTATTACGTTGATTTTGCACCATTTTAAGCCGGGAATTACACACATGTTGGATTCGGATGAAAATTAATATGCTAATAAAGTAAACAATTCTAAATATAATTGGTGGGGTGAATTTTCTATTTATGACCAAGTGGGGCCCACAGTGCATGGACTGCACGGTGCAGTCGCATGCACTGGATTATTTCCCCCTATATATATATATATAGAGAGAAATATTCAGATGCGGCATCGCTGAAATTGGCTCCACATGATGATCAAATTATAATCTACTCCACCCATTGTATTTAGAATAATGTATTTTATTACCATACTAATTTTCATCCCAATCGGATATGTGTATGGACCCCATCTGAAAATTGTACAAATTTAACATAATAAAATAGTTTTGTGTAAATAACAACTTTAAAGTCGTTTTTTTAACAAGTAAACCATTTGCTATAAGATTTATATATAGATAAATGATTGTATAAAGTTTCATATGAGGCCTATTTTGGATCAAATGTACTGCTGTTTCGGTGCAGTTGTGCTCTGTCAGAACAACTCCCCCCCTCTCTATATATAACCCCGCACATATTAGAATGCAATAAAACTTTATATAATCATTTATCTATATATAAATTTTACAGAAAATGGTTTACACGTTGAAAAAATAACTTTAAAATTGTTATTTACATCAAACTATTTTATTATATTGAATTTGTACCATTTTCAAATGGGACTTATACACATATTCGATTGGGATGAAAATTGCTATGATAATAGAATATATTATTCTAAATACAATGGGTGGAGTAGATTATGATTTGATGATCATGTGGGGCCCATTTTAGATATTATCCTAATCAGAATGTATATGGGCCTCACCTGAAAATGGTACAAATTTAATGTAATAAAATAATTTGATGTAAATAACAACTTTAAAGTAGTTTTTTCAACATGTAAACTATTTGCTATAAAATTTATATATGGATAAATGATTGTATAAAATTTCATTACATTCTAACATGTGTGGGGCCCATTTTCGATCAAATGTACCGCTATTTCGGTGCATTAGCACACTAGAATATATATAGTAAATTCAGGTTTAGCGCCACTACACTGTAATTATGTTATAATTTACTCCAATAAATGATGATAATCTACTCATATGATAATAAAATTATAATCTACTTCACCAATTATATTTATAATAATGTCTTTTATTACCATATTAATTTTTATGTCAATCGAATGTGTATGACCCTATCTGAAAATGATACAAATTGAACATAATAAAATAGTTTGATGTAAATAATAACTTTAAAGTGGATTCTAAAACATGTAAAATATTTGCTATAAAATTTATATATTGATAAATAAACGTATAAAATTTGATTACATTCTAATATGTGTGGCTTCTTTTTGGGCAAATGTACCACTATTTCGATGCAATGACATTGCACTAGAATGGCTCTCTTTCTCTCTCTGTATATATCAGT
This sequence comes from Annona squamosa, assembly GCA_035584095.1. Taxonomy (NCBI): domain Eukaryota; kingdom Viridiplantae; phylum Streptophyta; class Magnoliopsida; order Magnoliales; family Annonaceae; genus Annona; species Annona squamosa. The sequence goes on from JAXCLR010000050.1 coordinate 67,478,708, forward strand.
GTTATAAGAACCGGACTGGACCGGCCGGTCCGATAGGTTCGACCAGGAACCAGTCCTGTTTCCGGTTTGATACTTCCCGGTTTGGTTCATTTATAGAAAATCGTCCGAACCGGCGAACCAACGGTCGAACCGGGATATGCAGTCAAACCGCGTTCAACCGATCGGACGATTTTATATATATATAAAAAAATAAACGAAACCGCTCGCATTTCCCCCTCTCCTGTAGTCATTTCCGAAATTTGAACCTTAACGCCAACATCGTCTCGTCGCAGTGGCAGCGCCCCCCATCATCGACATTGTGTCCTCAGCCCTCGCAGCGCCAGCACCCATAGCACCGGCTGCCCGCAGCTCCCGTCGTCTTCTCCATCCTTGTCGCGTCCCCACCCGCCGCGCCCTCACGCACAGAGCCCTCTGCCCATAGCTCCTATCGTCCACGCCATCTTCATCGCGTCCCTGCACGCAGCGCCTTTAAGCGCAGCACCCATCGTCTTCTCCATCCTTGCTGTGTCCCCACCCACCGTGCCCTCACGTGCAGAGCCCGTTGACCAACTGTCCACCCCGTCTTCGTCGCGTCCTCGCACGCAGCGCCCGTCGCCGAGTCTCCGTACCATCATCGCCTTCTGCTCCGTCATCGCCGCGCGTGCTGTCCTCGCCACGCTTGCCAATTGTCGTCTCGCCGTCCCCGGTCGTTGCTCACTGGTCGCTGTTGGCAGGTCACTGTCTTGTTTGTGTTGTTATCTCCGCTGGCATCTTCTCAAGTGATCCGGCGATGTTAGAGAACTATTGAGTTTCGGTGTTGCGGATCACTTGGGCTTTCCAATCAGTCCATCTGGACGGTCCATCTGGTAGGCCTGGTTCGGAATAGCAGAAGCTGCGGTAATTATTTTTATGTGTAATCTGAAAATTTATTTTTAATATTTTATTTTTTCATAAAATTTGAGTACCCCTTAAATGTTGTTAGATGCTATTGGATGCTGTTAGGTACTTAGATTAAGGTGTATTTCATTAAATCATATTATCTGGATTTTAATTCTATAATTAATGTATAAATGACCTTATAAGGAGCTGAGAATCGTGTTACAGATGTCGTTAGATTTGGTTAGACGCCGTTAGATGTTGTTAGATCCAGTTAAATGTCGTTAAATGCTATTAGACGCTGTTAGATAAGGTAGATTTCATTATATTCTATTATCTGGGTTTCAAATTCTGTGATTAAGGTATAAATAGCCTTATAAATGGCTCAAAATCATATTACAAGTGTTAAATGAGGAATAACTTATTAATATATTTATTTAAAATTTAAAAATAATTTAATATTTATGACATCATAAATATGTCATGCTGACGTCATCGGTTCG
>JAXCLR010000050.1:67480165-67531842 GCA_035584095.1 Annona squamosa
ATGAAAATTGGTATGCTAATAAAGTGAACAATTCTAAATACAATGGGTGGGGTGAATTTTCTATTTATGATCAAGTGGGGCCCACAGTACATGGATTGCACGGTGTAGTTGCATGCATTGGATTATTTTCCATATATATATATATTCATTCTTTTCTGTCCAACTAATTAGCATGTACATCCCACTCAAGTCATTTGCTTATTGGAGAACAGAGAAATATCTAACATTTATCAACGTAATTACTTAAGAAAATGATATTCAAAAGAGTGAAAATGATGTCAATAAATTATTAAAAATAAAATAAATGTTTCCATTTGAAAGTAAGATTAATCAGTGGTATATGAAAATATTAATTAGCGTATTTAATTGTAGAAAAATGAGATGAATTAGGAAAAAAAATTTTCGTAATGCCTTGCTGCTCTACATATATTGTCTCTCATGTATCATCATTTTTTAAAAATTCTTCACTACTTACTTCCAATTAATGGCATTAAGACTAATCAAAACATAGCTCCGTTGGTTGTGGATGTGGACAAGAGTGCCATGAGGTTGAGCACTCCATGGTTGACTGTGTGGTGGGAGTTTATTATCTCCCATTTAGGTGGCAACTTGTTGTCCCCCTTATAAATAGTTGAGAATTATTATTATCTAGATTATTGAGTTTTATTGTAATATCAGATGAAATGTAATAATGTACAAATAATAAAAATAGCATAAGGGCAAGGATTTTATTATTATTTCTCTCTCTTGTTTGCACAGGTGATTTAACAAATTTTGCTATGGAGCTTTCTTTTTCGAAAGAGTATGGTGGGATAAATTTTTAGAAAGAAAAAGAAAGATGTGTTGTAATGGATTGATAAAAATAATTATTAGAAGTAAAAAGAACAAGGACAAAATAAATAAAATAATTGTATTGAGGAAAAAGAATTATTAGGCAATTACGAAGATAAAATACCTCAAAAGTGATGAAAATTTGTGAATTTTTTTACCTTTACTGATTATCAAACTGACCCTACATAGTTTTGAATTACTAACCACTCTTAGGATTGAGTGAAGGTAAAAGCTTGATTGGCAAAATTGAGCTATAGGATGGATTTCGAAAAAATAGAAAAATTATATATAAAAAATTTAAGCTTGGGGCCGCATATTTATTCCAAAAGATAAAAAGGGCATATGTGAAGCATGAGTTGGGAATGTATTATTATATATTACAATAAATTTTATTATTTAGAACTATTTTTTTTCAGAGTTGTTTGGTAAGATGAAAAGAGGAGAATAAAACATAATGAATAGAATAAGGTTATAGTCACAATGGATAGGATAGTTGTATAAAAAACATGAGAAGATGATTAAAATATAAAAATAAAAATGGGAAAAAAGTAAAGTACGTTAATAATTATTGACTTTAACTTTTTTATTCCTCTCCATTCCAAAGCTTGCAACTTACCAAACAGCTTGGTTGTAATAAGCATTGCAAACAATGATTACATAATAATAATAATTTATATTTATTATAAATAAGTATTTTCAATAATAAAAATAATAACATTAATAACCAATTTGTTATTAACAGGGATAATTTTGTTTTTCCATCAAAAAGCTTAACTTGTGTTTCTAACGGAGGAGACACATTAGAATTCCATGCAAAATAAAACTAAAAGATTCACTTACAGTTTCACCCTAACCATGCAGGGACCCATGCTAAAAAGTTTTCAAAATCATGAAACGGTTCAATGAAAATGCTAACTTAAGCTGTGCTTGAGAAGTGATAAAAATTTTAGGTATGCAAATTTTTGAATTGGTAGAAAATGGTATGGTATAATAGAAAAATAAAGATAATAAAGTTAAAATAAATAAGTTAGTTGTGTGCACAGTTGTATAGAAATGATTGAAAAGTAGAATAATTATATAAAAAGATGTGAAAAAATAATTAAAAAAAGATAGTTATAAATAATGAAAAGTTTTAGATTGCGGTTATGTTTGGTAATAGTTAAAAAATATGAAGTTAAAACTTTTCAATCTAAAACTTTTTATTCTCCACAACTATCATATTTTTTAATTATTTTTTCACATTTTTCTATACAACTGCTATATTTTTCAATTATTTTTACACAACTACCCATATAACTAACCTATCTATTTTACCTTTATCATCTTTACTATTCATCATTATCCCTATTATATCACATCATTTAACTTTTATTCTTTACAACTTTTCATTAAAAGTTTTGCCTAAATACACCCTGCATGTTTAAGAAGTGATAAAACCTTTAAATAAAAAATTTTTGTTGTAAAGGTTTTTAAAAGCAAAAAAAAGGTGATATAATATGATATGGGTAATGATAAATAAAAAAAAAATAAAGTTAAAATAAATAGATTACTTGTTTGTATAGTTGTATAGAAATAATTGAAAAACATAATAGTTATATACAATTTAAAGAAATAATTAAAAAATACAGTAGTTACAAAAGTTTTAGGGATAAACAAACACCCACAAGTTTCAGTTGGAAAAATTTTTATTACAGAAGAAACATAACTTCAATAATTTTTTTTTCGGAGATTGTCATCAAATTAAGTTCGGCCACCCTTAAAATTTTTGTTTAATAAAGAATATGTAGTTTCTGGCCTGGTGTGATCCCCAGCGAATCATATCTACATTCTTCCTTGGAACATTATCATATATGCTCGAGAGTATTGATTGACGAGTGGGAATTGAACCTCCTGCTCACCAGTCCCGATCAGAGATGCTACGCTAGCTGGTTCCGCATCTGGGGGAACTGGGCGGTGCCGTAATTCTACTTGGGCCGCGCATCCAATCCAGGAAAAGAAGACGTAAAAAAGTCAATTGCTGATGAAAGCTCTTTAACAAGTAAAAGAGCCTTAATTAAGGACTAATCTCCGACGGCAATGGGCGTGACTTTAGGCAAAAGATGAGAGAGTAAAATTGATGATCAAGAGACGTTAATTATAATGAAAAGGGAGGGTGTTGACATTAGGATTATTTAAAGTCCATGTCTGACATCATCGTGACTTGGGAACATGCCAAACACAGCTGGTTAACAGACTTATCATCGGGAAGCTTTTGCTTTTTGACTCTATTTCAATTGTACAGTGTAAAAACAGAAAAGCCCTCCTGAATTTTAGTTCAACGTCACTGTTACTAAATCTTAGTTAGTAATGATGTTTATATTAATTACCATTTGTCTACTGCAATGATTTTTAAGAACTTTTCTCTACCACTGTTTACAGTTACACAATTATTTCTTGCTTCCTCATGGAAAAAATTCTATCCAACACACCCTCTATTTCGATTTTGCCATTTTAATACACTCTCTGCCGATGGATATAATTGTGCCTTGATTACAAGTAATACGAAATCCCATGTTAAGTATATATTGCACAAGATCATGATCCTCAAAAGGCGCATTTGGGTGTACTTAGTCTCGATGTACTCCGGCGTATTTAGTTCATTTTTAAATTTTTTGAATTTTTTTATACAGCTGTTGCATTTAACACGTGTATTAAGTTTTACCATTTTTAAGAATTGTACATATTTTTTGAAATTTTTTTAAAATGGTGTCATTTTAGTAAAATTTAAAAAATCTACAAATTTTCAAAAACGGCAAAACTTGAAACACATGTTAAATATACTTTAACGGGTATATTAAAATTTTTAAAAAGTAAAAATGAATTAAATATACCCATGTGCACTAAGATTAACTGCACCTGTATACGGAGAATCATAGTAAAACTTAGATAAAGAAGATGAAAAGTTGATGTAATTTGAAAAGGACCGTGGTAAATCATACATATTTACCACACATTGCATGAGTGTTCTATCCAACACTGAATGAAATCTATTCCATCTTTGTGATGATCCTATAGGACCTATACTGGAGGTTGATAATAACAGCCTCGTGTATGAGATATTTTATTTTTTCATTTTCATGTAGGCCGACATATATTTAATTTATATACCAAATTTTATTATTTTGTATATAATTTTTCTATAGAATTCCAAAATTTAAAATTGTTGACTCATCTCACTTTTCCACACATGAAAAATTGGTAAGATTTTTATTTTTGAAAATTTATAAAATATATAAAATTTAAAATGGTGAAATTTGATATATAAACCAAATACGGTTAAATTCATATAAAAACAAAAATACAAAATACACAAAGTTGTTGCTTACCTAAGTAAGAAATGTGTGCACAGGATCATCATCCTATATATAAATTTGCGTGGTAATTAAATTCTTCTCCTTGTCCGTGCATGTGCCAGCGTGGGGTTTGATCCACATCATATACCAGATTGTCTTGAAATTAATTATCATTCTTTTACGCCTAGGGTTTGTAATTAGATAAATGGTTTAATCACATGTTTAAAAAGTGCAATGATATATGCATGTAGGTAATTATCCAGTTAGCTTGTACACATTTGTATATTTCTAAAGAGTTTGGCTTATATGAAACTCCACTTATATATAACCACGTTCATTTTTCAACTTTGATGATTGATAAAAAAAAAATTAATTCTTTTTAATTTGTCACCCATCTTGGATGATAAGGTACCCGTACTCCAACGATTAAGGTAATACGATTGATGTCTTTACCTAATATTTGAATCCTATCTTTCACTTATACTATTCTCTATCCACCAACTCATTGACACCAAGAGCATGGCATCCAACCAGCGATAATGGAAAATTAACATTATTCATCGTATTCAATATCATTTATGTTATTATAGGAATCTTGTCATTTGTTTAATATTACTATATAAGTTCTGCTCTACAAATTGTGTAAAATAACATAATTATGAAATTGTAGGAAAATTCACAGACCAAAATGTACATATTTGGAATGTGTATACATTTTTCTGAATCTCAACAATTAATAATTTTAAGATTCAAGATTACTTAAATAACTTAAAAATTATTATTTTTGAAAATTGAAAATATATCAAAAATTTATAAATTTTAGTACATGAATTATTGAGCTCATATTTTTTTGAAAATTTTTTATATACATCAAGCTAAAGGAGTTCTTATTCCTATTAGCCCAGGCAAAGAGGATAATAATCCTTTGATCATTAGTTCATGCGTGTCTGGCTTCCTAGCGGTTTGGAAGGAAGTGTAAGCGGCATTCATCAACACAACCATGACATGTCGGGGGATATCAGCGAAAGGATATGTAGTGGGTATAGATGCTCCATTCCTTTCCTCAACAAAGAAGCATGTTTCTGGTCTCTTTAGGATATGTATGGAAAATAATAAAATTTTGGATAAAAATTTTTTTGTAAGAAAATTTTTGACATGAAATAAAAGTGGTGTAATATGACGTGAGCAATAATGAAAAATAAAGAGAATAATGTTAAAATAGATAGATTAATTGTATGAGTAATTATGTAGAAATGATGAAAAAATAGAGTAGTTATATAAGAATATATGTAAAGAAATAATTAAAAAATAGAGTAGTTGTAAAAAGTGAAAAGTTTTATGTTGAAATTTTTTTAGTATAGCCAAATACGCTCTTAAAAAAAATTAGTTTTTAGTTTTCTATGTCATAAAACTCTTTTAATAAAAAAATGTTCTTCAAGAAATTTGAATGCGCTAAGCAATAAGTGAAAAAAGGGGAAAAAATTATGAGGATAAATTTTGGAAAAGTGAGTAAGTAATACAATACAATACAAGTTGTAAATAAAGGATTGAAATATGGATGTAATAATAAAAAATCAGATAGTTACAATTAGTTAGGTAACTAATATATAAAATTATATTAAAAGGCGTGTAATAAGTTTTTTTTTTTTAAATGACAAATGCATCTTTTCTAACCTGGTCATGGATACGCTGTGTTAGTTATTGTAACTAAACAAATGACGATAAGATAGAGTATACTTTATATCAACCATCACTATATTAAAAATAAAAGGAGTTACATTAATGTTAATTATATGCTAATTTGTCCTACTATAATAGTATGGACAGTACCTATTGTTCATTATTCACTTTCATGAAAATAATAAGAAAGATATAATTTGAATTTTTAAGAAAGGAAAAAAATATTTACAATAACAACGTGACTTGGTTTGTTTTAATTTAGGGGGTATTTGTTTACTTAACAAATTTTTAATCTAAAATTTTTAACTCTTCATAACTATCATATTTTTTTAACTATTTCTTCAATTCTTCCAAAATAAGTATCCTAATTTTTAATCATTTCTACACAACTATTCATACATCTAAGCAATTTATTTTAACTTTATCTTCTTTACTCATCATCATTACCTCTATTATATCACATTATTTTCTCTCATTTTAAAAAATTTTACACAAAAAATTTTTCATCAAAAGTTTTATCACTTCTCAAACACACCCTTAATGCTAATAAGTAAACCTATTTTGTAACAAGATCAAGTTTGGTTTGACAAAAGAATTAATAGGATAGATTTAATTTTAAACCTAGCCAATTTGTAAATTGGGTTATATTAATATGGAAGTTAGGCAAAGTCGTTGACGAAAATCTGTTATCCTTTTATGGTTATTATCATTATGTTCAATAGGAGATTATTTTTTTGAAATTGAACGCTATCAATTTAAGAACAACAATTATATTATATTCTTAACAATTATATTATATAAGGTCTCTAAAAATGACATTGGAAATATAATATAACATGTTATACGAATTTTCTATTACTAATTTTTATATTAGATTAAGAAAAAATTAAAACAACATAAAATTGTAATCCATTTGTCAATTTATCAATAAAGTTTGGATTATAAATGACGTTAAAAATAATATTAAGATTGAAATTTTATAAATTGACATTGTAAAGATCTAACTCCCCTCCTGGTTTGACCCAGGAAAACTAGCACAAAGGCTAAAATGTCATCTAGCTGTGATACACCAATGGTGATAAACAAAGTGTTTGCAGTAAACCCATGGTAAATGTTTGGTTACATAAAAATTTATTTGCAGCTATTGTTATATTTACTTAGGCCATTTGGCAAATAAAGCTAAAATATTGGAAATTGCATATAATATCTATGTAGTGAATTTTTTCAAGTGTTTGATTATATACATCACGATATATTTTAAGCTATGATATATTATTCATTTATTTGTATAATTATGGTGTGTTTGGAAATGAATAAAACTTTTGGTGAAAAGTTTTAAAGAATAAAAGTTGTCAAATGATGTGATATGATAGGGGTAATGATGAAGAGTAAAGGGGATAAAGTTAAAATAGATAGGTTAGTTATATAGGTAATTGTGTAGAAATAATTAAAAAGTAGAGTAGTTTGTGTTAGAAGATGTAAAAAATAATTAAAAAATAGAAGAGTTGTAGATAATAAAAAGTTTTAGATTGAAAAGTTTTAGGTGAAAAGTTTTTGTTATTGTCAAACACTCCCTAAAAGTTGTCAAATTAGTAAAAAAAATGATGTGATATTGTAGGGGTAATGATGGTGAGTAAAAAGAATAAATTTAAAGTTAATAGAGTAGTTGTATTGGTAGTTGTATAGAAATGATTGAAAAGTAAGGTTGTTATATAGAAAGATGTGTAAAAAATAATTTTAAAAAAATAATTATGAAAAGTGACAAGTTTTAAATTGAAAAGTTTTAACTTGACAACTTTTACAAATTGCCAAACACACCCTTAGTTATATTTTTTATTTTTCTTCATGACCATGTTTTTAAAGTGTATTTAATCAATATACCAAGTTCTGCTATTTTACAATATTATTACATATTTATTTTTAATTTTTTAAAAAGCAAGTTTTCAAAGGGTGAAAAATTAATCATGTCCCCCCCCCCCCCCCCTAAAATTATAAAAATTTCGTAAAATGACAAAAATATACTCAGGAAAACATGTTCATGAAGAAAAATAAAATAAAACGAATGAACGTAGCGCCTGAAATACATGATGGTGTATATAACTCGGGCTCCATTTCTTTTTCCTATAATGTGGTAATTATATTGTAAAATGGACCATTAAATCTCTGGTAATCACGTGGAGCTATAAATAATGCTGGCAAATTAAATAAGTAGGACTATAATATACCAAATATCATTGAATTTGAAAGATTTTGACGTCTCTTTAATTAATGTGGCTAATTGGTAGGGTCGTTGATAGATAACGGGCCAGAATGAGCCAGGCAGCAAACTACTGGAGCATTTGGATGCACATCATCCATGGACCCATTAGAATATTAATCAAGTGCATCGTCACCCACTTCTTATTATTTTTTCTTAATCCCGACCACTAATGACATAAGGCTCTCCCTAACATCGGGATCCTTGGAAGTTTTAAAGATTCTATTATTTTAATGTATAATGAAAGTGGGAGCGCTGAAGTCTGAACTATCACTAGGCTTAACCTATTTCTATGTTTACATGAATTCTTAAAACCAAAACAAACAAAACCAGATATTTTTCTAATTTCTCTTATAAAAAATATGTTCTAATTTGGGCCCCACTGTCCTATTATATACAGCGGTCTGATTATTTCCAACTGGTCCAAAAATGTAATTTTAAAATTATTTTTATAAAATTATTAATCTAGGTGTATATAATCTGTAACCTAAGTTTTACTATTTTTTAAAAATAGTATATATTTTTTAGATTTTTAAATATAGGGGTATTATATGCATATATACATATCTTACAAAATGGTTAAACTTGTTTTGTGGGTTATATGCATGAAGTTAACAATTTTATAAAAGGACAAAAAAAAAAAAATGAAAAAAAAGTACGTTTTCGCCAAGGCGCAAATCATCAAGCCACATCTATACATGCCTCCAATGTAAGGCATTTACAAACAAGGGCAAAATTGAAGTTTCACAATTAGGTATAGATGTAATCTGAATTTTCAAAACAAAAAAATACATGTTTTGCAACTCTTATAACAAGAAAAAAATTTTATTAGTAAGAAAATACATACATAAGAAAAAAGTTTCTTACATATGACGATGCTTTATAGATGAGATCTGATACAATGCACGTGGTGCTTTAACCTATTTTTTAAAATTTTTTTATAAAATTGTTAATTTAAATGTATTTAATATGTGTATCAATTTTTATCATTTTTGGAGTATTTTAGATACTTATTTTTAATTTTTAAAAATCAATGGCATTTTGGTCATTTTGGTAATTTAAATTACTTAAAATGCCACCAATTTTCAAAAATAAAAAATAAATATATAAAATATTCCAAAAATAGTAAAAAAATTAATACACATGTTAAATACACATAGATTAATAGTTGCATAAAAATTTTTCAAAAAAAAGGGGTTAAATGCACCCAAGTGTGTTTAGCCTCAAACCTTTATACACAAAAAAAATAAAAATAAAAATTTCTTGCTTATAATAATATGTTAGCAACTTAATCAAAACTGGTTTACATAAATGCAAAATCATAAATTATCAACAATCAAAATTTTCTTCATGGTTGCTATATGAAATTTCTTACATATTATTAGCATCCAATTTTTCTTTAACGTACAAATTTTAACATTTTGCAACGAAATTTTTCTTTGACAACAATCAAAATTTTTGTAGTGTTTGCATTTAAATATTTGAAGAGTAATGATTCAATACTTATTATAAATATGGAGATCTATGCTTACCTCTTGTTTTTTGGTTTTACAAATTGAAAATTTTAAATTTTAAAACATTTTTAAATTTTAAATAATTTATTATGTGTACTTTATATGTATTTTTTATTGCAAAAATATTAAGCTTAGAGCCTTTAATGCTTGTGAAAAGTACAAAATCATCACTCATATTTGAATTACGTGTTAGCAACTTTTATAAATTTGAATAGAATTACCAGATTTGATTGGCATTTTATGTTTAGTGAATTTTATATTTGTTTGAAAAGTTATTAGTAAATATAAATGTAAGAATGCTTTTATGGTTTCATAAAAGTGATTTCATAGAACCCTTTCTATTTTAAGATATCGATAATTGATACAAAATTTAATCTATTCATTGTATTTAAGATCATATATTTAACTAGAAAACCAAATTTCATTCAAACACGATATATTCTTAGGTCATATTTTCTTAAAAATAGGTATATTTATTTTTAAATTAGAAAAAATACTTAGATGTATTCACATATGTATTAAAATATATAATACTTTATAGAGTCATTTATTCATATAATAAAGATATTTTAGATGATTTAGTTGTTAAAAATACTACTTACAAATTGATATTTAGTATTAAATTATTTTATCGCATTGATTTTAAATACTAGTAAATGGGGCCTATAGGTAGTGAAACTAGATAAATGAAAGATTTTCACTCATAAAATGAATGATACTAATATAATAGATAGGGTGAATTTCTCATCAACTATTTAGATATTAAAAAATAAAAAGAGTTATATAGAAGAGAGGTTTCGTAGAAATATTCTGAATATAAATATACTTTGTTGCTATTGGGTGAGCATATAGATTGATTTTATTCATATAAAGTATTAATAGTTTTCGTCAATAAATTCAATAGTGTTTACGAATGAAAGATTCATGAGTTGTTTAAAGGGATCTAAGATCCTTAAATGGAATATATATTTCTATTTTTAGGATAATTTTTTCATTGTGCTTTTGCTTACATGCAAAATTTTTCAAATGAAACTTTTTATTTTCTATAACTATCATATTTTTAATTATTCCGTTATATTTTTTAATACAACTATCTTACTTTTTAATTATTTATACAAATCTACTCAGACAATAACTTATATATTTTAATTTTATTCTTTTGATTTTTCTTTATTACACTTATCATATAACACAGTTCTCTATCATTTTAAAAACTTTTATAGCAAAAACTTGAAAAGTTTTTATCACTTTTTAAACACATCTTCAATTTCAATATAATTTTACTTATTCCCAATAAACATCCTTATATTTTCATCTTATTCTTCCATTTCATTCAAATTTCTTAAATCGTTTCCAACAAGCGTCCTGTTATTAAGTATTCTAAAATGAGTGCGGTGAGTTTGGTGAGTTTTGTTTTTCCCCAGTACGTCTGGGCAGATTCCAGTTTTAGGCCTATATACGTGGAATCATCCGGTTACTAAATATACATTTAATATAATTTTTTTTATGAAATGTATTATAATTTAAAAATATAAAATATAACTTTTAAAATATAGAAAGTTGTTTAATTATTTATTAATTAGTATATTTAAGAAATGTATGTTACTATAATATTATTTTTTATCTAAGCTTTTCAGTAAGATTGGTAGTGAAATTATAATTTTAAAATACAAATTAATATCGCTTTAAGAAACTGATTTATAATCGAAACTGAAACTAACTTAATCTTAAAAAAGGAGAGAAGAAGTCTCGGAGTGATCCGGGCTAAAACAGAATAATAGGGAAAAGATTTTTGAAAGCAGAGCAAAAAGTCCGGAAATAAACCGGAACTAACCGATCGTGTTGTACCGCACCGCACCCCACCCCAAATTATCAGCCCGTCTGCCCGTACGCTTTGTCCTTGACAACAGCAATGAGGACATTTTGGTAAATGTACCTCAGACCGATTCTCCAGCCCATCCAACTCTCTCATCTTTTCCTTCCCATTTCCAAGGAGACAGCGTGGTGTACGGAGTATCCAGCGCCATCCATGCCAGACACGCGGCCTTACTACGAGCGAATCCGATCCGTCCATTTTTCATACCCATCTCCCTCTACCTGGCGCTGGAATGGCCCACACTCGACAATCATGGCTGCAAAAGAATCCAATCCGTCTGATATCGACCATCTAGATCCACTAATAAAACAAAAAAAGAAAGAAGATGCCGGAAGCTGGCGATCTGGCTATGGTTTCGCCCGTCCACGTGGTCTGAATGGAGATTGGGTCTACGACGCCATGATTTTTATTTATTTTATTATTAGTTTTTGCTTCCGTTTCTTCAGGGGACGCCACAAATGTATGACTTGCAGCTAACAATGCGGCGGTATGTGGACAGTTATCACAACTAAAATTTAAATTGCCAGAAAAAATAGTTGTCTAAGGATACGGCGGATATTATCATGTTGTTAAATATTGCTCTTGGAACATTTGCGGCTCTATGAAATTTTTTTTTATGTAACCGCTCCACATCTCGGGTGGGTTTGTCAATAACGAAAAAATGACACACTAACCTTTTCAATTTAAATTTTTTTATTTTTTATAATTATTATATTTTATAATTATTTTTTTTTGCATTTTCTGTACAATTACTATACTTTCTTATACTTCTCATCATTAACTTAATCATATCATATTAGTTTCTTCCTATTTAAAATTTTTTTATCACTTTCTAAACACATTCTTAAAATCTTGATAATTAATGAAAATTCATTTTATCCGCTATATTTATTATCATTTATAGTATTTTGAAATACTTTTTATTTGTATAATATCACTGTGCATGACCCTATTGAAAATCAACGTAACAAAATAGTTGGATACTAGATTTCAATTTTAAAGTTATATTTTCAATATCTAAACTGTCTTAAATATCATTTTTATATAGATAAATGATTATATAAAGTATTATTATATTCTAATATATGCGTAAATAGATTTAAGCATTTTTACTAATTTACGTATGCATATATATATATAAGTAGATGTGAACTAGAAAAATACTTGGTTTGGATGAAACTTAATTTTCTAGATAAATAAATGACGTTAAATGCAATAGAATAATTGAATTTTCTATCAGGAATTAAAATCTTAAAAATTAAGGAGATTATATAGCCTAGTTAGATGCTGATCCCGCATATAAATATCGATAAAGAAAATATTGCCTTTGAAGCACCCGAATTAGGCGTACATTTCACTGGGTGCATTTATGAAATATCTTTATTGGAGTTCAACTTAAACTTTGGCAAAATATCTAATTAACCATCAAGCAATCGATCAATCTTTTGAGACCCATAACCAATAATTATAAACAATAATTTATGAATGGTTCTGATTTCCAATTAAAATTCAAATTAGCAAAGATGTACGGCTCAAAGGATGATGGCTTTTGCATGAAAGGTTTATGAAGGACATATTCGAAAACATGTTATAGAATGGGATGGATTGAATTGCTTTCCGCATTTCGGTGTAATTTATCATTTCGCGTTAATGACCGTCTTACTTTTACCAATCCCAATTCAAGTTGTAATGATGCTTAAGATCTTCCCATCAAATGCAAGGGGATGGGAATGGGATAAAAAAAAAATTCAATTTTAAGAGGGAAATTACTCTTATACTTCTAACTTTTTACATTAATTTAATTGTACTATTTTACAAATTTCCTACATATTTATTATATTTCATTGTAAATTTTTATTATATGCGAATCATCAATGACGTCACACAAGGTGACCATCTACCAGTGAAGAGACAATTTCACTGATTAAAAATGTTTTTATTGAAACAATTCGACTCTAATAAACACTTCTGGAAGACGGTAAATCCTCAATCAATGATATCAAATGATTAAAGTAAGTTTGTCTCATAAATAAATTGTCCTAAATGAACAAAATAATCTTTTATTTGGCAAATAATGGTTGAGGTGACGCTACAAAGACAAGGGTATAATAAAAATTTAGAATAAAATTTTTATAGATATAAGAAAATTTGTAAAATATTACATGTATATTAGAAATTAAGATAAACATTACTAGTATAAATAAAATTTTTCTTTCTAAAAGAATTTTTGAAATTTATAATATAGAATGTGTTTAGAAAATAATAAAATTCTTGGATAAAAGGTCTTTAGTGTGAAAGTAGAGGGGTAATCATATAAAAATGATTAAAGGATATAAGAAGATAATTATATAAGAAGATACGAAACAATGATTAAAGGATATAGTTTATAGAGAATAAAAAAGAATTAGATTGGAAAATTTTGATTTGAAAATTTTTTCTTATAAACGAACATGTCCATAGTCTTTAAATTTTCCCGTACATAATAACCTTTTCCTCATTTTAGATACAGTTTTTTTAAATTTTCCAAATAACCCGTTAAGATCCAATCTCTTCGTAAAAATCGTGATAATCTCAAGAGGCACAAACGTGGCTAATCGCCGCACGGGTCTCGCGAACTTCAGTGGTGACGTCCAAATCATGGGGTCCAATAATAAAGAATGTGCCACTACAAGACAAAGAGATATGCTGATGATCTGGACCGTTGATTCGTCCATAAGAAAGAGAAATTTGAAAAACAAGCCGATTAGAAGTCCAGAATCTGTTGCCTCACGGAAATGGCTATGGATGTCTCTGCTCTGCCATTCTATGCTACTTGCACTGTTGCCTCTTGATTTGAACAGCTCAGATTTCTTCCTGTTTTAGATGTCAACGGTAGATATGAAAATTTGGCTAAGAAGAGAATATTTGAGGTAGGAATCAGATGCCTTGATCATCAACGTCGATGCTGGGATTTTTGCAGATAAGGTATTGGGCAGCAAGATCACAGGCAGCAACTCAGTCGACTGCTCGAGAATCCGATACCGTTTTAAGTAGTTGTTTGTCATCAAAGAAAAGAAAATGGAAGGAAAAAATGTTAAATGTCAAAAATGAAGAGGAATTGCAAATATGCCGACAGTCGTTCTCATGGTCACAGGAATATATACGTTTCAAAATTTTAGCAAAATAGGATTTGTTTGGTATGAGATAAAGAGAAGTGTGGAAAAATTGGTGAGAATTCAAAATAAAAAGTGATAAAATTAATAATTAGGATTTAGGAGAATAAAAATAAGATAGAAGTCAATTATATAGAAACATACGGAAATAATTGAAATGTAAAGATGATAATAAAAAATTGGATAATTAAGTAACTAAAATATCAAATTATATTAAGAAGTGAGTAGAAAAGTTGATTTTTTTTTTTTTTACACTTCATATCCAATATACCAATCGGTCAAAATTGTAAATAAAATTACAATTGCATTAAATTTCATCAGTGACTCTCATAAAAAAAATATTTCATCAGTGACCAATCCGATGGATCAACTACAACGTTTGATCTTCTTTTTTACCATTTATTTCGTTCTGTTAGTTAGTAACAAGAATTGGTTGGATCTATTAATTATTTGAGAGTTGCGATCCTGTTCTCGAGTCAGCATTCGGCTTTAGTGCTTTCGCATGAAAAAGAAAATTTTTATATTTGAAATTAAAAATATTTTAAAATATAAAATTGCATGTGTAAAAACTACGCACTTGGGCCTTACATATGAATGCAAAAGAAAAAAAATTAAAATTTTAAAAAAGCTCCTAAGAGTAAAAACGTTGAAGCTCATTGCTCTCAAAAGCGTTCAATTACAACTCATTATCTAAAAGAGTTTTAGAAATTTTCTCTCCATAATTTGTTGGGGCCATGATATTCTCAGACCACAGACCAGTTTGAAGAATCAATGCTAAAAAAGCATAGCTTGCTGCCTAACAAACGTCGTCCATCGAGGTACTGGCGTACTGCTTGATCTCTGTATTGTTGTTGGCGCCTTATGTTTCCATTCCAAAACTTATAACCCTGAAATATAAAATCAGTATTTTTATTTTACGTATCAGAAGTATTCATAAAAAAATACACTTATAATGAGCAGAGTTATGCAGTGTCATTGACTCATTCGTAATTTTAATAAGAAGTCATCTAAGACTTCCTTTTTCATGAGAGTCAACATCCGAAAATGGAAATCCCTGATCGAGTTATTCGTTGAAATATGCTTTTAACTATCTTGAAATTGTCAATAGAAGAGGAATAGCATCTTGAATCTCTTTTTTTTCTCGCCGAGGCAGAAAAAAAAAAAAAAGAAAAGGGTGTTTGACCAATCCATCGAATGATATCGGAATAATAATATTGATTCCTACTTCTCGATGATGCTCGACAATTGGAATTTTTGTTTTGCGATCTGGTAACATTGTAGCTGGTTCATTGGCGGATTATGCTCTATTGCAAGGGCTAACCAACTGTGTTTATTTAGATCATTCACTCTCTTTCCCTATTTCTTTCTCAAAAAAGAGATGTCTGACCAACCGAGGCGCCAGCTGCTGAGCGCACAGCCGTTTCTGAGGTTGGCGGGGGATCGAATCCCATACGGGATTTCGGTCCCCAAATAGATGGGCGTGGGCGTGGGAGCATGGTGGTCTTCCGGGTGGAAAGTGTGGGAGCAGGTGGTCTCCCAGGTGGCTGTTGGAAGCTGTGTCTTCCAGATTTCTTTGGGACGTTATGTGTTCCCAGATTTGTAAGAATATCTCAGATCTTCAAGTATAATATGTGTTGAGATACATGTAATTATATACCAAAAAAAAAAAAAAAAGAGATGTCTGACAATTGGGATCCATTGAAAGAGTAAATCTAGCCAAAGAAATTGTGATTTTGCTGAAGATCTTATGCAGGGGGACATTAATAGATTGTAGAAAATATGGGAGGAAAATGGTGGGGGCGTGGATTTCAAGACAACTCATTAATTAATCAATCATCATATTTTTTCACTTTTACCCCTATATTTTAACAATTTTCTCTATCAATTACTTTCGAATAAATCTATTTATTTTAACTTTACTCCTAGCATTTCATGTCAATCACGTAATTTTTAAAATATTTTATTGTCTACTCACACCAAATACTACATTTCTTACCACTTTTATTTTCATAAATGTCCCCGGGTTAACCCAAGCAAACTGTCCTTCCAAGGGCATGGGCTGGGCCTTACTATCCGCAATTTCACGCATCTTAAGAAACGTAAAAGCGAGTTGTCAAATCAATCGAAAAAATGCGCGACTGTTCACACATTGGACCCCATCTCCAGATGTTGCCTTGCAATTCCATTTACGGCTGTTGTTTATGGGGAAGGAAACACTGGGACACTACCCGCCATGTGACGCTGCATTTCACTTCAATGCCGCTGCTTCCTAATCCCCTTCTAACAAAGCCTTGTCCTTGTCTTTACAAAAGTCAAAAAGATCTGGGTAATTTGCAGAAAGATTCTTGAACTTTGACGGTTTGACAAACTTCAATATTATATTTATCACCATGAATTTTTAAATAATTATATACTCTCCATGGGAAAGAAATGACAACTATTTTCTACCGAAAAAAGGACCTATTTTTATTTTAGATCAATCTCGATGTCGAGCAATTGTATAATTTGATTTATTTTAGATCAATCTCGATGTCGAGCAATTGTATAATTTGATTTATTTTAGGTCAAAATCTCTCTAAGTTTGAGCCCATGGCGGTATCAAACGACGGGTTCGAATCTGAGGAGGGTTTTATTTAGAAGAGTTTGTCCCGCAATTTTTATCCTTTTTTTTTTTTTTTTTGGCAAAAGTTAACCAGTAGATGAACTGAGATGAGATGGGGAACTATTCCTGTGCACATGGGGTGTAAAAACCCATTTATTATTATTACTTTCGAACTTTTTTATACAACTGATATAAAAAAGGGGTAAAAAGTGATATACATATTTAATACATTTAGATTAATGGCTGTATAAATTTTTTTAAAAATAATAAAAGGGTTAAATATACACGAGTGCATTATAGTTAAGTGCACCAAAGTGTATTAAATCACTTTCGAATGAGATGAAAATGAAATAGAATTTTTATTTTTAAAAAATAACAACTCAATTTTTTCTAATTTCAATTCAATTTTCTTATTCTGAACACACAAAGATATTTGCTCATTTCCACATCACGTCTCATTCAAGAGGAAAGATCGCAAAAATCCAAACTTTGATGGGGGCCGAATAAACTACTTGTAAACATAAGGGATCAACCGAGGCTAGCTCGGGTGGTCATCAACAGCAACGCAAAAAGGGTGTTCGGGCTGTCGGTGCGGGATCGAATCTCATTCGGAATTTCGGCCAAAACAAAATATGAACGGGAGCAGGTGGTTCTCGGTAGTGGGGTATGTGAGCAGGTGGTCTCTCGATTAGTTGGAAGCTGTGTCTTCCTAATTCTTTTATTAAGCTGTCTCTAGTTCTCTTTAGAGAAATATGTGTCCCAAATTTGTAAGAATATTTCAGAATCTTCAGTATAATATGTGTTGAGATATATGTGTAATTATATATCAATAATAAAAAAAAAAAAGTAAAAAGAAGGGGAGATGGTTGTGTAACCTAGGCAAGGATGGGAGGTGATGTGGCCTTGACTTTTGATCGGCAGGGGTCCATAATTCTGGGTTTCGATGAGAAAAATAATGGAGTAGCCACCACATCAGCAGCATGCCCACCAAAGAAATTTAAGTGGGCCCCACAACCAGCACTCTATGATCCCTTCAAAATCGGAGCGAACCCCTCTTTCTATTGTCTACCGTTTATTCTTCTGTCTTCTTCTTTAAGGCCTCTCCGCTCTAGTTTCCACAATTCCAATTCCAAACGCCGATCGTAGATGCAATACATCGGGTAGCTTGCTACACGTGCAAGTGATCTCGGCCGTTCATAGAGAATTCCGAGATCATCAATTGCATACCGACTTTTTCTCTGTATCGTTTGCTATCCCTACTAAAATCATCTCAGCTTTAGCGCCTAGGACGTGATTTTTACAATAACCATCTAAGGAACGGTTTGGATCCAACATTTGGATGTTTGGCACGTGCGGTGCATCAGGCGTTTGAGTCTAGCACGTTTGGACTAGATTTTTCACTGCATATTTTGCCATTTTATTTTATTTTATTTTTCTGCTTGCCTTTTGCATGTGATAGATCTGGGTTTTTACGTCTTTATCCGGGGGCAACCATGCGTGTCCCGTGGATAGCAACGATGTGCGACGCATCTTGTATTCATTTTTATCTAATTTTTTTTTTCTTTTTTTACATTTTTTTTCAATAAAAAAAATTTGTAAAAAAAGAAAAAAAATTAGATAAAAATCTATCCGGAAAAAGTAGTTTCATTTTTAGCAAACATGATCTTACAAGTTTTTTTTATGTTTTTTTTTCTATTTTACACATTCTCCTGTAAATAATTTAACTATTCAACCACCTTATTTTTCTAATTTTACTTATTTACTTCAATCATTTTTTCTTACAGCAACAATATTTATTTCAATTTTACCAATATCATTTCATATCAATTACAAATTTTTTAAAATATTATCTTTCTTACTTCTCGCGTCATTCTGAAATCCTACAGAATTTTACATTTATGAAAAGCACCTCTACACATATAACTTGCATGCAAAATATAAATTTCAATTTTGCTATCAAATGTCCGTTAGGTCTACAATAAAAGCTTAAAAAAGTTTATAGAACAAGTTTTTAGGAATGAGAAATTAACGTAGTACGATAGAGTTAATGATTGAAATATAATATATTTGGGCATGAAAAGATATAAAAAATTAAGTAAAATAAAAGATAGTGATTGGAAAGTAGAATAGTTAACTAGTTAAGAGTAGGGAAGTTTGTCCTCCTACATCGGCCTGCTTACCATAAATTCCAAAAGAGTATGATAAAATGCTGGTGGACAGAGAGGACTATAGTAATTAAATAATTAAAACTTCTAATTCTTTTTTAAATTCCACCATTCATCTAAGTATATTTGTTATTTTTTCCGAGATTCCGCATTGAACTGGAGTGGAATCCAATACACATGGATTGACATTTTAGTGATGCACTTCCGCATATTCAGTTAAGGACTAATCAATGCATTTTGAACTAGATTGTTGATGCATGAAGGAAGACCAAATGGGCTGTTCTTTAGCTATATATTCAGCAAGTTTGCCCAAAGCTCAGCACGTTAGGGTTGAAATTCAGAGCCAATCCCATCATGTTAGATGTATAAAACTAATTTCTTGGCATTGGGCAAAGATTTAATAGCATCTCCGTCCTCATAAAGCTGATATATGGTTAGAGGCTTGTGTTGATTTTGATCTATTGCTGTTCTTCTTATATGAAGTGCTTTGGCTTTTCAATACCTTTGGTTTTTCAATACACACAAATGCTTTGTTGTCAACTTGATCATAACGTGTCAACCAGCTTAAAAGATCAAAGCTATTGATACAGAAGAAATTCTTGTTGGGGGGCCCTTAGTTAGGATGATTCTATTCAAAATGGAACCATGATTTCAACAGTGGGGCTTGATTTCTAGTTATCACGTGGGGCTGTGGTCATTGTCCCCATTTTCGTGGCCATAATTTTTCGATGACTAAGAACCTTGCAAATGTCAAAAAGATTGAACTAGCTGCACCAGAAAAGCAATGTTGATGGACGCGGACTTATTGTCAACGAAGTCCGTGGTGAAAGAAGCATCCCAACATTACGCCACCCGACTCATCAATTTTAGAAAGTTTAGAGCAAATCCCATCATTTTTGAGCTCTATTTGTTATCATTCACGCCTTATTCTATCAAAGATAGAATCAAAGAAAAATTCTTTTTGTAATTTTTTTTTTTTTTTTGGGGATAATTGTCCAAATTCTCGAGTATTTAGGTTGAGTTAATTAATGTCCTCAGAGCGAGATACAATACCTATACGACCACACCACTTGGGCCGAGGGCCTAATTCTATTCGTGCAGTGGACAACGCCGGACCCTCCTTTTTTTTTTTTTTGGAATGAATGGTTATATAAGTTTTATACATATTTGGGGTTAGAAGTAAGTTGGATTAAATCTTAAATAGACAATACCAAATTTAACAAAAAATAATTAAAAATTAGGTTCCTTCAATAACTAATTGGCTGACTGCCAGTCCTAACCTAATCCAATTTGTGAATTAAATTTAGTCTAACCCAATTTCCCCAATCTGATTTCAAATCAATTGACCCAGTTAGTATTATCAAAATCTTCAGGTTGAATTTTGGTTAAACTAATCTGAATGGTTGCGTTTGCATTGGATTTAAGAAAACATGATCTGAGGCAGCCAGAGACCTGAGGAATGTGGGGCGATTTGAGGACTTTGATGTAAGCCATCCACGACTGCAGAGTAGTGGGCTAGAGGAGTCTTTGATGTCGGAGGGTCATGCTTGGTTGTCATAGGCCCAAGTTGTTCAATGGCAGAAGAATCAGCTCAAAATGTTGAAGCGAAAGGATGGTTGGTTGGCAAGCACATTTCATTTCTTTCATTTTGTCCGCAAATCAGTCTCAGTGACAATAATAATCCTTAATTACCAAAACATACTTTAAATATTATGGAGTAGATTAGCAAATTAGACTTCTCGTGTGTGACTTTGAGTGACTCATGTTTCCTAAATGATTTTCCAATTGAATCTGTTTTTTATAATAAAATATATAGAACAATCATTTAAATTACAACATATTGAGATTAGAGCTAGGTTCCTGGCTGAAGGAACTTGAGATTTTTGC
The DNA here is from genome assembly GCA_035584095.1 of Annona squamosa. Taxonomy (NCBI): domain Eukaryota; kingdom Viridiplantae; phylum Streptophyta; class Magnoliopsida; order Magnoliales; family Annonaceae; genus Annona; species Annona squamosa. The sequence goes on from JAXCLR010000050.1 coordinate 67,501,462, forward strand.
ATATTCATACCCCAGGGGTTGCAAAATTACATTTTTCTGATTAAAAAAATTCTAGTATTGCCTATCACTATAAAATCTCTTATATATAGCCCCTTGTTTCCGGTTAAAATTAAATTTGGTTGCATTGGTGCCAAATGTTGTTAAAAGGTATTTTACTTGTGGCCAAATTTTATTATTATTCCTAGCCAAATTCAAACAGCTATTCTAATGCATTCGAGGTAAAAAGTGGCTGCATTCACTATAAAGAGAAGCTATTCATGCAACAATTTTTAGGCAGCGAAATAAAATTCGTGGCATATAACACTAAACATGAATTTAGATAATTTGTAAATATACACATATGGTTTTACCAATATTGTAAAACGTACCTACTTATTTTAGAAATTACAAATATAGTCACGTCTTTATGATATCGTTACAGCGTAAGTATATTTGCAAACATATGTAAACTTTGTAGGTATATTTTCAAATTATTTGTATGTCATATATGCAAATATATCTACATAGCTTAAGCAAATGGCTTGAGTCTCATTAAAAAATGATGAGGAGGCACTTTTGAGTAATCAGAAAAGAGGTTAATAAAAAAGTCAAGCACAACTATATTTAAAAATATACTCACATCGTAATGGTGCTATGATGACATTGGTATATTTGTAATTATGCTCCAATTATATGAGTTATTTACAATTTTGAAACTAAGTAGATATATTTGCAATTATGGTTAAACATATAGGTATGTTTGCAAATTACTACATTACGTACTTGTTATATATTGATATTTGAGAAATGATTCAATACTTCGCGTAAGTAAGTATGGAGCCTTTATATTTTCTCTTGATCCTTTTGTTTTAAATATATTGTTTCAAAACAATTTTTAAATGTAGACCGTTCATCAAGTATAAATAAACATGATAAAGTATTTATATTTTTAAAAATTATTTTTAAATTAGAAAGACCATGAGTAAAGCCAGAGTTCCATGCTTACGGTAAGTACGAAATCACTAATGTCAATATTTTAAGTAGCAAATTCTCATTTGCTTCATATAAAGAATATGTGCAACGAATTCAAGTATGGTTTTGTCTAACATTGTTGCATTCGTGTATCACAGGTTATATGCATGTGTGTGCTATTTAAATTTCAGATGCTTAGAAGTATATGTAACCAATTTTCTATCTTATGCAACAACAATTAGAATTCTTCTTAAAATGATTTTATTAAAATCCCAACGCTTAAAAGTAACTAAGTATTTATTTCCAAAGATCAATTATGGCCCAATGTAATTTATTTATATGTTGCTCAATTTATGCTAGATGCCGCTAAAAGAAAAAAGCTACCACTAGAAGAAAACTTGCATTTGCACATAACATTTTTAGTTACAAAAACTTTATTTCATGGCATAAACACTTTATGTCACTAAACTGAGCATAACTTGTTTACAATAAAAACTTTTTACTTTCTATAATTACTATATTTTTAAATTATTTTTTACTTCTTTCTATACAATCATCTTACTTTTCAATTATTTTTATATAATTACCCATATATCTAACTTATTATTACCATTATTATATCATGTCATCTTCTCCCGTTTTAAAAATTTTTTATACCAAAAGTATGAATTTTAATGACAAATTCAAAAAATAGTCACAAAAGCGAATTATAGCGACATCATGGTGCAAATTAGCAGTATAGTGACAGGTTTTTGCATTGCTAAGAGCTTGTTTCCTTGTAGCACGCATGCATTCGATAATACTTGTTGGAATGAATATTTAGAACATTAAGTCCTACAAATTATTGGTTAAACTTGAAGCATGAGTATGCATACTGAAATATATGCTTCAAAAGATGTAAAATCACAAAAAAGATATAAATATGCAAAACCAAAATACGTAACATTAAGCCAAAAAAAGGAAAACGATCAAACCGTACATGGGACGATGTTAGTTATGAAGCGAATTCAGTTAAAACAGAGGTTAGCAATTTAAAATCTAGGATTATTCTGGAAAATGCATGTTAATTAAATCAGACAGTGAAATTTTATCGAAAAGTTCTTTCCACGTCATTCTATTTCGTATAGTCTCACGGTCTTAAATTTTGAGCACCTTTTCTGCTTCAACCATATATCCACCTAAACAATCAAATCCTTGACCTTTTATTGCCTCAATGACACCAAAGTCCTATGATCATTAATTGCGAGTGATATGTTAAAGGCCATTGCTATTTGATAAGGGATTCAGTGGTGTACATGATCTATGATTTTGTTTAATTGCAAATTAGTCCACACAATTTCGGTTTTTCTCTACAAAAAACTCTTTTAGTTAGAAATATTACAAGATAAATGTTGATGGCAATGTTTGCAATTAGATATTAATAATGGAATATAATATTTTAATATAGATTTAAAATCACAATCGCCCATTCCACTTCCGTTATTGCTTTTTTTTTTTTTTTGTTTTGATAAAACTTCCGTTATTGCTTTGATTTAGTATGTTAGTGTTGATGGCTGCCCACATTATGAAGCTTGGGCTAGTTTAAAGAGAAACATGTGGTGTTTGGCCTTTTTTTTTTTTTTTTTAAAGGAACACGTGGTGTTTGGTTGTTAATTCTAAAAGAAAAGGTGTGAGAAAAGATGAAGGGTGCACAATAAATTACTGTCATGTGAAGAGAAAGAGATACTCATCAAAGAATTGGCTCAGGCGATACTCATGTATACAATGAACTTGTTTTTTGTTGCCAAGGAATGTCTGTTAGGATCTTTACTCCATATGTAATAGATATTGGTGGGAAGAAGGAATGTAAAAAAGAAAATTAAGTTGGATATTATAAGACAAATTATGCCTATCTAAAGAAGGAGGGGGATTAAATTTCAGAGATCTGTTAGCATTTAATTATGCTCTACTGGCTAAGTAGGCATGGAGGCTGCCAACAAAGACGTGCTTCAAAATTTCTAAATCTAAATTCTTCCCTTTAGGAATTTCTGGGATTCAAACGTGGGACTAGGATCATCATATGTATGGAGGAGTATTAATCAAGCTTCCCAAGTTCTGGAAAAAAAAAAGAGAGAGAGAGATGTTGTTGGAGGATTGGAAATAGGCTGAGGGTAAAATTTATAACGATTGCCAGACAATAGGCAAAATCTTCAAAGCTAGTCTTCTTCGTAGAGAATTTGGCGATGATGCAGTTGTAGGGTAGTTTATCGACTAGGAAAAAAAGGCGTGGAAAGAAACAGAAATTAAATGAGTGGTGGGAGAGAGAGGCTGGATCCAAATTAAAAACATTCCTCTTTCCAGCTTTGAGGAGGATGATACTCTATTTTGGAATTTTGAGGCTCATGGATATTATACATGATCAGCGTATTATATGATATACAAGAAATAGTTGCCCCAAAGAGATCAGGAACAACTACGCATTGATGGTGATACAGAAGGGATACTCAAGACTGTACGGAGCTGTAACTCTTCAAGAAAATTCAGATACTCCGCTGGCGCGTGATTGCAAATTCACTTCCCTTGAGATTTAATTTGATCAAAAGGGGAATTAGTTGCAGAACTCACTACATCTTGTGTAACGAGGAGGAAGAGAAAATTTTGCATATCTATTGAAAATGCAGCAAAGTCCTTGATTTTTTGAACAGTCCATTTTTTGAAGTATTGTATGGGAAGCCATTTGCACATATGGTGGAGATTCTCACCCTTCTGGCAAGAAATCCAAGTAAGTGCCTTCTAATGATTTATCTTACCATTTGCTAGAGAATTTGGCATGGCGGAAATAATTTTTATGCTGATAGTTCATCCATTAATTTTAATAACCTGATGATTGGGTGTACGAATTTACTGCATTTTTATCATTCTTCTCTATTACGGCAACAAGGCCCCCTAAATCTAACTGGTGGTCTAGCTAAATGGATCACTCGAAGAGAGGGGTTTGTTAAATTGAATATGGATGTAGGCATCTCAACCAACCTCAGTTCCATAGGTTTTGGAGCTGTCATCAAGGACAGCAATGTCTCTTTCTTGGCAGCAAGATGATGACCGGTTTCTAGGTATGCGAAACCTGAATGGATGGAGGCTAAGGCACCACTTCGGGGGGATAGAGTGTGCCAAAAGTCGAGTGCGAAAGTGATTAACTAATGCTGATTAATTGGTTATCAGGGGAAGAAAACATCCATTCCAGCACAGGTGTAATGGTAAATGAAATTAGGAAATTAAAGAATTATTTTGTTCAAATCTGCTTTCGGCATGTCCTCAGATCAGGAATCAGTGTGCCCATAATTTAGCCAAATAGGCTTTAATGCAGGAAAACAATTTTTGTATATGGAGGAGTGACCCTCATGACTGTATAAGGGATTTTATTTGTAATAAAAATCCTGTGGACTTTTCGTAAGGGTAGCTCCCGTTTCATGCACCTCAGATGTGGTTATAGAGTGGTTGGGGCTGGGAGTCGTTCCATCTTTTCTCCTGTGGATGTATACATTCCTCCATCACCAAACACAAAAAAAAAAAAAAAAAAAAAAAAGGTTCAGATTCACTCACAAAACTCTTAGCGCTCACTGCTTATGCAATTAACCCAAACGAAGCCTTATACAGTACTGGACCCGCTTCGTAAATAGACCATTAGATTTAATTTACAATTAAATAAAATCCCGGGCCTTATTCGTAAGAAATCGATCGTCGCGTGAGTAGTAGCTAGTAATGCTGATATATGCAACCGCGTAGTGGTTATCAGAGCTATGTAACTTGGACGACTTTCATACCAGCAATGGTTAAAAATTTGGTATTCTCCTCGTAAAATAAATGAAATGTCCATGTCCAGTTGTTTGATGTCTCTAAATCTTCTAAACCTACAATTCATGTGATGTTACACTCGCATTCATTCATTGTTTATATTTTGGTGTTTTTTCCATCGATATTTATAATATAGTCTTTTTTACGGTGATATATATAGTTTGGATAAATTTGTAAGTGCATCATGAGTTTTTTAAAAATAGTATTTGTACCTACCCTCTTCGTCTTAAATTATAGGTGTTTGACTTTTGCACAATTTTCAAATTATAATAATGCCCTTCTAAATAAATAAAATTATAAAATACAAGAAATCATCTTTAGAATACAAATTTTTCATTTTTGAAATGTTCTTCGCATTAAATAAATTTATCCATGTGAGAAATATTGTATCTATTTAAAGTGAGTAATATTTTTGATAAATAAATTTTTTTATAATTTAAAGGTATGTCTAGCAATTTATAATTCTTTTTTTGTTTGGAATATTTTTGTCAGTTTAAAAAATTTTAAACAAAAATGACACGCCTACAATTTCAGCCAAACTACATATGTATAAATGTCATTTTTTTAAAAAAATTACAATAGGCTTTTAATTTCACCCAAATTATATAGGTATGAATGCAAAAATTCCTAGATCTTTTTCATATGTTTGTCTCAAGAAAAATCAGTTTCCAAAATAAATTCATTTTTTTGTCAAAAAAGTTTTAAATTCAGATGTTGTTTTATTTTGACATGATATTGATTTTCTCCTATTTACCTTAATAACTTATTTAATTTCTATCTTCACGTCAATGACCAATCGAGTACTTCGTGTCTGATGTGGCGATTGATTGGGCACTTCGTCCACAATATTCATTCAGCTAAATGCTATTTTTTTATTAGTATATATTTACATCTATCTCGACTCATATTACATTCAAAGATTCTACAGTTTTTCCAATAAAATACTACAAGTTTCTAAATATAAACAGGGAGAGATTAAGCTCTCAACATATTTTTTAATGAAAACTAAATATCCCTGCCTAAAATTTAGTTAGAAATCTCTGCAATGGGGTTCCACGTCTGCCTTTTGCCTAATCAAACTTTGGGCTAGAATACTTACTTCCAGTTATCTACGAGACGGATAAGGTTCTAGTACCCCAGGAGAGTTCTCGGCATTAGCACTCCAGCACTAAATTCTACGCCTGTGTGGATTGTGAACCCTAGCTCAAATAATAAAGAGTGTGAAATCTAGACTTCAAGAACTTATTTCAGAGGGTGTTTTGCACTCATCGTAAAGGAATCCTCTTGAATAGAGTCGAATGTCTTCGGTCGATAGTTGTAACCCATTACATGGGTAAGGCTTTATGCATTTGCAGTGGAATTCATTTATGCGTGGATTTGCTATGCCCCGCAATGAATAGCGACGTTTTTAAAATTCAAAATTATAAAATCGCATAAGTAAAAAGTCATGTTTGGTTTAGGGCTCAATTTCGGTCCAACAGTGCTTCCGCTCAACTTGGGGTGTGCCCCTAGAATCTAGGGCCCGTAGTACGTAGAAATTTTTCCTCCAATCGTAAAACTTTACTGCTATAAAATATTTCATTCCATAGTTTGAAAATGTTTTTATAAAGCTTTATTGATAGAATCTATTCCATTCGCATTGTGTGCACAATAGCTACTCTTAATCGCCGGCGGAAAATGTTCTGAAATTAATTTCTGTATCGATCGGATATGGCCACCTAACCATTATATATGCTCGTACATTCAATTCCACACTTGCTTAAAAGCTATTCACCGTGCATCTTTGGGAAATGATTTAATGCAATTGGCTATATATAGGAAATAATTCAGTGCATGCTATTGCACCATGTATTTTTTCACCGTGGGCCCCACTTGATCATAAATAAAAAATTCACCCTACCCATTGTATTTAGAATTGTTCACTTTATTAGCATACTAATTTTGATCCAAATCCAACATGTGTGTAGTCCCCATCTTAAAATGGTACAAAATCAACGTAATAAAATAGTTTAATATAAATATCAAGTTTAAATTGGTTTTTTCAATATCTAAACCGTCTAAAGTATGATTTGTATATGGATAAATGATTGTATAAAGTTTTATTACAATTTAATATGTATAGGGTTCATTTTAAAACAGACCGCTACGGTGCGGTCCTAAAAGGATTTTGTTTTTTAAACATAGAATTAAGTTTTCAACCAATATCAAAACATTATTTTCATTAAAAATGAACATATTGCAGTGAGTAACTAATTTAACATATATGGTCCAAACACTTTTTTAAAATAATAGTAATATTATTATTATTGTTGTTGTTATAAGTATAGCTTTCTTATTTTTACTTTTGACATGATAATATCGCTTGCTAGAGCTATAATGTTAGTTCAAACTTTACTAATTTTCTTCTTTCATATTTTAAACTTACATAAATTTATAAATTACGTGTATATTAAGTCTTGATTAGATGATTGTGGAATGAATACATGTGACATGTTTGGCCATTTTGGAATAAAAGTAGAGCCATCTTGCCCCAAATCTAAAATTCTTTGCCCTAAAATAGATACTATTTCATTATTAAATTTTGTGGAATAATGGGCATTTGCATCAGCAACTTCTATTAAGCCCCCCATGTCGATCAAATTAACAAGGCAACTGATTAATCGACTCCAATCTGAAAAAAAATATCGAAGAGAAAAGGAAAATTAAGAAAAAGAAAAACCAATTCCAGCCTTTTGTATTAATTAATTTCCTGTGAATTAACAAAGCACTCTTATACACACAAAAGACCACATGATCAACAACAAAATGACTCTGGAATGAGGACTAATTATAAAGCGAATTGATTTTTCCATGAAATTAAATACACAGACCATACACGAATTGAACCAAAACGAGACAATTGTTCGAATATACCTCCCACCCATAGTCCCATCCACATATCCCATCCATCAGCGTCCCATCGATCTCACACATTCTGCCCGAGGCTGCCCATGATATCCCTCCGCTTCACGCGCACCCGCAGCCCGTTCTTCATGAACAGGGTCAGCGACATCTTCTGCTCCACGCGATGCCCCGCCGCCAGCTCCAACCCATGCCGCAGCAGTATCGACGACGCGATCGTCTTCATCTGCAAATACGCCAAGTCCTTCCCCAGGCACGTTCTCGGCCCCGCGTTGAACGCCATGAACTTGTACCCGTCTTTCGGTACCTCGAACCGCTCCCCGTCCTCCGACAGCCACCGCTCCGGCCGGAACTCCCTGCAGTCCTCCCCCCATATCGCCTTCATCCGCCCCACCGAGTAGATGCTGTACGTTACACTTGACCCCGCCGGCACGAACGTCCCGTCCGGCAGCACGTCGTCCGACACTGCGTACTTGGAGTCCTCCGGCACCGACGGGTACAGCCGCAGCGTCTCAGCTAGAGCGGCTTTCAGGAACACGAGCTTCTCCAGCTCCTCGAACGTCAGCGGCTCTTCCACCCACTTGCGACGATCGGCGCCGCGGGATTGCTCCAGGACCGCCGCGATCTCGGAGAGGATCTTGGCTTCGATTTGGGGGTGATTGATGACGAGGTAGAAGAACCAGCTGAGAGCGACGGAGGAGGTGTCGCGGCCCGCGAGCACGAAGTTGAGGGCGATACGCTGGAGGACGGTGGTGGAGTAGAGCTCCCCGTTGGAATCCTTCTTTTTCAGGAAGCGGGAGAGAAGATCGTCGGACGGGGCTTCCTTCCTGGCCTTGACGGCGTCGGTCATGTAGCGATCGACCACAGAGATGCTCCTCCTGAGCGTGGCTTCGCTGCCGAGTCCAAGTAGCTTCTTGAGCTTCCAGAGGAACTGGGGGTAAAGGAAACGCTGGAGGGTGGACTCGGTGGCGGAGTCGAAGGCGGCGGCGAAGCGGTTGTCGGGGAGGCCGGGGGAGAGAGTCTGGGGGTCCTTGCCAAAGGTGAGGCCACAGATATTGTCGAAGGTGAGGCGGAGAAGGAGGTCCTGGAGGTCGACGGAGGTGTTTTCTTGGGCGGCGGTGGCGAGGATGGGCCAGAGACGGATCTTGATGGTGCGGTTGACCCAGCGCTCCATGGCCTGACGGAGGGTGCGGGTGGTGAACTCGAGGGCGGCGGTCTTGCGTTGGAGGAGCCAGGTGTGACCGTCGCTGTTGAAGATGCCTTGGCCGAGGAGGTCGTGGAAGGCGGCCTGCCACATGGGGCCCTTGGGATAGTTGTCGAAGTGGGAGCGAAGGAGGTGCTCGAGGTTCTTGGGGTTGCAGGTGACGGTGACGAGGCAGGTGCGGCGGGCGAAGAAGGGGAGGGCGAGGGTGGTGGTTTGATAGGTGAGGGTGGGGGTTCGCTTCAGGTGCGAGGCGATCCAGTCGTGCATGTAGCTGCGATTGGCGATGAGCCCGGGGAGGCTGCCCAGGACGGGCCAAACTCTCGGTCCCGTCAGGGTTCGAGCCAATAACCAGAACCAGATCGCGTACGCTGAGGTGGCCACGGCCAGCAAGGAGAAGAAGGTGGCAGCATCCATCATCTCTGATGGAGAGAGAGAGAGGGAGAGAGAGAGAGAGAGAGAGAGAGGGACGGGTGTGAAGTGAGTTGAGTGAGTGGGGGATTAAGGGTGTCTAAATATAAATGGAGCTGAAATATTGAGTGAGTGGGGGAAATAAGGATGGCTAATTATTTATGGAGCTGAAATATTGCATGTGATTTGTGGATTCAGTAGTCCTTGGATGGATTGTGGTGTTGGGTTTGAGAGAGTGCACGGAAAGAAAGATGGGAAAAGAAAAAGGTGGAAGAAGGGATGTTCGTGAATGAGTGCGAGAGTGTAGGAGAGGTGGTTGGGAAAATTTTGGCTGCTTTAGATTTTCATGCACGTAAACGTGACGAAAGGAGTGTTTTGTTTTCCTTGCGCACTTGCGAGGGCAACCCATGCACTCGTCTTAGATGCTATGGCTGCACATTTCCTGCAGCCACGTGTTGGCTGCTTAAGGAAGCATCAGCGAGCGCTGCATATCTGTTATGAACTTTTATGATATGATGTACGTCATGTGAGACGCATCGCTTTGGTTTTTTTTTTCTTTTAATTTCAAAAATTATTTTATAAAATGTAAATCGTTTATACTATTTATCACGCATATCTGTTTATGATGTCATAAATCATATTCATTAAAAACTTTTAATAGTTCTATATTCACATTCAAAATGTGTTAAAATTTTTAACACACATAAATTTCTAATTAAAGTAATTTTGTCATCATAAGTAAATATCTATTAGTAAAATTAATAAATTATTTAGATTTAAATATTTTTAAATTAAAAATCATATCCAATTAATTGTCCATGCACCCCGGGTTGTATTAGATTTTCAACTCTTTCTTAATTATACAACTTAATTAAAAAGTAATCAATTCTTAAGATTTGATCAAATTACTTTTTGACATCGTTGAAAAGCAAATAAAATTTCAAGTGTATATATATACACGCCTCGGGAGTACAAATAAAAATTGTCCTTCTAATAAGTATTTTGGTGATTTAGAAGAGACCCGTGGCATGCAAGTGAAAGCTTGTAAAGTTTGTCACGTATAATGAAACTCTCTTTTACGTAACTTTTTTTTATTTTAAATATTTCGACGGTTGATAAAAAATCTATTTCACCATTGTATCTAACATCATATATAATATATTGAAAACACATTCACTTGCCTAGTAAGGTATGCATGAGCCCATTAAAAATGTGCAAAATCAACGTTAAAAAAGAATTTAATGTTAGATATAAAATTTAAAGTTGTATTTCCAACATCTTAATTGGCTAAAGTTTGATTTCTATGTGAATAAATGATTCTATAAAATATTATTACATTCTAATATATATATATAAATGCATTTAAGTATTTTTCTCAATTTATACATGAATATATCTATTTTTCAACAAATGTGTCCCATACACATGTTTATATAGATGAAATTTAGTCTCCTAGCTAAAAAAATGATGATAAATATAACAAATGTATTATATTTTTCATTATGTATTAAAAACTTAAATTTTGAAGAAGGTATATACAAAAATCAGAAATTCATTTTTTATTTTTTGCAAAATGATTGTTAATTTTCTAAACTTCACCCAATGGCTAAAATCACTAATTCGCTATCGTTTTAGAAATGTGGCATATTATCAAAAACTCCCTCCTCTATGTTCCTTAATCGCATATCAAGTTGAAATTAATTCCCATGAACAAGTTTTATGCTCTGGGCAATCAAGATCAGCAATATATTTTATTTTCTGATATTATTCTTTATCGCTGATGGACATTGGCATTTTTTTTTTTTTTGCAGTTATATAGCTAATTAACAGCTCACGCTTTCCAGAACAAAAAAGCTCAGGATTAATCTATTCTTGCGTTTGACAGTCTTTTACATACACATGGAGTTAGCCGTATGTGCATGCAGGCGGTGAGACTACAACTTCTCCAATTGCTTGTAAGCATTAGGGGCCCACTCCTATACCACAACATCGGTTTGACTGATTAGGTTGAAACATTGGTATATATGTTCCATTTGCATGCGACAGGTTTAGTGCGTCCCTCCAATTCACGTGAATTATTAGACTGATGTCACGTGCATGTTTCTTACGTCTATTATGACATCCAAATGCCTGAATAATCAAAAAGCATTTTAATTGACATAATAAACTAATTAATTAATGAATCTCATCAGAAATCCTAGTAAAACTACAGAAATCGATTCTTGCTTCTAAACTAAATAAGGATCCGGGTTGGTTTTCAGAAATGAAAAAGAATTAGAGAATTATATAAGCCAGATATGTTAGACTTTTGATTCCAAAAAAGTATTTTTTATTTTCGATTCAATTTCTTGTTTTTTAATCCATACATAATAGTCTTATTTTTATTTTTTTAATATTAAATTTCCTGCTTTTAATATAATTTTTCGCTTTTCAGTACAAAACAATCATGGGCAGGCCTTAAAGGAATTAAAAAAACAAGCCATATTTTTATTTTCTATTGCAAGAAAATTACAAGCCAGTATTTTATAGCCACACAAACCAGCGGCTGGCTATTCCTTTGGGCGGACTACGTATGTGCTTTTGCGTGGGATTGGAACAAAGGAAGGAAGCGGTTGAACACACGAAAGCGTTTGGAAATTGGCAGAAGTTTCGATGCGTTGTTCATGTCCAGAAGGGTGAGGGTAACGCGCAAGGAAATAAGAACCAGCAGACTAGAGCAGGCGCAGAGATTTAGGACTATAAAATTTTAATTAATACGCCATCGAACTTATAGAGTAGAGCTTGCCTGCCAATTCCAAACTTTGCAATGATAGTAATCGGCCCAGAACTTCTTTGAGATCCGTCACCCTGATCCTGGCCCCATAAATACACCACAGATTATTTATTTATTTATGTTTAAAGACAAACGAAAAAAAGCACTTCGTAGAGCAAACAGTTAAAAATCAGTGTAGCAAATTTCATATTTGACTAATCTAACGAGGCTGTGTAGAAGAAATTTTATATTTATCTATTTTTTTAACCTTAGTGATTGATAAAAAATCTACTTCTTCTCTTGTATTTAACCTCAAGATGCCACATCATATGAATATAGCTTGAAAAAGACATCATTTGTTTAACTATAAGATGAAGTTTCAACCAAGTGAAAGATTTACATAGATCATATTTGCTTAAAAATATATATTCACTTGTAAATACCCAGAAGGTTTAAATGTTTAAAATATTATCTTAAAAAATTAAATTTAGCATTGGATTATTTTATTACAATTTTTTAAAAGTTTCTCCATATCCCCTCCCATCCATACCAAGTTTGGTAGAGGATAAGCTGGGGTGTGGGAAAACTAAGAATTTATTCTAAAGAATAAGAGTCCATACAAAAAGACCCCACAATATAGTTAGGAGGAACAACCCTCCAAAAGCAATCTTTAATTTGAATTAATAAAATTTGTTTAACAAAGTTATGTGGTTTGTAGTTCTTAAGATGTGGGAGAAAGATAAATACTTCAAATTTCAACCCTTCTTATACCCATTTCCATCAATCAATTTAAACTCATAAGAATAACAAAAGCTTCTATCCATAATGATTTATACATACTTGATTTATTCCATCATTTGGTAGCAATCAAAGTGTCATTAGCATCCTGAATCACTGCTACTAATCCCTTAAGAGAGACATCAAAATTGCAAACAACATCAATATTGAGTTTAACCCTTTCCACTATCAGGTGCGTTTGCTTCTAAGGGTTTCTGATGAAGTCGAGAGCATTCCCCCTAATCAAATTTGCTTGCATTAATTGGTGAACAAAATTCGAACACCAGACATTGGTGTTCTTAAACTCAGAATTTGTTTCATCTACCACTAGTTTGTTTATGCAATGTCAAATTCTTCGACAAATAGTTGTGAAGAAGATAAAAATAAAGGAGTCCTGTTGAGAGGAGAGAGGGGATGATAGCTCTTGCATATTACTAACTTGGAATGAAGATAATGCGTAGAAGTGTAGTATTTGGAAAAAGTCTCTAATACAACTACATGACCAAAAAATATGGAAAGAGTCTTCTAGCGTATGTCAATAGAAAGGACAAAACAAGATTTGACTAAAATTCCCTTGCCAATGATAGTTGCAGAAGTTGGAAGAGAGTCAATAATTAAACATCATCCAAAGAGATGTACTTTCTCTGGGAACTTAGTTTTCCAAATGGCATGTATGACCACTAAATTATTCATTATTTTCTCTGTGGTTTGAGCAATCCTGAATGTAGACCTTACACTGAAGAACCCATTTGGCTCTAAATTCTAGAAGATGTGACCGTCCTCCTCTCTACTTCCTAAAGGAACATTTCTTATTTGCTCCCATCTTGTTAAACCTACCACCTTAAGCATGCTTTCCATACACTATGCTCTTGATAGACATACCCTCTTTAACAAAAGGGTCATCCGCCTAGCAATCTTTCAAAAAACACACTTAATTGCCCTATTCCACACTTCATTTCCAACCTTTGATTAACATTTGTCAAGTGAAGCAATGTTGCACCAAAGATAAGAGCTATCTAAGGTGATTTTGCACTTCCACAAGTCATAATTAGAAAGTATCTCGCTCTCAGCATCTTAGACAACAACTTTGATGAGAATTTTTGTCCCTTCACATGATATGAGTTTATTCCGCCATCCTTGAATCTTTCTAAATTATTTCATTACTTCGATTTTACACATATTTAAATGAAATTTATGCAGGATAATATTAGACAAATCATGGGTTTTCTATGAAAATATAAATGAAACTGAATACAATAAATAAAATAATTTTTATATCAATCATCAAGATAAAAAATACATAACAATCAAATAGAACTGTGGTTTCACACAAGCGTTACTGACGCAACAAATCCCCAGTAACAGGCGATCCTAATTAATGTCAAGCGGCACCGGCTGTGATAATGTCAGTTTACAGAATTGATCCAAAGGTGAAATAGCACCCAAAATTATTTTTAATCAGAATTTATTATTTTAGTGTTAAGAATCATAAGAATAAAAAAATATGGTAGAACCTGCATGAAAAACTATATAAAAAAAAATATAAACAATCTAAAATTGTGACGCAAGTGCACATCCTATATGTCGATTGGCTTTGCTTTATGCAATATGCCATAATCGCCAGAACTGGTTTCTTGGTAAGGTAAGCCAAGGGAAAACACGCGAGGGGCCGAGGGCGACTGTAGAGTCTAGATCGATCATGTAGTAAAGGGAAAGATGCCAAACATGAATTATGGTGGGAAAGGGATCCACGAGTTAATTGGTAATTTTAATTTAATATTAGGATTAGATGTCAAGAATATTGACCATTTTAGGTGATTCATAAAAGCAGAAAGTACTAGTTCAAGCAAAACAATTCTTTGGTAGCTACAAAATAGAAATCTTCATCCAAAATGGTTTATTTAATGAGGATATAAAAGAAAATTCTTAGTGAATACATATTTACTTTGAAATAAGATAAATTTTAATTGGGTAGACGCACTCATTTAGTTTACCCTTCCTTTGGAGTCATCTTCAAACCATCAATTGTTTAGTCATCGAAGGACGACACGATAAAATAAATAAATTTTATATTTTTGTACAAATTTCTAATCGGAATAGTTGTTCGAATTAAACTCAAGATATATGCATTTTCCTTCCTGTTAATTATACTATGATTTTATAAATTTTATCCAGGTATATTCAAAATTATAATAAACTTTATTTACTCTTTACAAAAACACTGCTACCATCATATATTAGATCTGATACAACGACAAACAAAATCAACCAGAGGAAAATCTAAGGATATCATTAAATGGCCTGATTGTTTATGGGTGAACCAGGAAATTTAGTTAGAATGCGCGGGAGGAATGCTTTTGCAAATAAAACTCATAGTATTTTTTTGCAAATAAAAAAGTATGGGAAATTTTGTAAAATGGCTGAAAGATTGGGAGACAGATATAAATACCCTTTGACTTTATAGTGTTGCTCTTCATGAGCTTATCATACACCAAACCTTTTCTATAAATATCCCGCGTTTGAATATTAATTCGTTTTCAAATGAAATTAAAGAGAACATCATATGTGAGGTAGGAAATGGTTCGAGAGCCAAGTGGCCATACTATGGGAAAACATTTGGACGGCCTGGATTGTTAATTGAGGCATCAATGAAAGAGCTAGGAATCCATCCAGTACTGTAGTAGCCTAAAATATCTTTAATTCAAAAGGTTGGTTGACACCGTTTAACAGCATTGAAAATGGGATTTGTTTAGGCCACGTATATATATAGCGGCGGAAATCACAGAGTGGAAGACTATATACATGTACATATAGAGTGAGTATATGCAGTGAAGACTCGGTCTTCTCTTCCAATTAATCAGTTCTAGAGAACGATAGAGAAACGGTTTTCAAAACATCATAATGACATGTTCCGATCTTTAAGAAATCTACCCCCGGCTTCTGACTTCTCAGTAATACATACATAACAAGAAAGCTAAGGACATTGGTTTCATGCACTCTCAGAGGAATTGCGTTGCTTTTGGAATATTAATATGCGAGGTCGACAGTTCCCACCCACATATCAACCATCTTGGGATATCTGCACATCATCATTTAATTTTTACATCCAAAAGGAATAAAATTACAGGATGTTGTGCTAATTTCAACTGAAGCTTTAGAAATCCCTCTTTGTAAAAATTCATTTTGAATTAATATTAACGCTTCCAAAGTTTGAGCCCAGGACGGTATTAGTGCTCATCCGAGCTCTTCTGGGGTTCAAACTTTAGAGGAATTTTTCTCCCCCATTTTATTTAGAGGGATTATGTGTCTTCTATTTATATTAGGAGTATTTTCTTCTACTTTTACATTAAAATTTATTGAGACAAAATAAGAAAAATGTATTCTTGGATGAATTGTAAATACAATAAAAGAAAAAAGTTTTCCAAGTTCAGTTTAATGCTTCGTTGATAATAAACTCCCCACTCAGTGTTTGGGTTGTGTGTTTCCCTGTCGAATTCTGCATGATTCACAGGACCGACAGCATCTAAATTCCTCTGATTTAATATCTTTTGGAACGACAATTTTTCCTTCGCTTGACGCAGCACGAATGCAACAAGCATGTGAAACCAAAATTCTTGTAAAAGTCCGCAACAACGACCGCTTTCCACGGCGACGTATTGGATTTTCTATATATACAAGTTTTTACAACCAAAATCATTCTTGCCAAAAGTAGATTCTTGTAAGGGCCTGTTCGCAAGATGAAATGAGATTTAAATGAAGAAATGTATTGGCTAAGAAAGTTTGTTCTATATTGGGAAAAGGGAAATTGTATTAGGAATAAAAAATAATAAGAAAAATAAGAAAAATGGAATTATTTTTTTTTTGGATTTGAAAAAACAGAATTATCATGTATCCAGAAATAAGAGACTGTAAATAAACAAAAAAGAAAAAAGAGATTGTAACAATAATAAAAAAAAAAGTAATTCAATCTTCATATATTGGATTTCATCCAATGAGATGCATGCTTCTAAACCGGCTTTTGTGCTTGTCGACGACCATCTAAGGAGATAGATGAGACAAGATTTGTATTACTTTTTAATTTCAATTTTATTTATTTATTTTCCATGCAATATCTTCTTTCTAAATACATGACAATGCTGTTTTTTAATTCTCCTTGTAATCTCTCATTTCCTAAAACACAAAATCTTACTCATTTCTTATCCAGAAAAAAAAAAAAAAATCTTACTCTTTCAATCTCAACATCCATATGTAATTCCATCGAATGCTTCCAAACAAGCCCTTAACGTAAACAAATCTCTTGGTGCCAAAAAAATTTTCGTATGCATCCCACTCCGTCAAATCAAAAATCGATTGAGCATAAAATTACTAAATGAATATTTCTTGGCACGCCCAATTAAATAATATATACCTGTTACTAAGGACAAATACAGGGAAAAGCCTCATTGTTGAATCCCCAGTGAAATCCCCTGTGAATTATCCAAGCCATATGTCTTGGTTAAATGATAAATTTAAGATACTTTGAAATATACTCACATAATTTAATCATAATTACAAATATATTCACTTACTTTCAAAATTTCCAAATAATTTAGTTTGACTTAATTGCAAACATATTCACAGTATTATGAAGCCATAACAACACCATCATGATGTAAGAATGTTTGCAAATTAAGTGATATATTTGCAAATTTTTTATGTCATATTTGTAAAGAAATATACCTACATATGTTACTTATATATGGAAATACACCCTTGTTGTATCCATGATATAATGGAGGCATAATGGAACTATAATATTTTAAATATATTTATAATTACCATCAAACTATGGTTATTTATAGTTTCTAAAATTAAGTTGGTATATTTGTAATTTTGGTTAAACTTAATAAATGTAGTTGTAAATTACGCATAAAATTATTCTATCACAATTTCCCAAAAGAAAGAGTCCTTATTTTCGGGTAAATCCAGTACGCTGGCGTGGTAGTAGCTGTGCCAACCCCCTTGCTGTTATACTCTTTCGATATTCTACTTAATTTCTACCTGACTTTGGTCACAAAAGTTGGTAACTTAGGATCGTTGCTGACAATCCGGTCAATACTCTTCTTCTCCTTTTTCTCCCTTCCTGTAAGGGGATTAGAATTATGAGTACTCCTCCTTGAAACCGTAGCCTGATTTATTTTATTTAACTCATTCAAGCAAACAACCCTTCCCTCTTAATTAAGTCAGCATACTTTTATGAAAATATCACCTTAAATTAAACAAAACTGCATAAGCTCATACGAATTGAGGTTCACCAAATCCACATGCCATCACTTGATGTATACGAATCTAAACAAGTTTTTCTAAAATAACACGAGTCTAAACAAGTTATATACACAGCCAAGGTGCTAAATTCCATGATCCCCTCGCAATTTTCTTACAAGACGATCAGCATATATAAGTATTATCCTTGGCAATACGTGCATGTGATCCGCCCATTAATTCTTTTGAATTTCCAAAGTTGGGCTCCGACTTCCATGGAACCTGGTTATGCAAAAGTTCTAAGGACCCTCATTCATTTAATTTGGGCCAACTTGATAACGATGTAAAATGACAATCTTTTGTTTAATTAGGAGATTAAATTTTATCTAAATTAAAGATGTGTATGACCTCATCTTAATTTATTTTTTGATAAAGGACCTTATCTTTAAATTATGTAAAATGAAAGTATTATGTATCGATTCTAGAACTTTATTTTCAACATCTAAACTGTTTAAAGAATCATTTCAATGTGGTTATATGATTACATAAAGTATTATATATTTTAATATACCATAAATAAATCTAAGAATCTTTTCATAATTTGTAAATAATATATATTTTTTCATGGTATATACATAATACATATTTAAGCAAGTGTGGACTGCCTATATTTCTATCAAGATGAATTTAGGTCTCACGAAAAAATTAATATGCAAATAATGGGCTTACGTAGAACCAGGACCTTTTAAGTTAGCTAATATGCAAACAATTGGCTTTATGTCCTAGAAAACCATTTCCACTATCTATTTTGACCCATCATAATAATGCTTACAAGTCATTCTACCCATTGCATGTAAAAGTATCTATCTATTTTGACCCATCATAATAATGCTTACAAGTCATTCTACCCATTGCTTGTAAAAGTATCGTTTAGTTAGGATACCATACTTTATCCAAATAAAAAAAGAGCACGTGCCTCATATGAAAAATGTATTAAATATAATAAAATTATTCCATTTATATATACATCCATTCTAAAACTCTATTTTCAATACTGAAATTGTCTAAAACATTATTACTATATGGATAAATGATCCATAATGTATTATTATATTCTAATACTTCTTTAGATGAATCTAAATATTTTTTTTATAATTTATACATGATTATGCATGTTTTTAGGCAAATGTGACCTATTATCATCTTTGGCCAAGGTGTTTTTATTATAATAAAAGTGACGATGTTAAACAAAGTGAACAATTGATTTTTAATTTCATCATCAAAATAAGCCCTTACTCCGAAGCAGAACTCACATATATACATATGGAAAAGCTTGTCATTTTTAAAATAAAATTCATCATTTGTTTCAAGTATTTAAACGATCAAGCTGCCAGCATATCCACATTCATATAGCCCAATACTGGGCTTGGGCTTTACGTGGCATTGAGTACCCACACTAACTTAAATGGGCCGCTTCGCCTTCTGGGCTAGCTATCGGTCCATGGCTTTCTCCTACAGCCGAGCTTCCGTTCATTTGGGCTGTTTCCAAAATTATTGTAGTCACCCTGATTTTTAAAGTAGATGCATAAAAAATACATTTTCCACATCATTTCGTTATTTTAAAAGTTTTTATATTTTATGTTCCTTTTCATATTTTTTTTTTATAGAAAACGAGATAAGAGAAGGAAAGATAATGACAGTAAGGAGCCTTGGAGTTGGAAGCAAGAATGGCTGTCGAAGCTCGAGAAGGAAGGAGTAGGAAGAAAGAGGAAGGGTAGCTGAGGGAGCCAGCTCGGTGGCGAAGGACAAGGAGAAAAGGACAGAAATTTTAAATAAATTAAAGGTGAGTCGAAGCGGCCTTGAATTCACGCGTGCCAATTTATTAAACCAGAAAACCCTCCTCGACACTTGATCAGCTGCCTAACCACACGATTCTCACTGAAAAACATTTCACGCTCTCTCCCTCGACCTTCGCTCCATGCACTCATCTCTAATCTAATATCTCATATCTATCTATCTATCAACGCCACCACCTGCTGCCTCACCCCCCACCCAATTAAGCAACATGCATTATGCAACATATCAAATCAAGGCCTTGAATCTGCTGTGTCCTCCTTGCAACAGCAAGCACCTCCAAGTTCTAACAAGTAACACGTACGTGTAGCGGCCAAGCCCGACAGGTCTTCATAAATCCCAGCCTAATTCATCCACTCAGAATTTCGTTTTTACAATGAAATCTACTGCTAATATTGTTGCCAACATACTGTGGTTTTATAGTCTCAGGAAACAAGGGCTGAGGAACTTAGAGAAAAGATTAATTGAACTCAAGTTTTACCTAAATATAACTACACATTTATAAAAATGATAAGGTCGCAAGTTTTCCCCATATTTCTAAAATATAACAACATATCATTTTTGCAACTTGTTTTTTTTTTTTTTTTTTTAATATGACTACACATTTATAAAAATGATAAGGTCGCACGTTTTCCCCATATTTCTAAAATATAACAACATATCATTTTTGCCTATGTGTTTCTATCAAAATATTTTTGGCTAAAATCTAAACCTGGGCAGAGAAGGTCATTAGTGTGCAGAGCTTCGCTCCAATGCACCCGACTGCAACTTTTATCTCTATGTTTTTTATTTTTTATTTTTTAATTAGGTCCGAATCATGCATCATATTTTTTCTACATAAATAATTTCGGATGTGAAAAACATTTTTATTATATTTGCGCATATTAAAAACTTTTAATTAAGTTCATTTTCACACCTAAACTAAAAATACTTTAAATATAATATATGGTTTAGATTTTGTTAAAAATTTGAAAAAGAGAAAAAGTTACAACCAAGAACATTGGACAAAAGCCCTTGGTGTATATGGGTATGAATAAACAAGTCTATGATGAATGTTGTAAAATTCATTATTTATATGAGAATAAGGAAGATAGATTTAAGTTTAAGTATGAGTATTTAAATAAATCGGCTACATATAACATAGTAATCACGATAGATAAACATATCGGCTGTTACATCCACCACATGTATCCGTATAAAATTTTGATTTTAGGTAGCTAAAATTTTTTCAAAAGAAATATAGTTTTCAATCATTCATGATTTTTGTATTTAGGCAACCAAGTTTTCATTTGGTTAACAAAACATTATTATAGGCAAAAAAAACCTATGAAAGCATTAACTTAAGTAAGAAAATTTTTTTCTTACCTTTAAAAGCATAATCATAAGTAAGGAAATTTTACCAGTAAAAAGTTAGAAAAATTTTCTTATATATGTATTCTCTTTGATAATAAATGTTTTATCTTGCTAATAAAGTTATAAATTGTAGTATATATGAATGCATTTAACTAAAAGCTTCAGAAAAAAGTGAAGAGTGCACGGGAAAAACTTATTAGGTATACACCTCTTTAGTTATTGCTTAATGATCATTTATGATCAGTCATAGAAGACCAGTCATAACACCCTTTTATTTTTTAAAATTTTTTTAAGAAAATCATTTTAATACAATCATTAATATATATATGTATTATCTATAAAATAATCTTTACTAATTTTGAAAATACATATATATTTATTTTATATTTTTAAACATAGGTATATTGTGTTTATTTCTATAGGAATACAAATAACCACAATACATCTGCATTTAAAAATACAAAATAAACATATATACATATTCAATAATGATACAACTGAGTTTACAGATAATATACACCTCAATTAATTGTTTTATGAAAATTTTCAAATATACTTAAAAAGTGGTATTTCATACAAGTCTGAGACGGAGCCATCTCAAATTAGTCAAAGAAGATGGTATCTCTTACTTATAAAAGTTATATCAACAAACACGTGTGTTGCATGTAATATTATAAACAACAATCTATTTGTTGCTTAAAATAACATCTGTAGTAAATGTTTTGTTCGCTACACTAATAAAATTGTTGCATAAAATGATATCTTGTAGCATTTATATACTTGAAAAAAGAATTAAAATTTATGGTCATATTTGAAATTAATTCAGAAAAAATATAACTTTTCCGCGCATTGGGGTAAATTTTTACGCAATTATGATCATACATACGTACTCTGTTCATGATTGTAATACATAAGATAAATGAAATGTAAGATTGTACCCATCAAAAAATTGTGTACGAAAAATGTTAAATGTACGCGTTTTTGTTAGATAATTTTCAAGCAAATATATGCAGTTTATTAATTTGGTGAGACAATCCCCACATGTACGTGGGATCAATTTGGCACGTGTCCGGTCAATTTCGGTGGGTCCGCTGTCTAGTCGTCACAAACGGGACAAGGAAAAAGACACAAGCAGACAGCAGACGCATAAATCGATTGTAAAAGCTAGAGAAGCACTCCTTTCTTTACTTTCTAGTCTCTCTTTTATAAATCAATTTTCTCTCATGAGTTTACTACTCCCCATTACGTTTCTCTAAGCGCGTTTCGTCCTATTCTGTGTCTTCAAGTGCTGCACCCTTTTCCTTATTCTATATATTAAGAGAATGCATATCTGTGCCAGTTAAAAGTCGTTGACATTTGCTGCATGCCTAACTCCAATTCGAGTTTGTGAAGAGCTGCCACGTGAAGCTGTTTGGCATGATTCCATTATCAGTGTTTGGCAGCACAAGAAAGTTAGCATTTTGCAATATAAATTTCGTGGAGATTAATTTTCTTCATTATTAATTTGCTCCATTTCTATGAAACTCTTCTTCCTCTAACTCTTTTCATTTTTAATATCTCGATGATTAATTAAAAATCCACTCAATCTATTTTATTCAACATCATTTTTATTATCATGAAAATATTTTCATTTGTTTATCATCACTATATATTGTGCCATCCATAAATGTGTAAAATTAATATAACAAAATATTTAATATTAAGTATTAATTTCTAAGTAGTATTTTCAACATCTAAAATATCATTACTATGTTGATAAATGATCCTATAAAGTATTATTATATTTTAATACATATGCGAATGGATGTAAGCGTTTTCCTATTTTACACACGAATAAATCTATTTTTGAGAAAATGCGGATAGTATACATATTTGATTTGAATGAAAGTTGGTCTTCTAAATAAATAAATGATGTTAAATACAATGAACAAATTAAATTTTTTTTTTATCAATTATCAACATCTTAAAAATAGAAAAGGTTATATGAAATCGCTTTTATGTAGTCCGGTTACATTGATGCGAAGCCTATTAATTTATTACTAAGAGATAGAAGTATAAATTCTTAAATAAGACAATCTTCGCTTATCAACCAATTCGCATTTAAGCAAATGTTAAATCCATTCAAGTAGGCTTATTTGCACTCCATGGTTAAGAAGATACATTAAAGAGATTTCTTATGTCTAATACAATAAATTCAAGCTTTTTTAATGATATTAAAGCCTAATAATGTGCCTTGGGTCATGGGTTCAATTCCCAAAAGAGGTAAATTAGAGGTCAAATTAAAATTACTAATCGGTAAATGTAATCATCTTATTAAGCTACTTATCAAGTTAATCTTAGTTAATTTGATCCTACTATTTTTAAATTTTTTATGAACAATTGAGATAAACAAGTCAACCTTATTCAAAGAGTCAAAGTTATTGAGTTAACTCACTAAGTCAAATTCGATCAATCTAGTCTTGCTCTTTTTAAGTTTTCATAGACAATTGAGAGAACTACATGAATTTAACTCATTGAGTAAAGCTATTAAGTCAAGATCCAATCAACTTGATCTTGCTCTTTCTAAGCTTCTCATGGATAATTTAAAGAATTGAGTCTACTTACAAAGTTATCTAATCTTGCCCCAATTAAGTCTATCAAACTCAAACATTTTAATCTTTCTTTTTCTAAGATTTTCATGAATATTTGAAAGAACTGAGTTCACTTATTAAGTTACTCAAGTCTTGACTAACTAAGTTTACAAAAATGCATACAATCTAGTGTCTTTTTTCTTAAGCTTCTCTCAAGTAATTGAGAGGTTAAATTTCATTACTGAGTCATTAAGTTAATTTGTTAAGTCAATCTTATAACTATCCTTCTTAAGATTCCTATGTTTATGAGGAGAATCAAGCCAATTAGTCACATGTTTTCACAATCTCTTTTGAATTTAAACATAAAGTGATCACCTGACAACAAATCCTTCCCTGGTTACACTATGGATTATCAAATTTATAAATTTTCAGGTGTCTAAGATTAACCTGGAGATTTCAATAAAAAAAAAAAAGATTACCTAAAGATATGTTATCCATTTCGCCCAATGACTTTAAGGCAATTTTAAATTTCAATCATAACAATGTGCTCGATGATCCTAAATAAGCATAACATTAATTTAAATTAGTACATTTAATTTTAAGATCTCTATTATGTATTGTATTTTTCTTTTTAATCAAAGAGTTTTCTCTTATGTTCCTATTCCAAATAGTGGAACTAGTGATAGTATCTATAGGAACTTGAAAAATGATGGAAAGTTTAGTGTGAAATCTGCTTACAAGCTGACCCAATAGAAAATGACAAGTGAAGATGATTCTTGAGAGATTATAGGGAAGGACAGAATAACAGAAAGGATCCTCATGAAGATATGGCAGATGAAGGTACCAAGGAAAATTCAAATTTTTGGTTGGAGAATGTGTTTGGATTCATTGCCAACAAGTGAAAATCTATAGAGAAGGGGAATACAAATTGCACCACATTGTCCTAATTGTTTAAACACAAAAGAAAAGGAAATTTTCTTCCACTTGTTTTGGTTATGTCAAAAAGTGAAACTTCTGTTTAATATTCCCACTTTCAGACAAATTGTAAACAAAAGCTTTACCGACTTAAAGGATATTCTAGATGCACTAAGCTTAGGTATGGATCTTACTTTATTAACCCCTCTATATTACTAATTGTTGACTTATTTGGTTCTTAAGAAACAAAGAGGTGGTAGATAGGAAGGAGGAAAACCTTCAAGAGAAGATCCAATAGAGTAAAGCTTATATCTATCACTATTAATGCTCAATGTGGCTTCGTGCAGGGGGTCTAACGGCACAATTCAGCCGGGGTGACCAGCAATGGGAATTTATAGGTTGAATGTGGATGCAACCGTTAAAGAAGAGGGCCAAGTTGTGGGGATTGGTGCGTAATCAAAGATTGAAATGGAAAATATATAACAGTAAGGATGTGGAAGGAAAGAGGATCACCAAACCCGATAGATGAGGAAGTAAAAGCAATCTTCCTTAGTATGAAATGGTTATTGGAATGGAATTTGTAAGCAGCAAAAATTGAATCAAACTCCCAAGTTGCAATTACATGGCTGGAAAATAATATTGAGGTTCAACCTAGCTGTTGGACTATGTTGGAGGATATCAGAAATTTGAGCTTTCAATTCTAGAAGATCAGTTTCCACCATATTCTAAGGGAGGGAAACCAAGTGGCCCGCCACATAGCAAAGATGCCAATGGATTCAAAGGGATAGCATATCACAAGGGGAACCAAATCGCAAACAACATAAAATAGCTTATTTGTACAGACAATCTGTAAACTCTTTAGTTTTTTGTGGCTTTTTGGTTGGCTTACCCCCTTCATTCACCTTATGTACATAGTGTTTGAGGTGATGAGGGTTCGGTTGCCAAAAGGGATTTGATCTGTACTACTAAAAAAAAGAGTTTTCTTTGACGTTAGGAATGTGATTATGATCATCTTTTAACATGAGATGTGAACATGTAATTTTCTGAAAAAAATATATTGTAATTCAAATGAGAGGATGGAATGTCAAATAAAATTTATATTTATGTGCATTCCAAAATATGTTTCTTTCAATGCGCCCAAAATGTTGTTTCATCTTTTTTTTATCTTCAAATAAGTAAGAAGAGCAACTAATGCAAGAAAAATCTCAACTAGATATTTGTTTTTTGATGGTTCAACATTTTATTTGAATGTAATCATATTTTTTAGCCATTGCATGTTTCAAAACTCAAGTTCACTCCAACTCTAGAAAAAAGGCCATGCAAAATAATTTTATGGATATATAGAAGGTTGTAGATGGCTATCCTGCATAAATCCAAATTATTTTTCAACAGTCAAGGATCATTTTATACGATATATTAAAATTTTCATTTTTCAGCAAATTACCATAAGTTGCAACGACTAAAAATTTTTCAACGCTTGTTATAATATTTGGGGCTTTTGCTAAACAAAATATAGTATTATGCGATATAAAATAAACTAAACATCATATAATTTTATAAAATGTAAAATAAAATCAAAAGGCATCAAAAGGGACTTGCATGTGGATGTAAACAAAAAAAAAAGCCCTATGCTATTTACGGAGAGTACTTCATGTTCTGTTTTGTTTTTTCCCAGTAAGAATCATCTTTTTTGCCATTGCATGTTTCAAAACTCAAGTTCACTCCAACTCTAGAAAAAAAGGCCATGAAAAATAACTTTATGGATATATAGAAGGTTGTAAATGACTATCCTGCATAAATCCGAATTATCTTTCAACAGTCAAGGATCATTTTTATAAGATATGTTAAAATTTTCATTTTCCAGCAAATTACCATAAGTTGCAACTACTAAAAATTTTTCAATGCTTGTTATAATTTTTTGGGCTTTTGCCGAACAAAATATAATATGGTGCGATATAAAATAAACTAAACATCATATAATATTATATAATGTAAAATAAAATCAAGAGGCACTTGCATGTGGATGGGAACAAAAAAAGGCCTTAAGCTATTTACAAAGAGTACTTCATGTTCTGTTTTGTTTTTTCCCAGTAAGAATCTGGGAGAAAGACAAGCATAAGGGGAGAAAGTTGATGATTTGATTTATAATCGTTTACCTCTCTCATAAAAGTAGTCCCATGCATCATTCGAGACAGGAAAGCTAAATTTTTTTAAAGATTGTTGTACCCTCTAGATAGTTGGAAATTAAATAAAGGGCATGCACCTTTAGAATTGCGCAATTGTCCGTTGGGGGAGTCTTTAATTTGTGATTTTTTCATTTTAATCCGTTTAAATTTTCATACGTTCATTCGAAACCTGAGATTTACATACTTGCTTTTTAAACCTACAAGTTTACCTCTTTTGCTTTTAAACTTTAAAATTTTATAGTGTGAATAAACCCATGTAGTTTTTATTATTTTCAATTTAAAAGATGAAAATGTCCTTCTTTTACCATACGATGAAATTAGTTCAACTATAAGTTGACTCATGTAGGTCCATATCCATTCGACATATCAGCCCACATGACCACATCACAATGGCTTGACTAAACTGATCAGTAGACTCATCTAGACTACATTCTATTCACAAGATTAGTCAGCGCAAATGACAAGTTGATTCATGTAGGCCACATCTTGTACATATAATGAGTCAACTCATATAATGACTTCCATATGAAAGGACATTTTTGTCTTTGCAATTGAATAGAATGGGAGTTTTCATGGTAAAAAATTTTGAGGTTGAAAAAGCACAGAAAAAAACTTACAAGATTTAAAAATAAATACATAAATCCTGAAGTTTAAATGTAAATATACAAACTTAGAGGGAATAGAATGTAAAAAAAACTCCTTAATTTGTTTAAAACTAAGTGGCATCAAGCTAGCATTAGGGCAAGGGAAATCGATAGCATTATATATTCATTTTCTTTCTTAATTTGGGGATGCTAGCTAGACATTTGTTCTCTCAATGAGCAGCTATTTTTTATATGATTTCCGCAGTGAAGAGATATACTGTTTCAGCAAGCATGTGTTTTTAAGTGTTTAATTTTCAAAAGGAAGTAACATCGTCATTTGGTCGGTTCAATTAGTTTAATGCGATGCACGGAAAATCCGTTTTGCGTGCTTCTACAATTCCCCAAGCATTTATGCTTTGCCTTAAATTTCTCCACATAATTTCCATGATCCGCATGCTATACTTTTACCATACAAATGCATATATATACACGCATGCATGACTCGAAGGTATGAAGAACGAGAGAGACCAAAAATTTTATTTTTGGAATCAATATTAGCAGCCGATATAATTTTAATAATATTATTTATGATACATATATTATTGCTGGTAAACTCTAGCAAGGAAATTTAACAAACTCATCCCTTATGTACATTTGCAACCATGGGCGTATCTGAAAACCTGAAAATTGGTAAAAATTTAATGAGATTTATAAAAAAAAAAAAAAAAAAATTAACGCAATTCGTTTTACCATGATTGTCCCCCCCACTTGCCAAAAGTCCTGAATCCGCCACTTTTTGCAAAATGATCATATTAACGGCCAATGTCATCATCAGAATTTTTTTTTTTTTTTTAATTATAGAGCTGCTTACATGGATATTATACAAAGGGAAACACTCGATGAACCTAAGTGAATCAGTTTATTTATCATGTTTGGCCTCATCCGAATGATTATTTAGAATATTAAATAGTGCCGAAGCCAGTACCTTTGGCTGGGGTCGCAAATTTTAGGGGTGCAACTTATTACCAGATTTGTCTGAACTCATGGACTCGGAAAAAATCTGGATATGGATTCCATTTTTGTGAAATTTTTCAAATTGGATCTAGCATCAATCCGATTCAGGAGAAACTGAAACCGATATCTAATTTACATCAATACTATACAAATCCGAACCCGATCTCTCTCCTAATTTGTTAAAAAAATTAATCGATTTATAGATTAACCATTTTAATTTTAATTACAGTAAAAATATTTTCATGTAATCATAAACTAATTAAACTATAAAATATTGATTCTAAAACATAATATTATCTATATTTGTCCATAAAAATTGAATCTCTTATATCTATATCAACTTAATTTATAAATAATTGCAAATATATCAATTTTTAAAATTATTGTATGTATACCAATTAACTATGAAATATGTAAGTTCCACTATGATTAAACTTGTTTATACAGTAATTTCGTGTGGCCCTATTTATTTTTCGTACTTTAATTGTAAATGGAAATTTTATTACATTTATTGTACTTAATATTATCTTTTAATTAGAAGACCGAATTTCATCAAAATCAAATATGTCATAGGTTATGTATATATTCATATGTAAATTATGAATAAAAAGGAAGAAATAATCAAGGAGAGAGGGGTTATAAACAAGTTTAAGGATTTAGGAAATATATATACACCTTCTTAAAGGGTTATAAACAAGTTGACGGGTTAAATGGGTTATTGAATGAGTTGGCAGGTTGTAAAATTTCAAATACAACATATTTATTTATTTAAATAGTTATTGGCGGACCACAAACTATTTATTCAAAAATTTCAACCCAAACCCACTTATAAAAGGATGGATGAGTATTCGTATGAGTTGACCATGACCATAACACCATAAGCCATACAGTCTTAAAATATATTACACCATATTTCTGCTAAGACCCACATATAAACTCTTAAGAAATCTCCCTCTTTTTAAAATACGATTGGGTTCAAGGCCATTAAAAACCCATCAACTTCCGCCTGATTCATTCCAATAATAATCCAAATTTGTACTTCTGCCAACAACGCTAGCTTTCACTGGATCAATTATAATAAAAGCCAGGGTTGCAGTAGAAGCCCATAATTGAGTTATGGTTCGAAGATTAATTAGCTAAAATTAATTCAATGAGAGCCGATGTTGCATACAAAAGCCCAAAATTAAGTTGTGGATCAAAGATAAGCCAAGCTAAGCTAGTGGGCATGTAATGGACCGGAATCAAATTTCGCATCAAAAGGTGAGATTTCTTGATATTTATACGTGAGTCTTAAGTTAAATATGGTGTAATATATTTTAAATTATACTATTGAGCTATTAGGCCAAAGCAAACAATATCAATATTAAGGTTCAAAGTCCAATAGCCTAAGATCTTTTTTTTTAGGTTAGTGTGTTACATTTTTAAAATTTTTTTGAATCTGCATCTTATTTGAGCTACACCATTAAAAATGTATAATTTTCAGGATGGACAGTTTAGAAGGTTTAGATGTTCGATCCATAATTCGTGGTGCATTTTTGACAAATAAATTATTTTAATAGATTAAGGATTACTCTCAAACGATTTTTTATTTTCGAAGAATATAAATCTTTGATTAGGATAATTTTTTGGTTCCTAGCCATATACATTTTATTGAAAAGAACGAAAAAGTTAAATTTTATGTCATCGCCAAAATGAAGCTCAAAACATGACAAATATACCAAACTAATTTGGTACATCTTGAAGTGCTTCCCTTTCATAAAAATTAATTAATTCACAAAATTTTCTAGCATTATCTAAGTTTGTTTCCATAATATACATAGTTATGGTTTTGAAGGCT
>JAXCLR010000050.1:67543754-67558158 GCA_035584095.1 Annona squamosa
CATTTCTACACAACTACCCACACAACTAACCTATTTTTTTTAATTTTATCATTTTTACTACTCATCATTACCCCTATCATATCACATCATTTGACAACTTTTACTTCTCAGAACTTTTCATCAAAAGTTTTACTCATTCCCAAATATCCACGTGCTGCATTATATTACCTGTAGGAATCATTTTAATATTACTGACTTTGGTTATTGTATTAAAAGGATAAAATGCTTCTACGTTTAACCTGGAAAAGAAAAATTATTACCGAAATCAATTAATCCAAGATAATTACAGGTGAAACCAATAACTAGTAAATGATGAAATGTAAACTAAGATAGCCTAAGCATATTAAATGGAGACTACCTTAGAACATACAAGTAGGAAGAGGCGAGTTCACTAAAATAGAAGATACAAGAGAAAGACCTTAAAAACCACAGATAAAAACAATTAAGAAAGATATAAAAAATATTAAAAGATTACTAAGGGCAAAGCTCATTATTATAAAAAATGACGCAACAAAATGCATACAATAGACCTCAGATAGTGATAGTTATACAGGTTTTTAATGAAAATAGTTTTGCAATTCTCACTGCAAAAATTTAGGTATAGGTGACAAAATTGGTAATCATTTGTCGTAGATGGTTTCATTTTCGTTGCTGTCAATCATAATAACACTAAATTTTGTTGCCAAAAACGTAACTTTGTTATTGGTTCTCTTCCCATCAAAAGCATTTCTCAGCGTTGTATAG
The DNA here is from genome assembly GCA_035584095.1 of Annona squamosa. Lineage (NCBI taxonomy): Eukaryota > Viridiplantae > Streptophyta > Magnoliopsida > Magnoliales > Annonaceae > Annona > Annona squamosa. The sequence goes on from JAXCLR010000050.1 coordinate 67,544,499, forward strand.
ATGAAGATTAATCCTGTGATTAGGCCTCTAGGTGGGCCCCTCTTCAAAATCATCCTTTCTGAAAATCGAACCCGGCCGGATCCCTAACCTAGCAATTGATTTGTCAGTAGGAGGTTTCTTCAAGTTGGTTGAACGAGTGATAAACTGATAATGACGGTGATATTCGGCCCATCTCATCATCATTCTTTGGTGGAGCCTGCCTTATGATTGGATTCGAGTGTTGCATTGCATGGGATGAGGGCGGGCCAAAACATTTGGACGTCGATCGGCGTAGACGGGCAGCCACAGCATCATCGGCTGGCCGTGGTTTGGGCCTCGCGACAGCCGTCCAAACTGTTGTCGATGTACCTTCCGACAAATGATTGGAGCGCATGCTGCCACGTGTCACGTCAACGTCCAAGACAAGAAGATGAGGCCCCTCCTCCTCAGCCAAAGAAACCATACATCTTCGGTAAATTTCTGTCTCACGTCTCAAGGATAAGACGCTTGTGGAGAGCTCGTGCGGCAAACGCTCCTTCCAGCGCTGGGGCCCACTCTCCAAGTGGTCAAGGTCACCATCCTCCATCCGACGGCTCTGATTTAGCTTTACCACTTCAACAGCCCTCTTAACCTATAACAGAAGTAACTAGTGAAAGCAAGCGAGCGAGGAAGAAAGAGAGGAGAGAAATCGCAATGGCTTCTTTCACGATCGCTTTCGGGCCAGCAGCTGTGGCTGGGAGAAGATCAGTGTTCGCAGCAACAGCTGCTAAAGGCGGGAGCAGCGAAGAGAAGGGCCTGCTGGACTGGATTCTTGGGGGATTGCAGAAAGAGGATCAGTTGCTGGAGACTGATCCTATCCTCAAGAAAGTTGAGGAAAAGAATAATGGCAAGAACTCTGTTTCTATTCCACCCAAGAAGAAGTCTGGAGGCGACGGCGGCTTCGGAGGGCTCTTTGCCAAGAAATGAAGTGGAGGTGGTAGGCTTCTGGTGAGCTGTTATTCGCTCGCTCTCATTCTTCATTGTCTGTCGCTAAGCCCTGTTCTTTGCGTCTCTCAGCTCTTTTGAATTGTGAATTTCCGTGGACTTTTCAATTGATATTACAAGAAATCTAAGCTTGGTTAAGAGACGTTATTTTTGTCTAGTTTTCAAAATATGAGATTACAGGAAGAATTACGCAGGTCATAGGCCAAATAACAGCACTCTTAAGCCAATCCTAAGTACCTTCCAAAGGCAACTCTCATTTCCCAAATGGAAAATTTTTGGGGTTGGGTAGTCCCTTGGATGGTGAGACCTAAGTATCAATGTGGTGGGGGGTGCCTTTGCGCAACGTAAGAGTTGCTGGCTTTGCAACCTTACTGGCTGTGAGTTAATGAGAATTACTCGGTTATTGTATTCATGAAATTAAGACGATGCTTCCTGCATTAATCTGATGTCAACAACTAAATCTTGTACAGTAGAATTCTGGAAGGTCTGAAGCAAACAATGACAAATCATAAAAGCGAGTCCACGTCTAGCCATATTGCATCGAAAATGTATCTCAAACATATTCCTCCCTCAGCTTGAGTTCAATCATGTAATCCGTTGTAGGCAAAGTTTCGCTTTCCTCTTCAAAAAAAGGATCTTCGTCATCTCCATTACCTGCATAGTTGTACTGTTAAGATAGCAACCTGATACGATGCCTTGGGAACTGGAAAGGTAGGTGATCAAGAAGGACCTGAACTTGAGAGCGCAGCATTTTTAAAAGGAAGCACTTCAGGTTCCAGTTCCAACTTCATGGAATCTGCAATGTCTTTTCCAGCATCCTAATACAGAAAAACAAGGGCAGTATTAATGTGAATAATGGATTATGTCACTGAACAAAAATTTGAAAAAAAATAATCATAATAAAAGGGCAAGAATCAGCCATGTTCCCCATAATTTTCTGCCTTCATTTGTTTTCTATTTTCCTTTTTTTTTTAACAGTCTTGTGTCCAAACATATGTAAAGAAAAGAAAGAAGCTTAGATAATGATGTATCAAATATGACAACATTATTCCATCAGATATCATTAAATATAACACATTGGGAGATCCATATTTCTGTGATGGTGCTTCGCAAATTGATTGGATTGAAAGAGAATGCAGCAATGCACAGAAGTAGTGGTTGGGTGTAATGAAAGTATTGTAGAGGTGAAGATTTCTTCATCAACTGTTATCTTCTCTGTGGTCAAACCTATTCTTTCATCATTGACCTTTTCTTTTTGGCAGTTATCCTCTTTCTTCCATAGTTGACGCACTCTGTTTCATATTGTTGTTTATCTTGATTTCCCTCATGGGTAATGATTCAATACACACAAATGTAACAAGCCTTGAAACTCCTAGTTGTTTTGAGCCCTTTTTGCCTTTTTTGTTTATCTTTTCATCTTTGTGCAAGCCGACATATATTTAATTTATGCACGAATTTCTTATACCCATGAATTTTCAAAAATTTCTCCCATGCCATGAATTTTCATCCTAATTCTACTTATACTCACACCGTTACGGATCTGTTAAAAGGGTCATTAAGTCTTTGAGAAATGACAAATATGTTCATCCCCAATTATAGTTTTATAGCTAAAAATTCTTATTATAATAAATTTGCAATAATTCTACAACTATAAAATTATATATTATTTGAATATGAACCTTTTAACTTTAAGCAAAACAACCTTAAATTATATTAAAACTAGGGCATATTTGTCATTTTTCAAGGAAGCTAACGGCCATTTTAATGAATCCATAACGGCGTGAATATAAATAAAATTAAGGTAAAAATTCATGAGTATGAGAGGATTTTTTGAAAATTCATGAGTATATATGAAAGTAAAATTCGTGAGTATATATAAAATTTGCACTTTAATTTATATTCTAAAATTTACCAATTTTAGATTTTTCTATATATTTTTTTTTATTCCAAAACTAGAGTGTATTGAATCAACCCTTTATTCATTTAGACAAGGTGAACTTACCATTGCATTGACATTATTTCCTCTCATAAAGTGTTAGCTTTAAATGCATTTATCCAAATAGGTTAAATCATTAAAAATAACTTAAACCATCCATTTCAAGAAGATTATGTGTCCTGGTCAACAAGCCAACACATGGTTAAAATCATCTTCAGTGACCACCATACTATAGTACACTTTCCTAGACTAGCAGCAATTCTGAAGTTTAAAGGTCATTAAAAAATTAGGACACAAGGAAAGAGACATGGCCAGAGTCAACTAGTGAGGAATGTGCATTGCTAAGATCCTTTAGTGTGTTTGGAAAGCTGGAACTCAAATTTACATTGGAAATTATTGAAAATAAAGTTGTGAAAAAAGAGAGTAAGAGAGAATAACATGATTTGCCAGAGTGTAATGAGCAAAAATGAGGTCAATAATGATAAAATATATAGGCTCTTTGGATGAAAAATAAGAACACCAACTGACCATACAATGATGAAAAAGCAAGGTTATTAGGCTACTACAATGTGAAATCACATTAAACAGCACAGACAATGATACTTTTCCAACCTTTTACAAGAATTCAAATTTTCAAATGTTTATAACTCTATGATCCCTATCTGTGCATGTCAGGCAAGAAGATAGGACACACTTGCCTATCAAAACAAAAAGTTACATGATGACAGGTCCGGGAATCTACCTTAGTTGGAATGTCTAGCCAGGACGCCTGAGTCCATTCCATCAAAGCAGAAATTACTTTATCAACTTTCTTCTTCACTCCTGATAAAGAAAAGAAAATGAAATTACCAGTCGTTTAAACAGGCAATAGACATAGTTGGGCAAGAGCATTTTGAAAATATGAAATAGAAATTGGCACGAGCAACCTGAAAAACATCATATAAGCATCCATCCAATAATTTCTTTCTTAATTGGAGAATTCCAGAATTTGAATGAAAAGGACTCCATAACATTCAGAACAAAAAATTGGGATTTAAAAATAAAAATAAAAAAAAATTAAAAAAAATTCAACAGAGCAAAGTCCATGTTACTTTGAAAAGCTAAAAGATACAAAAGAAACTTGCTTAAAAAATTTGCCACATCTGAAGAAACATTAATTAATGTTTCTCTGAGATGTGTAGAATGGAAACGATGCATAAAAAGAAGCAAAAAAGAAACCATTAGCAAGGGCATCCAGGAACAAGTATTAAACGGTTTGGTGCCAGTGGTAAGGTTCTGACAAAGGTAAAACCACCATGCACAAACTGCTGAAGCCAACATGGAGGGAACAGAAATAGAACAAATATTATGGACTGTCACTACATCACACAGAACATATGCACAAAGGCATGCATGCTAAGGACAAGATCACATAGTCATTTGCATTCCATGTAAACAGATGCAGCCCCATACGTCTACATGCATTCATAGCACTAAACATATACTGACAAATGATAGCAGTTCAAATATGGATTTGAAAGACAACAGAAGCTGGCAGCACTAGTAATGCTTATATTGCAAATATCTCACAAGTTGCAACTACTGAAAGTTTAAGTGAGGTTATGTTACAGCTCTGACTTAGTGCCACGTAACAATCACTTGATTATTTATCACAAGATGCCAAGTGACTCCAAAATACCTTGAATTGAATCCAAAATTTATAAAGAACTTACGCTTCTCTGCAATTTCTTTCTCAAGAAAATAAGCATCAGTCCCAGAAAATTTCACATGTTCTACCCCTTCCTTCGCCCATTCATTGCATTTTCTTTTTGCTTCTTCAGACAATTCATCAGTCTTTGTGATGCTCTTTCGATCTGTGCTACTGAAGGAAGCAGATTTATTCTTTGAAGAAGATATTTTTGACGTATTGGATACTGAGGCATTTCCTGCCTTGGAAATGTCTGCTAACGCTTTTCGGAACTTCTGACCTTTCAGCTCAGACTTTGATGCATCAACCTTTGCACCAACAGCTCCTTTTCTTGAACCTTAGTTTGTATTCATTGTGAAGACAAAGGACAAGGCTGAAGCTTAGAACAAAATCCAATAAATAAAAAAATAAAAAAATAAAAAATAGTAGTATTTCAGTATCTCCACAGACAACATACACTAACTACTCTGCTAGCTAATTATAAATCATTAGGAATACCTAAAACTCAAATATTCAAATTGATAGAATCAACCTTCAGATTATAAATCCTTACATAAAAAAGCCAAAGTTCAAATTGATAGAATCTACTTTCTTGACTTCAGATTGAACAGTGTATTTGAACATTGCATTCAATTTGGTCATCTGAAGGATGTTGAAGAAAAGAAACTACCGGCTTGGATGTGCAAGTTTTCATTCTGAACTGCAGCAGGTATGAAGGAGGCCATTTCATTGATCATGAAATCCTGAAAAGGATATCTCAAGCTGCAGAACATACATTGCGCAGTCTCAATAAGATAGCTAGTAGAGCATAAAAGCAGTGCATGCAGAAGAAGGCTATGCAGCATTCCTATTGCCTATTCACAGGCAGGCAATGCAGTGAAAAGCATCATTAGTACGTGACATTAACAAGCAATATGGCATGCCAAGTATGTATGCTAACTTACAACAAAAAATTGGTAGATAAATCTTAAATTTCTTTTTTTTAAATCATTTTAAGAACAAATGTCCTAGAATTTTCCTTGCTTCAGTCAAATGAAATTTGAAAATGCATAAGGCAGAAGATAAGAAATAAGGATAAAGACATTAAAAGTGATTCCATGATCCCATGGGGCACCAAGCCTGACAGCTTTGCAGCAAGTGAATCAGTGATTGCATTGTCCAACAGGTAATATATGTATAAAGACAAATAAGAAGAGACCGTCTCCGTTATCTTTCTACCTAATCATACAAAAGTATAATCACCCCTAACCACACTCCTGCTAAAAACCCCATCTGGTATAATAGCAAAATGCTATCAGCAGAGATGGTATGAGAATTCTCTCTACCTACCTAAACCTTGACCTCTCAAATTCCAGTTCACCAGCACATTCTTGTTCAAATGAATCTGATTAACCCAAAAAAAAATTTAAAAAATTAAAACAAGAAATGCAAACCACCAAAAGGGGGGGAACTGTATCTTTTTCTGAAGAAAGGGGAGCAATGGAGTCATACAGAAAATTTTGGGCATTTTTCTGCTAATCTCCCCAAGATTCCAGAAAAGACCAAAGGTCAAAATTCAGTAATAGCTGGTCGAAATTAGAAATTCCTAGATGTGCCAGGTTCCTCCATAGCTTGGCAATCGGACAAGTTTTTTTTTTCTCTTAATTTCATAAACCTAAAAGTCAATTATTGTCAGCAAAAGAAAAGAAAAAATGGTGGAGTGTGAGGCAAGCAAAAGGAAACACATGGGTGTCTTCTAGTTAACTAGAGAGGATTTCTTATAAGATAGAACTTACGAGCAAACAAGCAAAACAACAGCGTAGGTGGGATTGTCACCCTCACTCCAAGATTCCAATTGTATGCCCATTTGGTCACCAAGGTCACTCTTGAATAATTTCATTTCTAGAGACAGAAAACATGCTGTAGCTATTCAAAAATGAAACAAATTAATTGATTTCTTAAAAGCTTTGCCTGAATTTCATCAACAAGAAGGTTATATAGATGGTCCATGTGTGTGTTCTCCTATAAAATTTTTTGATTAAAATTTTTCTATCTAAAACTTTTCATGGTCTATAACTATCCTATTTTTTTAATTAGTTCTCCACATCTTTGTATAAAACTATTATACTTTTCAATCATTTTTATACAACTACTCACATAACTAATCTATCCATTTTAATTTTATTCTCTTTATTCTTCATCATTAACTCTATCATGTCACATCATTTTATCTTATTTTAAGAACTTAAATCAAAAAAATTTTATCCAAAAGTTCTATCACTTCCCTTAAATTTTATTTACTTGTATGCAGATACTTATTGCATTTTCTATATCATTGTACAATTAATTGACCACAAAAGGAAAGATTTGGATACCCTAATCTGAGAATTTGCAGTACATTGTGTTGGCAAAGTGGAAAAGATGTCATCAGTAATTCAAGTAACTGATTAAAAGTAATAAACACTTGAATCCAATCAATGGAGATGAGATAGAATGAGAAAGAGGAAAATCTTCTTTAGAAGTTAAAAAGAGAAATAGTGACGAATTTCAGGATCAGAACAGAATTAGAAGAAGAGAGAAAAGATATAAGACATGAGAATACTTTTTTCCTAGCAGCAGTTTTCACCTTTCACATTTGAACGTCACAAGACACTCATAGAGAAAAGCGCAGGAAAATCCCACATGGATATGTTTTATGCAAGAGAAAGCAGTTGAAATCAAAACAGCAAAATTCACGAATTGATTAGAATGGATACTTTTCTTTCAAATTCCAAGTTTCAAACCAGAAATTCAAAATCTTCTTGCTCACTGTCTTCATTTCTTGCTTATTATGCATTCAAGCAACCAGAAATATGCTTTTATGACAAAACTACTCCTGTAGGGGCATGGTACTTTTTACCTAGAGGCCTCAACCACAAAGCACTAGCAATATGTTATTTGAAATTGACTCAGCCTAGTCCACTTTTAAAATTTATGATTATGTTCTAAATTCCAAACTAATCTAATCACATAAACATCAGTCAAAACCCATCTTGTAATTCTTCATCATCATCGTACACAGTTTTTCACCTATGTGGGATCAACTACATGGATTCTATCATGTCATTTTTTTTGTTCACTAATAAATTAGCTTACTGATATGTCATTAAAAATTTGTGTTGATGATTCTCTGTAAATCAGAAAAATACAAAGTCCTAGCAAGAGGGGCCAGCAATTAAAAGGGCAGCAGGTTGGGGAAGATGACCTGCCATTGCGAGAAGCACACGATTAAGAGTGCAATGTCAAGCATACCTTGAAATGTTGGATGTGGAAGTTTAGGGGTGAGAATCAAAGCCAGTCGTAATAGGTCAAAGTGTGTCCAACCCTGACCATGTATTTTAAAAATCTTATTTGACCCTTATTTTTATATTGGATCGGGACAAGGTCAGTTTAACCCTTACTTTTTCAGTAAGTCTCGAGACAAACTTTGGGTTGATATCAGGATAATGTCAATTTGACTCTTCCTTTTTTAATAGGTCTCGAGACAAATTTTGGGTCGATCTCGGAACAATGGGTCAAGCACAAAATGCGGGTCAAATAAGATAGTTTTAAAAATTTATAAACCTATCAAGTATAAAAACATATCTATTCTAAATTTAGATATTGCATACTTCATCCTATTACTAATTAATCAAAGTAAAACATCATTACTTGAATGAAAAATGAATATTATAATAAGTTGATGAAACATATCTCATTCAGAATTCTATTCACAGCTCGAAAAACCACTAATTTCTTGAATTCATTTAATGTCCTCTATTGTTCACCTTCAACAAAAATAATACGGATGTTACACATAGATTTAAAATGAAAATTGCTCAAAATATGTAGTATCATCAACTACTTCCTTCCCTACATTATCATCCACATGATCATCCCCATTCTCATATGTTCTTGTCTTCTGACAAATCCAATGCAACTCCTAAAAACAATTCCAATAACAGATAATCAAAATATAAACACAATGGATTTTCACAACAATAAATCATCTACGGTTAATTATTTATAGTTAATATTATTCAGCAATAAATTATTCATAGCTTAATATTATTACGTGCTCACAACTGCCTGAAATAGTTGCTGCCGGAAATGAAAACAGAGATTTAAAACCCAGTAGAAAATGGAAAATAGGAAATAAGAAAGGGAAAATCGAAACCTAAAATGGGGAAATGGCTGCCCGCTGCCGATCACAAATACTGGCTACCGGAGACGGAGAAGACTATCGGGGATGGAAGAGACGACGCCGGATGAGCTTCTTGCAGGGAAAGACGCAGGCAGGAGCGGACGAACGGTAAGGGTGGACGCCGGCAGAGGCGGATGAACGGCGGGGCGATGGTCGACGGACTTGCGCAAACTTGGGGACGGCAGCAGCTGTATGTCGGGGATGATAGGCTAGGGTTTTCTGTTCTCCCCCTTTAGTATTTATATGGCAGTCTGTGCTGGTCAAGGAAGGCACCGGGGGAGACAAGCGACCCGATCCACCCCGCCGGGTAAAGAACCACTACCCGCCCCGGTATAAAACAGGGTCGGGGTGGAAGACGCCTCTAGCTCGTACAATCCGGGAACAAGACGACTCGAATTTCTTGTCGGCAACGAAAGGGGATCTGATCTTTCTACGGCCGTTCGATGGATTGTTGTTTTTAAACCCTTTTTTCCCTCGTTTGCAGGTGCGCTCGTGCGGATCGGACTCGGAAGCATTCCTGGGAAAAAACTAGGAGGCGCGGGAACCTTCTGGTTCTTCTTTCGGCAGCACTCGTGGGGATAAAATACTATTTGAATTTTGTTTGCCGCGCGATTACGTGGGGCCCGCCATTAGCTGTCTAGTTTTTTGGCATTTGGAAACGAAGGAGCGTGAATTGGGTCGAGTGGATTCGGTGCGGGGTTAAATACAATTTTAATTCACCTGGTCAAATTTCAAATTATTCCTACTTTGAACTATAATTTTCACACTTTAACATCCCCGATTTTAACTCTGTAAAAGTCAATTCGGTTCAAATTAAAAATAAGTTAATAAGCTACGATATTTAAAAATATTTTACTTAAATGGATCTATTTTAAAATATAAATTTATATGAAAGAATAAAAATTAATCATTTTTATATAAATACTTTTCAATTTATGACTTATATAATGACATAATTACTAAATAATCTTAATTTTAAATCAATAATGTATAGTTAATTCATATATTATGTGTTAATTTAAGATTATTTATTAATAATTTATTATATTGTACACTAATATATAAAATTGGATTATGACAATCATCCGACCCAAATAAACTCACTTTTTGAAATTAATTTGGTTCAAATTGGATTATATTATTTTTTCAAAATGTCTAACTCAACTTTATTATAAATTAGGTTAGATTAGTCGGATTCATATTGAAATTAGCTTTATTTACAACCCTAATTTATATACTATAGAAGTTGAAAGGACAAATTAGTGAACTTGTTTGGGAAGACCGTAGTAAAGGTGTCTTTGGAGAGAGAAAATACTTATAAAGGAAAATTATTGAATTTTGATGGGATTTTGAGATGAGTTGGAAAGTGTTAAATGTAATATTTTAAAATTGCATAAATGTAAAAAATAATGTGAATAAAGTTTGAATAAATATGGTATTTTTGTGAAAATTTATCAAAATATAAGGGTAAAGTTGAAAAAATAAAATTCTCAGATATTTACAAATGATAATGTGGAGGAGAGAGAAAACAATGAGAACCCATAAGAATGGATGACCAAATACATACTAAAAATTTTTTAAATGTGAAAAAAATAATATAATATGATATAAGTAATAATAAAAAGTAAAAAAATAAAAATAAAATTGTTGAGTTAGTTGTACGTATAATTGTATGTGAAGGATTAAAAAGGATAGTATGTATATAAATATGTTAAAAATATGGTTAATTTCAAATATACCCACTAATTTGCCCTCAATTATAAATATATTTACTAAGTTTGAAACTTTCGCATATACCCATAAAAGTATTTCATTAATTTCAATATACCCAATATAACAATTATGAATGTTTAATAATTTTAAAATCTAAAAATGTCCCTAATTTATCTAATATTCACTATGATAAGTGTTATATTCAAACTGTTATAACTTGTTCTGGCTATATTTTCTCTCATATTAAATATATTTCCATCACGTTGTTCAACTTTAGTCTAAAATATAATTATTACTATGTTTTAGACATTTCGTATAATTGATGATGGTGATTTTTAATTGTGTATGATGGTTTTCACCCATACTTAGTGGGTATGTGTGAAAATTTTCAAACTTAACAAGTATATTTGTAATTAAAGATAAACATAGTGAGATATTTGAAATTAGTCCTAAAAAATAATTTGAAAATTTTGACATTTATAAAAAGCGAAAAGTTCTAAGTGCAACTAAATACACCCTGAAATGGAAACAAGTATGGTACTTGGCCGATTAATATTTCTGAGGGCCAACACGATTGGTAAAGTTTTAGTCCTTTTGATCGTGGTTTCAATCAATGCTGAGGAGTGCTGTGTCCCTTATTTGAGAAGCGTGGATCCTCCTCTGTATGACTCGTTAAAAAAAAAAAGAGAAGAAGAAGAGCTAGTCTTGAAAAAAAAACAAACAAACAAACAAACAATTTTGCATTTCATTTTTGTTGTCACAATACTTAGTTACTCTTTGGCCCACCACAAATCGAGAGATTTTGGAAGGGAAATTTTTTTTTAATTTTTTTTATAATACATATACAACCTTATTTAGATCTTTTTTCCAAGAAATAAAATTTTTTTGATATATTTTAATTAGATCTTTCCTCCTAGAGCCCGTATCAATGCCTTTTCTATTATTTCCAAAACTTAAATAAAATATAAAAAAATTTAGAATCTGAGCATGTTTCTTTACAATAAAATTTGTTCAAAAATTTTAGGACACGTTTGAGAAAAGTAGAAAATTTCCACATCAAAATTTTTTAATCTTAAACTTTTTACTTTTCATAATTATTACATTTTATTATTTTTCATATTTTCCTATGCAACTAACCAATTTTTCGATTATCTCTAGGCAACTATCCACACAACAAACTTATTTATTTTAATTTTATTCTATTTACTCCTTATTATTACACCGTCATATCATATCATTTTTATCTTATTTTAAAAAATTTTACCTCGGAAAGTTTTCATTACTTCCCAAGCATACTCTAATCTAAAACTTTTTACTCTTCATAATTACTATATTTTTAATTATTTCTTAATATTTTTCTGTAAAACTACCATATTTTTTAATCATCTATACACAATTACTCATATAACTAACTTTTCGTTGATCTATATACAACTGTTTATATAATTAACTTATTTATTTTAACTTTATTTTCGTTTACTCATTATGTTACATCACATTATTTCACACTAATTTAAAAAATTCTAATAAAAAAACTTGAACTCTAGAAAACTTGTACTATAGAAACCTTTCATCCAAAAGTTTTATCATCTTCTAAATACATATTTGTCAAATTTAACAAAATGAAATATTCCCATATATATATATATATATACACACTAAAAAAAAAATTGAGATCACTTGTAAATCGCCCAATTTGCATGCGGCCTTTCAAAAAACAAAATGATTTTTTCTTGATGTGTAGGCTTAAAATAGACCTTCTACCCATGATGCTTGCTATTTTTTAAATTTATTGATATTTTATTGTATTTTTCAAAATCAACAAAAAGGGTTCGAACATATGGGAGCGCAATCCTATACACCCGGGTGCATTGAGCCTCAATGCATCTGGGTGTACTACACCTATTTTTGTTATTTTTTTTGAAAATTTTGTTTACAAAAATGTTAATCTAGGTTTATTTAACATACCTATCAGTTTTTACTATTTTTAGATATTTTTAGATTTTAAAAAATCAGTGACATTTTCAGTAATTTTAAATTACTGAAAATGCCACTAATTTTTAAAAATCTAAAAAATATATCTAAAAATTTTCAAAAATAGTAAAATTTGATATATGTGTTAAATAAACTTAGATTAATAGCTTCATAAAAAAATTTTCAAAAAAAATAAAAAAACATAAGTGTATAGGATTGCGCTCCCAACATATGTGGTCATATACCCGTACTCTTTTGATTGACTGTGAAAAATAAAAATATAAAAACAAGCAATCACTCAATTAAATTCATAGATTTATCATTGTTCAACAAGGCTCTTCTTGCTAAACCAACATAAAGTCTAATTTCCAAATAGGATTCATTGTGCTATAAGGTACCGAGGTGAAAATGTTTTCCACATGGCAGTGGTTAGGATTGCGAGGAATGAAGAGCATAGGTGAGGAGGAGGGGGAGGAAATGAGACGAGGGTGCAAGTAGATAACTGGGGGCAACAAAAGTGTGAGATTCTTTATAAACGGACGGATCAAGATGCCTCAATTGCAAAACCACCACCATCATACATTTCAGAAGACGCCCCAGTCCAAAAAGAGGAAATAATTACTGCAGTAGGTGTAACAAGCTGGCGGGCGTTGAAACTGGAATCCCTTTCAGGGGCAGGACTGCAGGAGACTTTATACTTCTGTGCCATGGAAGCAAGCCGGGAATTCGCCGTGAGATCTGCATCCAGGATGTTGAAATCAATGGAAACAAATAGTCAGAATAAATTAGCTAGGGCCTAGGTGAGGCGGATGACAGGGAAAAAGCTGTGGAACTGTGAGCTTCGATCCAAAATTCTTTTTCTTTGGTTGGCGTCTGATTCACGAGTCCTTCCTACAAGGACGAACTTGAACTTGGCAAGCGGAGGAATTGCAAGTGAACCCGAGCTGTGATCTATGCAAGAGAAGCACCGAGGACAGTTATCATATGTTCTGGTAGAGTGGTCGAACTGAGGCTGCATTGAAGCAATTCAAGCAATCTCTCAGCAACTGGGAACAACTTAACAGTTTGCATGACATCGTTAGGCATTCCCCGTGGAAAAGTTGGGTCTTTTCTGTAGGGATTTTAGGCTATCCCCTTCTTGTGTAGATTAAATAGGAATGATTAATCACAGACAATAAATATTGCA
>JAXCLR010000050.1:67567885-67579357 GCA_035584095.1 Annona squamosa
TTTTATTTCAATCTAATATTTTTCTATCATGCTGATCGGGAGACTAAGTTTCATACATGGTCTGGAGTACTTGAAGTAATTGAGAAACTAAATCGTGACGATATAGAAGTACAAATTAGTATCAGTGAAGATGCAAAATTATATCGAGATGTCGTAGGAGACTTTGGGACGCCAGCGGCTATAGCAGCATTTATACTTTGGATCCAGGTATTCTAAATTTAGATTATAATATTTTTTTTGAAATTTTAACTATATTACTTTTCTATATAATATTGCAACTCTTTGGTGAGAGTTATGGGTGCAGTGCTCTAAAACTACAAGCCGTTGCTATTAAAGTCTTGAGCCAAACTTGTAGCTTATTTGGTTGTGAGAGAAATTGGTTTGTATTTGAACATATACACACAAAAAAGAGGAACAGATTGGAGCATGGAAGATTGAATGATCTTGTTTATATTCAATATAATTTACGTTTGCTTGAGAGGTATGATTAAATTCCATGTGTTTTGTGATTAATTTATTTTTTATATGTTCTCTTTAACTTATATTCTCATTATGTAGGAAGAAAAAAAGGACTACATCTTTAGATAATATAGATATTTTGGAAGATTGGACTATGGAGTCTGAAGACTCTGAAGATTTATTTATTGAAGAAGATGTTGAGACTTGGATGCAAATAGACCAACCACAAGCTTCAATTGCAACAACAGAAATTGAAGATTTTGATAATATTTTATAAACTTCCTTTTTAATTTTTTTTACTTTCACAACAATTTATTTTAAAGACTAATGTTTGATTGTAATATCCATTAATAGGGTCAATGCTAATCCAAGAAGATCAGGAACAAAATAGAGAAAGTTGAAGAAATTCATGAAGATGTAATTGTGGAGATGCTTCTTTTTAGATATTTTGAAGATATCAACTTTGAATTTTTTTTTAATTAGATATCTCAAATATATTTCTATTCAGTTGTGTTTTGTACTCACTTTAGACCAAAATCGTAGTTAAACTTTGCTCAAAATTGAACGATGATGAGCAATTTAAACATTTTCAATTACAATACAATTTTAAGTATTTTTTCTTATTTTTAGGTGGTTAATTTCTTCAAGTAAAGTAAATTAATTTTTTTCTAAACATCTTTTATCTTTCCATTAATATTTGAAATTTCATTGCAGATATTCTGATCAACCATATAGGAACAAAAAAAGATGAAAGAATTGCACCTATTTCAGGTCGGTGCACTCTTATTTTTTTCTTGATTTGAATAATAATTTTAATATGATGTACTTGAATGTATTGTTTATGCCAAGTGTAATTTTTATATTACGTAGAATTTATATATTTAATTTAATCTTGAAATGATTAATATAAATTAAATATAATTATTATGTCATAATTATGTCATGCTGATGTCACGGTTCAAAACGGTTTAAACCACAGTTGAACCGATTGGACCTGAATTGGACATTAAAATGGTTCAGTTCCTGGTTTGGTTTTTAAAACATTGGCTGTAGGGGAGGCTAGATGGCAGGAGGTCAATATGATTCCCCTCACCCATGGGAATTTAGAGGATTGTTTGTTCTGGAAGCATGAACCAAATGAATCATACACTGTTAAATTGGCATATAGACTCTTGTGCTCCGATGATGACTACTCGGCCTTCGTTAGATGTTATAAGGTTAAATGGCGAACAAAACTCCCAAGCAAAGTCATAATTTTGGATGGAGACTTATCCAAAATGCCCTCCAACCTTACAACATCAGGTTCAGAGGAGCATTTGCGGTGGACCCGTGTTGTGTGCTATGCAAGAATGGGGCTGAAGACGCGAATCACCTCTTCTTAAGGTGTGCAACGATGGGAGGGGTTTGTAGGAAAGCTACAAGGTTGATCTCTTAGGGGGCATCAGTCCAGGAGATTTTGGAAACATTAGTGAGGACGAACAGATCTGAGGACCTTGCTTTTTTCATCTTGAGCTGCTGGAGGGTATGGTATATACGAAACAAATTCAGGGAAGAAGGAACTCAACCGAGATTCACGGATACATTGGCATGGTGTGCAAAATTCCTTAACAAGTATAGGAATGCTAAATCGCTTGATCAGACGGGAGTGCTAGATAGGTCTCTTGTGCCCTGATGGTTCAAGCCGCTGCCGGGGTTTGTCAAGATAAACATGGATGCTCATAAACAAGGAGATGTGGAGGCTTTTGCGTCTGCAGCCGTTATCAAAGACTCTTGGAGTTCCTTTATTGCAGATAGAGGGTGGAGACAGGTTAGTGTGATGGAATCGCTATTCATGGAAGCTACCGCCTTCCTGTTGAGACATAGATGGGCTCTCCAACTTAATATCAGTAGTGCTTAGTTCGAAACAGACTCTCATATTATGTAAAATTTTGTCCAATATTGAACCCATTACCTCCCCAGTGGGTTTGATAATTGCAGAAATCAGGACTATTCTTCGTGGGAATTTGTCATTCTCGGTCCGTTATGTATTAAAGCAAGAAAATGCAGTTGCTCATTCCTTAGCTGAGTTGGTCTTGGTTTCTCGTGTGGATCAACAGTCGTGGTGGGGCAACCCCCTAAGTTATTCTTAAAAAAATCTATACAGATAATTTTTTGGCAATGAATTGCATGTATTACTCTATCCCTAACCCCTTTCATATTAAAAGGGAGTAAGAATATGGTGTTTCCTTTCATCAAAAAAATAAAAAATAAAAAACACTTAATAAATTTAAAAATGACCAAATTTCATATAATGCGAGATCTGAGCCATACATCAATAAAAATATATATTTAGTATTTTTAAAACCAACTGCAAGTAAATTCTATGAGAAATTGACCTTTTTGAAATTAGACTAACTAGATTTCGTTGGATTGGATGATCTAAGCTTCACTTACATGATAGGTGGCTTAGGATGGAATGAGTCTATTGCCTAATCAATAGCACCCAGTTGATTTTATTTGGATAATTTTTGGATGAGGAAGGAGACTAAGAATCCAACTTGTAAATTATATTTGAAATTATTTATTTTAATAGTACATCAAGTTTTGTCCTAATATATATAGGCTCTATTCAAAAATACAAAATTAAAGTAATAAAATAGTTTAGTTTAGATATTCGTCTTAGGATTTTATTTTCAAATCTAAACTTTCAAAACCATTATTCTTATGCAGTTAAATGATCACATTTGTGCCTAGTCGTAAATCAACAAATGAGGTTATTTGCGACTGGTGCCAAAAAAATATTGTTTAAATTTTTTTATAAAATAATGATGTATGTGTGTCTAATTTATAAACCGAGATTTACATTTTAGAGATAACGTGTATATATATTTTTAGAATTTCTGAATACTTGAGTATTTTAGTTATTTTCAACCATTTAAATGACTAAAAACCCATGTACTTAAAAATAATATATATACTTACATAATAAAATGGTACAATTTGATTTACAAATTAAATTATCAATATTAACAATTTTACAAAAAGTTTTAAAAATATATTTTTGGACAAGTCTAAAATGATCACTTCTATAATATTTTAATACACAAGTTAAGATGCATGAACATCTTTCACATAAAATTTATAATTGAAGCTGTATGAGTAGAATTATTCAACATATGATCTAGAATTAGTTGTCATAATTTTTGTCTTGAAGATGTGACGACATTATCTATATGAAGAAAAAATAAAGATCTTCATAGACCATCAGAGCTTAAAATGTATTTACTTAGAAAAATTAAATATCTGACAACGAAGGTGGCTAGAATCAATAAAAGACTACGATATTTCCATTCAATACCACCCATGTAAGGCTAATGTGGCAGCAAATACATTAAATCACAAGACTATTTGAATGTAACCTTGATTACTAGATTGGAAAAAGTTAATTGATGAATTTAAGAATTTGAGGGTAAAGGTAATAATCCCATTACAAGTCTATCATCTTCATGCTCTACAAGTTCGGTCAATATTCATTAACAAAAAAAGCACAAAAAAAGCTTATGTAACGAGTTTTAGAAAAAATTAAAGAAATGAGAGACATATTAGTTTACGTTATATGTATAAGGAACATTATTGCTTTAGGAAAGGATAAAGGTTCCAAAAGTCAGAGAGGTGTGACAACAACTACCAGTAGAAACCTATTAGATGAGCTTTTTTATACATTTACATAGCATTAAGATGTATAAAAACCTTAGACAAGGCTCCTAATGTAAAGGAATAAGAGTAGAAGTAGCAAAATTTATAGCTCAATGATCAGTGTGCTAGCACATGAAAGCTAAGCACCAAAAATAAGCTAGATTGTTGTGATTTTTAGATATCTCAAAGTGGAATTGAGAGCATATTATAATAGATTTTGTGACAACTCTACCAAAAACACTAAGTAAATGTGATTCGATTTGAGTAATAGTAAATAAACTCACAAAATCTGCTTATTTCTTACTGTATATAATCATGATAGAATTGATCAAATGACAAAGTTGTATCCAAAAGAGAGACTTGGGTTACATGGAGTGTCGATTTTTATTGTGTCGGATAGAGACTGTAGATTTATTTTTGAAATTTGGTAGAAGTTGCAAGTAGGCACAGACTTACATCTAAATATGAGTTATCATTCTCACAAAGATGCCCAATCTGATAGAAAAATCTAGGTATAGATTCATTGCGCTCTATCCAATAGATTTTGAAAGTTTTTGAGGGAATCATTTGACCATAGCTAAATTTACTTGTAACAATAGTTATTAAGCCAACATTGAGATGACTCTGGTTGAAGCATTATACAAGAAGAGATGTTGGACTCTAGTTTATTAGATAAGAGCAGGAATTTAGAAAACCAGAACTTCAAGATCAGTTAAGTAAGTCATAGAAGAGATAAAGACAATTAGAAAATGATTATTAATAGCTCAATATTGATGAAAGAAATATGCAAACGACAAAAAAAGGACTTACAATTTGTAATCAGGAACTTGTATTCTTAAAGATCTCTCTAATAAAAGGAGTTGTGCATTTTAATATTAAAGGTAAATTGAGCTCTAGATACATTGGCTCCTTTGAGATTTTAGAAGTCATTAATGGAGTAATATATTATCTAGCATTGGTACCATTAATGTTCAGTATCCACAATGTCTATCTTAACTAAAAAAATACATAATAGATCCATCACATGTGATGTGAGCAAAGTAATATCAAGTAGAGAAAGACCTAACTCATCATGAGGTGTTAATAAGAGTGATTGATCACCAAAACAACTTACTAAAAAAGAGATGTTTTAGACAATTTCTGGTTCAATGGAGCTATCGTAGTAAGAATAAAGTCACTTGTGATCTAAAAAAGGAGATAATAAAATTAAACTCAACTTTGTTTGAAATCATCCCTTAGATTAAAGAAGTTTCAAACATGAAACATCTTAAGAGAGGTACCTGATGTAATATATACTTTTTTCAAAGTATATTTTAAATAGGAGAGACTTACGTGTTAAGTTAACTCTTTGACTATTGACAGTTTGATTATAAAAAAAGGCTTATAAAAATAATAATTGAGATATTATTTAGCCTTTAGGTAGTTATGAATTCCAATATCCATGAGAATAGTATGTTTTTATTTTATTTTTTATTCTTCTTACCACCTTATCATCTAAATCTAGAATACCTAGTCAAATAGAGTAAATCAACAACACTCGTGGATCATAGATAAAAAAAACTCTCATTGAAATATGATTTTTTAAGCCAAGACACAATATACGGATAGGTATGAATAATTTAAGGAAAGAGGAAAGAGTAATCATTATTGAATTGTCGTTATACATAGATCCTAAATAAGACAATAGGGTTGCATCTCCCAGTTCTTTATTCCAAATAGAGATAAGCAGAAGATTCTCATTGGCATTTTGTTTTATAATATGCATGGAATGGATTACAAAATGATGAGCATAATTTTGGTAAGATTACAAGTCGTTAGCTCTCTAAATACAACTTAGATTTTATTATTTAGAGAGTTCATTCCTCAAATCCTTTGATTAGGCTTCCATTTGAAGCTAGATTAATGTTGTATGCATAGATTTAACAAAAGGTTAGAAATAGGGGATTTCTATATCACCAAAAGTCCATTTAAGAAACCTAGATCTTCTATATCGAAATTATGGTAGAAATCCATAAATAGAAATATGGGGTCTTGGAATAATTTTTTTCTATTTAATAACCTCAAATTTCCTATTTCATGATTATCATAAGCTTGTGGCGAGCTCCTAAAAGAAGAAATATGAGCTCCAAGAAGAAGAAAAACGCAAGTAGGATAGAAGAATGAGTTCTAGGGATATTTTACATAAAAATGCTCAAGAATTTCACAAATTGCAAGGCGACCATACCTTGAAATTTTCAAAAATGCCCCCAAACCATTCTCTCCTTACCATGCTACACTCTTGACTTGCACCCAAGCTTGGTAGGTTGAATCAATAAGCCCAATGTTTATGTTGGCTTATGGGTTAGTAGATTAAGCTCAGGCAAAGTTTAGTAGACAGGTAGTGATGGTGGACAATGGCGACATTTGGCAATGGTGATGGTAATGAAATTTGGCAGCAATTGAATTAGCTTGTCCTAGTAGATTAAGCCCATAGAGGAGCGGCTTAATAGCAGCAGCAGTGGCTCATAGCAGAAACAAGCCCATAAGCTAAGCCCATCTAGAAAGCCCAACAACAAAGCTCAAGTAGTAGCACTAGCAACAGTAGCCAGTTATCGAGTGCCACTTGGTGCATCCGAAGTAGGGGTGCAACTTGGGTTGGGTACTCACAGGTCGACACGATGGGTACCACAAATAGGGTTAGTTCGGTTCCGGGTAAAAAATACCCATATTGAATTCGGGTAGGGTCGGTTCCAGGTACCCAGAGCCTGGAGTCGACCCGAATTGCATATATATTATAATATATATAATTGTATCCAAAATTTAGGAATCGTCGATGCTCCTGCAGCCCTGCTCCAAGCGAACCAAGCCTCCATCTCCTTTGTGCTCCACGGCGCCGCCCTAAACCAAAATCGGGAAACTAGTTCGATAATTTCTCCGACGCCATTGCCTCTGACGCCATCAACTCTGACGCGTATCCACAGCAAGCCTCCAGCTCCTCTACAGCTTGTTCTTTTCCTCCAATCACCCTCTTCCTTCACTATCTTCGCCCTTTTCCACCAATCAACCTCTTCCTTAAGCATCATCATAAGCAGGTGATTATCTTTTCCTATCTTCACCTCCTGCTTTCTGTTTTCTCTAATCTTGACATGAGGTAAGATGTTTTGCCTTCCCCATTTTTTGTTATTCTCTATCTATTCCTCTTCATGTTGTTGTGATTCAGGACTTTTTGAGTCCATATTGGGGGATTTGAATGTTGAAATAGATAGAGAGGATCTAGGTTTAGCTGTTGGTGTAATTCATTAGCAAGTGCAACTCTAAATTCCATTAACCGAATTGTCACCTGCACTGTGATTCCTCCCTTTGTTCCAAAGTACTTTTCCCTTGTTTGATTTGAAAATCCTTGATCGCCTCAACTTCTCCAACTTATCTAAGTCAGTAGAATCTTCTCTTGAAGAATCCAAAATGTTGGAACTAGAATTTGCATCCAGCAGCAAGTTGGTGGTTTGCGTGTATGCATCTTCAATCAGAACCAAATACTTTGGTTCAACAGTTGCAATTGCATTGACAGTGGATGGACTCTGCATCTCAAGATGACCCATACTGGAGCTTTATTTTCTTGGGATTTTGAATATGATGGCATTATTGTTTTGAAATCCTCTAGCATTATTGCAAATTTCTAATCTATAATTAAGAGGCTTGTATCTGTATGTTATATGGTTCAATTAAACAATTTTAACCTAATGTTCCCCCTTCCACCCCCACCCCTACCAAATCCCTGTTCTTTATAGTACGTGAGTACTAAAAATTTGCTCTAGCAAACCATTTCAGTTAATCAGTTGGCTGTTATAGGTTGATATAGATGTATGAGAAAATGTATGTTAAGAGGCAAGTTAATTTCTAATTCTATGCATGAAGAAGAGATGAACTTTTTAAGTGTGTATTGCATATAAGACATATGGGTCTCTCTACTTGGGTTGATTGGTCATTGTGTAGGACTCGTATGGTTGTACCAAGCAAGAATCTAATTTTACACTGTAACAATGCTGATTATGGACACTGGTACTTCTTTTAAGAGAGGGGAGAGAGAAAACAAAATCAGGTAAGAGCTTCTAACTTGACTCTGCTATCACTTGCTCGTAACTTATGATAAATCACTTTATTTTCTAATTTAAAATAGCTTTTAGAAATTTAAACTCATGATATTATTTTACCATAAGTTTTTGCATCCATGAATGGTTTGTTAATGACAATTTGTTATCCTTTTGTAGGCATTAAACAGATACTGTAGTCACATAACACTGAGGTAAAAAATTTCTATTGCCCCTCCTTATATTAAAAATTCCTATTATTAGTTAAATGTTTTAATTAATGTTGTAATGTTACTATTTTAGGAGTGACTGTAATATTAAGTATGGAAGATAGCAGCAATGTGAACAACTGTGTTGATTTAAATATGGATGACACAGTTAATATAATAGAGAACTTAGAGGTTGAAAATGAGGATAAGACAATGGTGAAAGGGGATGTAATGGGACAAGTGAGTGTGAGTGAGAAGGATTCAAAGGATGAAAAAATTACAGATGAACTTGTTCCTCCAAAACTAAAACCTCAATATAAATTATCTTCTAATGTGTGGTAGCACTTCACTAAGAAAGTTAAGCAAACTTTAAAGAATGGAAAGAGAGAAGAGAAACAGAAAGTGACATGTAATTACTGTAAAAAGGTTTTAGCTTATTCAAGTAAGAATGGGACAAGCTCAATGAGAAAGCATCTAGATAGATTCACTTATTATGATCATGGGCGAGGTGATAAGAAATAGAAATTATTGTCTATTGTCTCCAGCATGCAATTCTAGTGGCCAAGTAGATAGCTTGATTGCGTGGCAATTTGATCAAACTGCAAATAGAAGAGCTTTTGCTGAAATAATAATAATTGATGAACTTCCATTTAAGTTGGTTGAGTGTGAGGGTTTTCGTAGATATATTACTAAAATTCAATTGCTTGAAAAATTTGTGTCCAGAACGACAATTGCTAAAGATGCGGCTTCAGTGTATAAAAGTGAAAAAACTAAGTTAATGAGTTTTTTCCATAACCAAGTGCGCAGAGAATGTTTAACAATAGATATGTGGACATCTATAGCCAATGAAGGTTATCTATACCTCACCACACATAATGTTGATGACAACTGGAAGCTAAATAAGAAAGTTATCAACTTTTGCTTGTGCCCTCCTCCACACACTGGTGAATGCATTGCTAATGTTGTTTTTGATTGCTTAATGAAATGAAACTTCAATGGAATTTGTACTACGATTATGGAGAATGCATCTAGTAATGATGTCGCTGCCAGAAAATTGAAAGAAAGTTTAAGGGAGAAGGGTCTACTCACTGGGGTTGGATCCACATTTCATATTAGGTGTGCAACTCGTATTCTTAATCTAATTGTGCGTGATGGAATAGATGAGATTATCAAAAAGAAAGAATTAAAGAAAAAGGTGGCTTGTGCTTAAATATTTCTACTAGATGGAATTCCACATATTTTATGCTGGCCAGTGCTTTAAAGTTTAGAGCAGCGTTTGATAAATTAGGAAAAAAGGATACAGTTGTTGCTAGGGAAGGACCTCCAACAGCATTTGACTGGGATAATGCACAAGTTTTGTGTCCATTTTTGCAAAAATTTTATAATATTACAAAAGTTTTGTCTAACACATCTTATGTTACTTCTTCAATGCTTTTGGTCCAACTATATGAGGTTGAAAAACTTTTTCTCATAAGTTCAATATCAGATAATTATCTTCTTCAAGACATGAGTAAAAGAATGAGAGACAAATTTAATAAATATTGGGGATGCTTAGACAAAATTAATATCAACCTGTTGATAGCAAATGCTTTGGATCCATGATACAAACTTAGATTTATAAGCTATTTTTATGTTAAGTTATTCGATAAAAATAAATTTGTTGAAGCCACTCAAATGGTCACTTCTGAATTGCATAAACTGTTCAAGTTTAATGAATCTCATTTTGCTCCAAGAAAAGCTTAAAATGAGGTGGGAGAGTTCAATCAAACCAATGTGGAGGCTTGTGCAATTGATGATTTTCTAGAATTTTATGAAGAGAATGATGATCAATGGTTGAAAACCGAAATTGATTTGTATATTCAAGAACCCGGATTGTTGCCAACTAGCAAAATTAATGTTTTAGATTGGTAGTCAGCTAATGCATTCAAATTTAGAGTATTATCTCTGATGGCTCATGATATATTTGTTATTCCTATTTCTACTGTGGTATATGAGTCTACTTTTAGTATCGGTGGACGAATTCTTAATGCATATAGAAGTTCTTTATTTGCAAAAATTTTATTATCATTAATATGTTGTCAAAATTGGCTAAGGACAACCCCTAAACCATCCGACATTGAAGAAATATTTGGAGAGTTTTCCATTGCAATACCAAGTACCAATTTGAAGAGCACAACATTAGGTAACATTTTACCTTTTTTTCTTTTCTTTGTTTACATATATTGAATATGTTTCATAAGTAATAAGTTCATAAGCATAGCTCGTTCGATAAATTATCATTAACATATATTTTCTAATTATTTTGCAGAAAGTACAAGTGTTTATTTAAATGCTTCTAATGTCGCCACCATTCCTAATAAAGTTGTGTTGATTTTTATTTTTTATTTTTTAATCCTTGTATTTAAATGTTAAATGATTCTTATTAAATTTTATATCTTCTACTTTCAGGAAAAAGATATTCTAAATGAAGAATGAAAGTTGATAAATGAGAAGAGTTGTTGAATTTATTAGATTTATCATCTGATTTGTGTTATACTTATGTTGCATCTGTTGTGTTGTATTTGACTTTCAAGTATGAAACATGTTTTTTATCGGATTGAACAAACTTGAGATTGTATTGAGTAGTACATGAAAACAGATTACACTTATTTGATACATTTCATAAAGATAAATTGTATGGATTATGGTAGTGTATGGATTGAACATTAATATGATAGATATATTTGAATGCGTGGCTTTTTTAGGAACCGATTTGGAACTAAATCGGAACCAACCCATTGTTGAGAAAATTGGGTAGGGTAACTCCCAACCGACCCAACCTAAAATAGGGTAGGGTAGAAGGTTTTAAAGAATGGGTAAGGGTAGGTTCCACCCCGACCCAGACCTACCTGACCCAAGTTGCAACTCTAATCTGAAGCTGTCTGTGCATGTCCCTTTCACAAAATGGTGTCTTGAACACCAATTTTGGTGAATCAATGTTTTTTTTTTTTTGAACCTTTTGGATTAGATGGAAGGTTTTGATTTTCTATCGATGCTTAAATCATAGAATTTGAGAGGCTAAA
>JAXCLR010000050.1:67600103-67625860 GCA_035584095.1 Annona squamosa
AAACTTTAGACCTACAGGGTATGTATAAACCCAAACTCCAACCTTAATTTTAGGATCTGAATTCTGGTCCCATTTAGATTGGTTTGGCTTTGATTTTGTTCTGTTTTTGGGCTGAAATTCAAGTTAATTTGAAACTAATAAAAGTTGAAATTATTGATACAGATAACAATTTTTTTGAATGTTATTACTTTCATATATGAATAATTGACATATAAATATGTTTATATGACCTATGATATCTTCAATTTTGATGAAAATTGATATTCTAATTAAAAGATAATTCTAATTACAATAAATGTACTGAATTTATCTATTAATAATCAAGGTAAAAAAATAAATAAAATTATATGAAATTACTATCTAAAGTTCAATAAAAGTGAGAATTATATATCTCATAGTTAATTGAAATGTATGTAATAATTTTAAAGAGTTAGTATATTTGTAATCGGTCCCACTTCTATTTAACCAGCCATGTAACTCATTTAAAATCTAAGAATTTAATCATTGATGAAAAATTCAATCCATTCATTGTATTTAACATCATTTATTTATTTAGGAGTTCAAGTTTGAGATCAAGTTTCATTTTAATCAGATATGTTTATGGGCCACATTTGTTAAAAAAATATATATTCATGTGCAAATTATGAAAAATGTTTAGATCTATTTACATATGTATTAGAATATAATAATACTTTACAGAATTATTTACTCATATAGAAATTGAATGGTTTAGATGTCAAAAATACTACTTTAAAATTTATATTTTAGTATTTTTAAAATTTACACGGAATATATATTTTTCAAACAAATGTTACCCAGGTCTCCGAGATAAACACAAGATGTTAAATATAATGAATGAATTAGATTTTTTTTTATCAAGAATCAAAATCTTGATTTTGAAGGGGTTACAGGGAAGTACAACCCTTTGTAATTATTTGCAAATAAAATTAATTTAGATGCAATAGATTCAACTTTTATGGACAAATGTAAATAACATTTAGGTTTTAAAATAAATAGTTTAAATTTTAATTATATTGTGATCACATGAAAGAATGTTTACTATAATTATAATTAAAATACTTAACGCATAAAATATAATTATTTTATTAAATTAGAGAGAATATCGAGTTCAAATTAGATTGGATTTCGTACTAGGTTGATGTAAATCCATTATTGGTTTCGGGTTCTCCTAGTTTAGCTTGAAACTAGGCTTTATTTGAAAAACTCCCAAAAATAAAATCTAAATTTGGTTTTGAAATAGTTGAATTGGGCAAGCTTAGACCAACTTGGCTAAGTTACACCCCTACTTTTTCTTCCTGTCCCCGCACGCCCCTTCCTCTTACTCATCTTACGAAACACACTCATTTTCACTTTTTTCATCTCATCTATAATTTAAATTGCAACAATTCTTTCATTCGCTTATTATTATTAGGAATTTTTACAAATATGCTTATAAAGTTTGACTAATATTACATCAATGTCCCTAAGTTTGCTATTATTGCAAATATGCCCACAAAGTTTGTATGAAATTACAAGTGTGTCCCATCTGTTAAAATGCCTTTATAATTTTCTGCAAAATGACAGTAATGCTATTTAAACGAAGTGACAACTTGCAATCTTTCAAATATTTAGATGTCTTTGCTATTTCATTATTTCATATATTTTTATTATTTTTGCAAATATGCTTATAACATTTGCAAAAATTGTAAGTGTATCACTTGGATTAAAGGGTGATATCGTCATTGCATAAAAAATTTAACAACGTTATAAATAGAAGGGACATGCTTGCAATTTCATAGAAATATTGTGGGCATATTTGTAATATCGAAAAACTTAGGGACACTAATGCAATACTCCATTAGCCATCGGGAATTGAGTGGTAAGGCCATGATCTGTAGGGGAATGAAGGTCTCACAAAACACTACTATATTGGACGAAAAGTCTTGCTACGTTGGGTTGATCCATGTATCAATCAAGCGAATCTCCCCCCAGAAAATGGTTCAACAAAAGCAAAGCTGGGTGAAACAATTCAGTGCATTGATATTTATCAAATAGAAATAAAATAATCATTTGACACTAGAAACTTTCTAGTTAAATCAAATTGTCTATTCTTGAACGAGCTAGAAAAATGTTAAAACCCTCTATTTTTAAAGATTAAAAATATATATACATATTTTCAAAAATGATAAAATTTAATTTATAGATTAAATATACTTAGATTACAAGTTCTATAAAATAAAATTTCAAAAATATTAAAAAATCGAAATTCTAATCGCATGCATTGAAACTTTCTCCATTTAAATCATAGTTTATCATCTTCTTAAAAAGGAAATTTATTTATTTATTTAAATTCACTCTTTGTTGTAAAATCACATCATTCGTATATCTTATCTTATCTTTTTCTTTTATATATATAGAGAAATATTCAAGTGCAAGTTCATTGCACTATAATTATGGTGTGGTTACCTCAAAATAGGTCTCATGCGATCATAAAATTATAATATATTCTACCTATTGTATTTAAAATTATGTAATTTATTTCATACCGATTTTCATCACAATTGGATAGTATATGGACACTATTTAAAAATGTACAAATTCAACGTAATAAAATAGTTTGATGTAAATAACAACTTTTAAGTTATTTTTTCAACATGCAAACTATTTGCTATAAAATTTATATATAAATAAATGATTGTATAAAGTATCAATATATTTAAGTACAGGTAGAGCCAATTTGGGCCAAACGCACCGTTAATTATGGTGCAGCTTTATTGCACAGGAAAATGTTCTCTCTCTATATATATGGTCCTGCTTCTATGTAACTGGGCTACATAGAAGCAGACTTATGTAACCCATTTTAAAATATAAGATTTTAATATTTGATAAAAAATTTAATTTATTTATTATATTTAAGATCATTCGTTTATATAAGAGATTAAATTTCATCCCAATCAAGTATGTTTGTGGACCACATTTGTTAGAAAATGTATATATTTATGAGTAAATGATGAAAATGCTAAAAATATCAATTTTAAAGTAATATTTTCAACATATAAACCGTAGAAAATATCATTTCTATGTGAATAAATGATTCTATAAAGTATTATTACATTCTAATACATGTGTAAATAGATCTAAGCATTTTTCATTATTTACATATGAATATATATATATATATATATTTGAACAAATGTGACTCATAAACCCACTTGATTGAGATAAAACTTGGTCTCTCAGATAAATAAATAATATTAAATACAATGAATGTATTGAATTTTCTATTAAGGATCAAAATCTTAAATTTTGAATGGGCTAAACGTGGGACATATATATAAGAGCATTCAAGTGCAGCGCCACTGCACTGTAATACACAAGAGAGTGGAACAACAATACATTTGCCCAATTTTGGGCCAAACACATTTTTTTTGATTGGTATATAATTACATATATCTCAACACATTTTTATATTGAAGATCGGAGACATTCTTACAAATTTGGGGACACATAACATCCCAAAGAAATCTGGAATACACAGCTTCCAACAGTCAACCGAGAGACCACATGCTCTCACACCCCCTCACCCGGGAGACCACCTGCTCTCACACCTGTTTGATGGGCCGAAATCCCAAATGGGATTCGAACCCAGACCACCGACCGCGCAATGCATCTTGCACTGCTAGCCTCGGTTGGTGGGCCCAACACATATTAGAATGCATTGAAACGTTATAAATCATTTATCTATACATAAATTTTATAGCAAATGGTTTACATGTTAAAAAAACTACTTTAAAGTTGTTATTTGCATAAAACTATTTTACTGCGTTGAATTTATATCATTTTCAGTTGAGGTCATACATGTTTTCAATTGGGATAAAAATTTATGTGTTAATAGAATACATTATTCTAAATACAATTGGTGAAGTATATTTCGATTTTATCATCATATGGGCCCATTTCAATGCCATTACAATGTAAGTGCTGTACTTGAAAATTTCTCCTTCCATATATATACGTATATTTTTCATCTATAGCATTTTGAAAAGTACTGAAATATCCTTGCGTCATTTTGTTCCTGCTTCGGATCAGAGAAGATAGAGATGATACCTTTGCCGTTGTCGTAGCGTCATGCATCATCATCTCCATCCGTGCTTGTGCGCACTATGCAGGGAGAGCTCAAAGCGAGATTCCAATTTGGCTGCCAAACATCACATACACCTGAAAATCTGGCCTTAGACAATGGCATCTTCCAATCCATCCATTCCATCATAAACACATGAGGTTAACGCGCTAGTATGGAAAACTATAAAAAATTATAAGATTTAATTTTTTAAGGTCAATTATTACTCCACCAATCACACTATTTTCCACTTTATTCTTACATTTCAATCATTTTTCCTTACTAACTACATACAACAAATTTATTTATTTCAACTATACTCTTATCATTTTCTATCAATTACACTTTCATCAAAATATTCTCTTTTCTATTTCTCATAATTTCTTATAATTCTACAATTTTACATATTACTAAACATCTCCTTAAAAAACAAAAACTGCTGATTTTGTGCCCAGCAATGATAAATAAGAGTGCAAACATGCAACATCACAAAATTAGAAACCCTTCCTTTTATCAAGAAACAGCATTTCACACTGCAATTACAATAATAGGACGGTGATTGCCAGCCAATTCTCTTTTTCCTTTTTCTCTTTTTTTTTTGTGGTTTTTAATTCTTCTTCTTAGAAAAGAAAGAGAGGAGATTGATAATCAGAAACTAAAAACATTATTCAGCCAACCCCATCATATTCTCTCTGCACCACGTTGCAATCCACCCACCGCTCACCACGAACGGCACCCCACGGGAAACCCACTCCCGGGGTCCATGGGCCGTACAGAAACTGTACGATCCGACCGAGCATAAATGCCATGTCAGCACCAAAGGCCAAAAACCTCGTCATACCGTTCCTACTCCCACGTGTGGTTACCCTTCTGTCCTAGTCTACCACACCACCCCCACGTACTGCATGAACTCAGCGTCTGCCTCCAGCCCCGCCATCGTCGCCGGCGCCAGGCAAACCTCCAGGTCGACGCTGCCGTTCCCGTCCCTCCCAGGAAAAGCCGAAATCTTGCCGTCGAACTTGTTCGACCGCCCACTGCGCACCGCCATCGGCCTTCCCCACCCGAAGTCGTTGTCGTACATGGGGAAGCGCGGTGAGCTCCCCATGGTGATGGACGCGCCGTCGAAGTTCCCTAGCGGGAAGCACTTCGGATCCCGCTCCCAGTCCTCCACCCCCCGCCGCACCGTCGCGTCCATGTGCCCCACCACCTTCTGGTGCAGCCGCCCTGCCGCCCAGTTCAGATCATGCGACAACAAGTCTCCCACCGACTCCACCGTCGGGATGCTCTGGATCGCGTTCCCGAAGTAGTAGGTGTCGATCCTCGGTTCCAGCCGGTGCCGGCAGTTTACCGCCATGCGGAACGTGGTATTCGACGCCGCCAGCAGCTTCCTCGCACGCGTCACCGACCGCCACAGCTGCGCGCACAGCGACTGGAACGACGAGATCTCTGCGGCCCTCACTACCGGGGCCATCTTACTGCTCTTCTTCCACTCGTCGTTGTTCTCCTTCCCCAGTATCTCCGCCGCTATGACGCCGCTGGGGTCCTGGTTCTTCCCTACTGCCCACCCGTTGGCTCGCGACTTCAGCTCCAGGATCGCCTCCCGGCTGAAGGAGAAGATCCGCTCGCGGATAGGACCCGCGCCGGCGAATGACACCTTGGGGCCGCCGGTTGGAAACTTAAGCACCGCCGGCGAGTCGCTGAAGAAGCTTCGGCGGAAATCCGGGCGGGCGATCCTCTTGGGGCCCCCCTTGCAGACCTCCGCGAAGGTGTTGAAGAAGTTCCAGAAGGATGTCCCGTCGGTTACGGCGTGGTTGACGGTGCAGCCGATGAAGACGCCGTCGGCGAGCTCGGTGACCTGGACGGCCGCCAGCGGGCGGAAGTGGCCGTCGTAGCTGACGGCGCCGTCGAAGGTGAAGAACTCCTTGAAGACGTCGGGGACGTCGGTGGGGGAGAGAAGGTCGCGAAGCGTGAGGCTGGCGGCATTGGCGTGGACGAAGACGACGCCGGCGTCGTTGCAGGCGATGTGGACGCGGCCGGCGTGGTCGGTGGTGAAGCGGCCGGCGAGGGGTGGGAAGTGGGAGAGGGTCTGGGAGAGTCCTCGGCGAAGGCGGGCAAGGAGGGCGTCGGAGGAGAGGGGAGGGCGGGAGAGGAGGACGCCCTTTTGGATATATTGGCAGGAAAGCATGGGGAGATCGGAGACAGAGAGCTTGAGATCTTGCAGGGTGGATGGACGGTCAGGATAGACCGTGCATTGGGAGATGATGGTGGTGGACAGGTGGGGGAAGAGGGGAGAAGGAGACATTTCTCTGTTGTGGTGCTGCTGCTGTGTGTTTTGCTCTTTCGCACTCAGCTGTGGTTTTGGAAGTAGAAGGTCTTTCTTCTTCTTCTAGTGTTTTTCTTGTGATTAGATATGGGTGGTGGTGTTTGGGAATTGGATGCGGGTGTGGTGGGGTGTGGCTTATAAAGAGGGCGGGGAGAGGCTGGATTCATTGCACTTGACAAGGCGTTCGGTGAGTTCTCTGTTTCGCCTTGTCTTCTCCCCCTTGTTTAATTCCTCAATCATACTCATGCTGGTGTGCGTCCTCCACGGTTTTGTTTGTCAACTTTTTTTTTACTCTTGAGCGTTTGCATGCTCCGTCTCAAACATGTCCATGTGCGAGTGACCATCAACTAAAATAAGTCCGGAGTTTCCATCAGAAAAAAATAAAAATAAAAAAACGTCCCGGGTGGGTCATCAAAGCATGTATGTGTATAGGAATGAAATTATTTTTGGAGAAATGAATGCATTGAAATTATAAGAAACTGGTACCACACGAACCACTTGTTGGAACTTGTTATTTTCTCGCTTTCGGTCGGCATGAGTGAAACCCACGAAGAATGAAAGAAGATTGAAGGAAAGGGACATATGTACATGGAACGGTTGGAGGTAATTTTTTTTTTGTCGAGGAGCAAAACAGAATATATCGACTTTTGGGTAGTTTTCTCAATAAGGGATGAGAATAGCACTTGCAAACTTTTATTAATTTTAAGATCTATGTTTTTTTTTATTGGATATACTTAATTATCTACTCTACAGCATTCTACGTAATTTTTGAATGTATACATTTTTAAAAAAAAAAATTTCTTAAATGGACAGATGCGTGACTGGTTTCATAGCTAGGAAAGGGTTGACTGGATTTGACTTGTTTAATGGTTGATAAATTTAATAAGGTAATGGTGAACAGGTTTTCTAAGGTTGATAATCTTTAATTTTTAGAAGAGTTGATAGGTTGTATGGATTTTTTTTTTTGAAAAATATCCCCCATACTGGACTTGTTAATTTGGTGGATGATGAATTGATGATTAATGCATGTCTTTTTTTTTAAAAGGATTTAAAAAGGAGATGTTTCTTCTTTAATCAGACCCACATATGGAAATATAAAAATTTTAGGAGATTTATGCACCACCGAAGTGATTTAACGGCACAGTTCCATTGAAGTTGTCTTTTAATTATCTTATAAAAATTAAGCAACTGTTAACCGTGTAACTAACTGCTTAGTTAGGGATAAATAATGTTCTTAACCAAATCCCAATATGTCAAAACAATTAAATCATTGACATGTAAATGAATAGAACCATAGAAGGGTGTAAATGGGGTCGGGTTAGAGTAAACACAAACCTTAATTCATTTTTAATATCTCAACCTAACTCTATTTTTAACATTATTTTTTGCACCTTATCCGAGTCCTATTTTAATTCTATAAAAATCAATTCGGTTCGAATTAGAAACTAGTTTAATAAATATAATATATTTTGCTTAATTAAATTTATTTTAAAATATAAATTTACATGAAAGAATAAAAATTAATTCTTTTGATAAGAATGTTTTTTAATTTATGACTTATATAATAAAATAATTGCTAAATAATCTAACTTCGAAATGATAATATCTAGTTAATTCTTATATATTATGTGCTAATATATGACTTTTTTTAATAATCTATTATATTTTATACTATTATATGAAATCAGGTCAAGTTAAGTTCACAAGCATTTAACCCAAATCAACCTACTTTTAAAATCAGGTTGATTCAATTTGAATTATATAATTTATTTTTTTCAAAAAACACTTAACCTAACCGTATTATAAGTTAGGTTGAGTTGATTGGGTTCTAGTTGAGGCCAACCCTATTACTCCCGAGCTACCTTGTTCAACATAAGTTTGAGCTGAAATGATAATCATGCTACTCGATTTGAGGAGCACAAAAACGATCAGCTTGGCTGTAAATAATTATTTGAAAAGTTGTTATGAATGTTGAGGATTACGTAAAAATTCTAGCATGTATCATCACTGCAAGCATTCCACGTGATGGTTTATCATCACCAAGGAGAAAACCCCACTCATTGAAGACCACTGCTGACGACAACCCATGAGCGAAACACGTGTATGATTGAGGGGGCAGAAGAGTGCAGAAAACGTGTTTCGGTTATGCCTATGACATCTGCAAGCACTAAATTTAAGGGAGGCGATTATATTATGGAAGAAAAGGCAGCAGCAGCAGCAGGAACAGAGCAGCAGCCCCGGAAGTGAAGCGTAGTATAAAAAAAAGCAGAGGTTTTCTATTGGTTTTGTGGACGGGGGGGATTCAATCTGAAAGGCCATGGAAGTTGCCTCTCTCCTTTCCCAGATTGACTTTCTGACCTCGACTTTCACAACAATCACGCGGGCAATTTAAGGAGTTCTCTGGCGATAGGATTTGAGCAGCGGCTATCCGGTTCCCTGCCACCTTGGACGGTGGCCAACAAATTTATAATTTCCCCTTCCTACAATTTATCTGGCTCCCAACCCTATGGAATCTGTTCACTTCATGGAACCTAACCATTTTTGGGGCAGTCTGATAATGAAATGAAAATCTAACCTGTTCATATTGCTTAATACTGTTTGGTGATATATCACGGCAACAGAAATCATGCAATTATAGTCTTGAGTAGGACATATATAATCATATTCAAATCAGGAAAAATTACACACATGTCTATGAATTTTACCTATAATTTCACTTATATCTATAAACTTATAAAAATTCCAATCATGCTGGTCTATTTTATGAAAAATTTACTTATGCTCACGCCGTTAAAGATCTATAAAGATATGTTAGGTTGGGTTAGTTTTAAGCATACTCTACTTTATTTTTTAAGTTGGGTTGGTTTCGATATCAATTCCAAATTGGTTCTTTAATATATTTTTTATATTATATTTGAAAACTATCATTTTATTACAAGTCTTACTTAAAAACTTAAAATCGAGATGATAATAATACAGATTTTGAAATACGTTCATTAAATTTATCAAAGAGTTGATAAATTAAATAAGTTTCTATATATTTAAAGAATACATTTATGTATTTTACTATAAAAGATATTTTATAAAATCTATATCATATATATATTAAATTTTTTTTATCAAAGCTATATTAATAATTCAAGTCGGTTATGAGTATTCGAGCCTTAGAACCTACTTTCTCTAATTGAACAAAGTATTTCTTTTACTTCAAACTTATTCTAACTTATGAGTATAAAAATAAAAATCTACATTATCCATTTTTGGATACGTAACTGGTCAATTTATAGGTATCCTATCTAAGTTGCACTTATAGGTATATGAATAATTTCAGGCAAAATAACATGAATATATTTGAAAATTAGGCAAAATAACATGAGTGCATTTGAAAATTCATAGGTATAAATGAAGTTACGGAAAAAATGTGTGAATATATGTGAAATTTACACTACAAATTATATAAAAAAAACCTTTAGATCCATCTAAGTATGTACAAAATAGTTATGATAATTCATAATATTGTTTAGTTTTATAAGAAAAATATTTTAGATAGTGTAAATGTTTGATTGATGACTTTAAACTTAGCGTGTGTATTAAAAAATTTATTGTGTTGATTTTACACTTTTAGAGAAAATTTCATTTAATTATCCATGTGGCCTCATATGGAAAATTTTCATGCATTCAGATTCATATTTCATTGAAAAAGGACCCTTTTATATAAGCTTTTGGTAAATTTCCCACAATTACCATTAGGATCATTAGACCAAATTTTGCCAAAGACTTTCATGGTTCATTTGTTTGAAGTTTTTTATATGGATGGAGACTATTACTGCAGCTCAGAATTGAAGCCAAGACTTTGTTCACACACACATTATGTCAAACCATTTGGCTATGCCTTGAGTGACGTTAATTTGAAGTTTTGAATCAACAAAAAAAAACTTTGTTGGATAGTTATCCCAATTTTAAAGTTGTAATTCTTCTTAAACATTTTTCTTAATCATTATAACATTCTAATGTATTTGTAAATGAATTAAGGGTATAAAAATTCTTGGATGAAAAATTTTTAGTGTAAAAGTTTTTAAAATGAAAAATGAAAAGATATAATATGAGTAATGTTAAGGAGTAAAGTGAACAAAATTAAAATAAATAAATTAGTTATATAGGTTATTGTACAAAAATGATTGAAAAGTAGAATAATTATATGAGAACATGTTTATATATAATTAAAAAATGCAATAGTAACGGAAAATGAAAGGTTTTGGTTT
This sequence comes from Annona squamosa, assembly GCA_035584095.1. Lineage (NCBI taxonomy): Eukaryota > Viridiplantae > Streptophyta > Magnoliopsida > Magnoliales > Annonaceae > Annona > Annona squamosa. The sequence continues at coordinate 67,610,809 of JAXCLR010000050.1, forward strand.
GAAAAAATTTTTACATAGTCAAATGTGTCCTAAGTAATTTTTTTACAATTTATGTATGAAGCTATTATGAAAGTAAGTATTACTTGCCTATTATTTTAATTGAAATGATTTTTGCTACATTGATGAAACAAGAACAAGATGACTGGAATGGATTTGTATTTCATCATTGATACAGAGGTTTGATTCTTTCTCGAAGTACATGTGCCACTAGCCAAATCGCCGACTGGGTCCAAAAATATATTTTTTGTTTTTTTGAAATTTTTTATAAATATACTAATCTAATTATATTTAATTTATAAACTAAATTTTACTATTTTTAGATATATATATATATATATGTTTGTTTTGGTTATTTAAAATGGCTACGGTACTCAGGTAGTCAGGTGTCTAAAAATTCAAAATAAATATATACTCATATTCATAAATGGTAAAAATTTAATTTATAAATTAAATATAACTAAATTAATATAATTATAAAAAATTAAAAAAAAAAACAAAAAATAAATGTTTTTGGACCGGTGAGAGATCACCAACCCGTTTGAAAAGATCGGTAGTCGGCCAAGACAGGTCCGCGGAAACAGAGGTTGGATTCCCAATGAGTCTGCTTCGCTCCCGTCTCTGTGCCTTGGACCATGAAAGGGATGCTGCGATAGAAACCCCCATTGATGGTCCGACACCTTTTTGACGCCAGGACTGGTTTGCTTGCCTGCTTGCCCTACAATAGCTGATACGTCGTTGTCCTTTTAACTGCACCATGTGGAGAGGGAATTAATGGAAATAGAGTGCTATTATGCTCATCGCACACGAGAATTTAAGCTATCCACCCCCAACAAATGTAGCTGAATATAGTTAATATTCGGGTGCATGCATCTAAAATGCGACTATATTACATTAAAGTTATTTTATTCAGTGGCCTGATCACGTGTAGGCCGGCCACACTTTTTTTTTTTGTAAACATATTAAGTTAAGTGTATTTAATTTATAAATTAAGTTTCGCCATTTTGAATTTAAACATAAGGGCATTGTAGTAATTTCACATGCACAGAAAACTATCACAATCCCTAATTTTTAAAAATAAAAAATACATAAACATATCTGAAAATTGCAAAACTCAGTTTTATAGATTAAATACACCTAACTTAACATATCTATAAAAATAAAAAGTAGGTTGAATAGTCAGATGCAATTAAATGATCACGCCATTTTTAGTTATATTTTATTTAGATGCAAATACTTAGTTACTTTAGAGTTAACGGCATTTTATTAAGTGTAACATTTTATAACAATAAGATAAAAAAATATTTATTACTGTTTTTGCAATCTGGCTGCAAATAATAATAAAACTTTAATTACAATTAATATAAAACTTAGCTACATTCTGTGACACTAAGAAAACGATTTAGTGATCTAAGTCAATGGAAATGACTTGGGCTTAGTTTGGAGATTAAGAAGTTTTTTTTATTGTTTTATCTTTATGTTATCTTTTGATTTTTTATATCTTTTGTAATTAAATCATAACCAAATGATTTTTCTATTTGTCTTAACTAATTAGAAAAATTCTATCAGCGATGGACAAACGCTACCTATATCAGGAGAAACTCATCACCAAAAGGGTTCAAGAAGAAGAGCAAACCTTGGACCTCTGACATGTAGCCCACGGATGTGAACTAACAAGGCTAAGCTAGATCATGAAGATTAAGAATTGGATGTGAATATTTTTACAACCATTTTATTAAAATTTAATATACTAATTTCTATTTTTTTATTATTTATATTTTTAATCATGATTTATTTCTTTACCATTAAAAATTCAATTATTTTTCTTTATTAACATAATTTCTGATCATGGCGTTCAACCAGATTGCATCTTTTTTACTTTTCTAATTTTTTAAATATATTTTTTCACTTATTTTCTTCATTCGCAACCGGAATTAATTTCATTAAAACTTCCAATCATTTCTATATTTATCGCATTCATTTAACTCAGAATCTAAAGTCATTTAGACTAAATAATCAAATAAGCTAAAAATTAAACATTTCCGGGAGCGAATATGTGCCATTCGCTTTTAGAGTGGTATAGGTTAGAATTATCTCTAGTTCTTTACAAGTGGATGGAATGGAATTCAATACTAAAAAAATTGATATGAGTGACAGAAGAATGATATTATCGTAAAATAAATAATGTTAAAATAAATAGAAATTAATAACCAAAAAATAAGATTGGAAAAAGTAAAATTGTTATATACTACATATACTAAATGGCCTTATAGAAATGAATTTTCTATAATAATACATGTTTGGAATTTCTTGTTTTCAAAAAAAAAAACTTTTAAAATTTTTAATATGATATTAAATTTTTAATACATAACAAAGACTAGAAACAAAACAAAGAAACACTAGAAAACTGAAACCACCTAATGTTGCATAGTAAATTATCAAGGATCCTAATATAGTGTACTCGGGTGCACTTAGGCTCGATGCACCCGGGTGCTTTAACCTATTTTTTTTTAAAAAAATTGAAACTTTTTTTATACAACTGTTAATCTAAGTGTATTTAACATGCGTATCAAGTGTTACTATTTTTGGAGATTTTTAGATTTTTATTTTTAAAAAATCAGTAGCGTTTTTACTAATTTAAAAAAAAAATAAAAAATGATTAAATGTAACTGGGTGCACCGAGCCTAAGTGCACCTTGGTGTAAGGAATCATATTCTAATCATCAATGATTTAATGTAATATTGTTTCACATAATGTAGAATTCAAATTCAAACATTATACTACCACAACTTATTTGGGAAGAACCTAATGTGATATGAAGATACAAAAAAAGGATCACCTACCACTTACACTGTTAAATCACGCATAGAATAGATGTGTTCCACCCAAGACCTATAAGGGAGAAATTTTCTCCATTATTTTAATAAAAAATTCGATTTGAAAGTGATTTTCACAGCATTGATAAGAACACTACTACAGACAAGGTGATTTAACTAGACAAGATTTCATGACTTGCTCAATCCTCTGAGTGGTTGATTGGAAGCAAATACAAGAAAAGAAAAATAATATGCAATAGATAAAGAGGTAGTGCTTAAAAGTAAAAATAATGAAGAAAAATTACAAATCAACCCTTGAAAGATGAAAATAATTTCCAATCCTATTTCGTTGAAATCACCCAATGAGTCCCAAGTCCATAAAGCAACTCATATGGGCATAAACAGATCTTCATCTTCCAAATTAAACGAATTGCAATATTTCAAATGATGAGTATGTTTGAAAAACGATAAAACTTTTAATAAAAAATTTTTGGTATATAAGTTTTTTAAAGATAAGAAAATGATGTGATATAATAGGGATAATGATAATGAGTAAAGAGAATAAATTTAAAAAATAAGTTAGATGTATGAATAATTGTATAGAAATGATTGAAAATATAATAATTATATAGGAAGTAATGAATAAATAATTAAAAAATATGAAAGTTAGAGAGAGCTAAAAATTTTAGATATTAACAAACATCCTTATGAAAATAACTCCGTAGCTATCTACCAGATGCGCGAAAGGTCAATTTAGAGGATTGGGTTTGCCAGCACCTGACTTACAGAATCAGTTAGCTACTGGCACGCACGCATGCATGCACCAGGGAGAAAAAATGATGTGGCTAGTTTAAATTTTAGGCCGCCCATTTAAATATTTTATTGTGGCCGGTGCCAACCCACGGAAGTCTTCGTTGCACATGCTCATCCGTCCTCGCTGCACCCCTACCCTGCCTCTCTCCAAAAATTTTTGATCTTTGGCAAACATAATTTTCGATGCAAAAATTATCATTTGATTGGCTAAGACTTTTAGAGATACAGAAATTTTTATTGCAAATTCTCTGCTGGATCTGTGCCATGAAAGGAAAGAAAAATTTCTACTGCAAGGAATCCGTGGCAAATCGGTTTAGGCTTTTAGCAACTACATTTGATTGGGTTGCAAAAGTTTTTGTCAAAGACAATCAAATACTGAATAATAGCAACCCGCAGTTATCTTTTTTTGATGAAACAGTTTCAATTCTATTCAAAAGAAGGACACAAGGTCCAAGTAAAGATGATTTACAGTGAAATTGGATGGGCATCCCCACCACGAAGAACAATCAACAGGATTAGTTGCTGCAAAATCAGCAGCGCTATGAGCTACCTCATTGCCCGATCAGATTACATGTGAAAAGCTTACATCTCTAAAAGACGTAGCTTTATCTAAGATCTCTTCTATCAGAGTTCCAATGGGAGAGAGAGAACTGGACATTCCTTGCTGGAAAAAGAGACCAGCAACAGGAAATCACTCTCTATTTCGAGCTGCTGAATTCCCATCTCGGACACCCCCTACGCACGCCAAATCTCCCATATAAACACTGCATGAAATACAATCATGTGCAATCTATTTCGTACTAGAGCGCAATTGTGAGAGTGCGCATATAAAAAATATGTTTGAGGAAAAAAAAGAAAACAAGTTAAGGATTTGAAAATTGAAGTCAATTAGTATTGCAGGAACATTTTTAATTATTTGTGATATCACTGTCATATGACAGTAACAATCGAACCGGCCTTGATCATTTTCTTACTAATTAATTCTACTGATTAACAGATTATGCATCGGGATCTGAAAATGGCACAAATTACAAAAGGATACAAAAGAAGACAGCTTCCTCCAAATTAAACAATACCCAACAGTATACCGATGAAGAGTACCGTCGAGCATGGGAACGAAAGCAATTAGAAATCAGCGTCCGTATGTACTCAAGTACAATGGATCGATCATCAGCGCACCGTTCTTAAATGGTGGTGACTCATCTCCAGCTGGCCCTTGGGTACTGGAAGGAAGGTCATGGTGGATAGTGGATACGGGTAAAACTTGCATCTGTGCCTCTGTGGGCTCAGTCGGAGTCTATCATGTTTTTATCTTATTTTTAAATGCTTCTATCTTTATCCTATTTGAAGTTAGTGGGTTTGAGCCTTCCTCTATCTTATCTTTTTCTGTAAATCTTACCTAGAAATTTATGATTAACGTAATAATAAAATAGATTTAAAACACGGTTATTGAATACACTTCTTAATATATAAAATAAAATAACTTTATGTATATTTTTTAAGTTATAATATATTTTATAATGGCATACAATATTTAAATACATATTAGAAGTTTAGGTTGTTTCTGAATACCTAAACTTTGGAACCAATTCTCTTCAACTTGCCCGAGATATTTTTTTATTTAAATACTACATTACTATGAAGTTAGAAAAATAGAAACTTATTCTATGATTAGAAAAAAATAAAAACTTGTGCTACTCATTTACTATAACAAATATAAGCAAAAGTGACAAAAATGATGGTTATCTAATTAAACAATAATGATTGTTAAGTTGTCGTATTATTATTATTATTAGTATGCATAGTTTCATTGATGTTAAATTTATGTAATGCTCAACAGTTGTATTGCAGCGGTTTTTTGTTGCTAAAAAACAGACTTGCTGATGTGATTTTAAGGTATGCAGTGAAAGTAGATCGGAGGTGCACCCGAGCGTAGCTGCATTATGAATTTCTTTCTAATAGCCAGATAGATATGGTGGGACCATAAGAAACATATGATAGGGTGTTATGATGCAATCAGATATATATGCAACGAGATATAACATGGATGACAATACCACGTGGCTGATGTTTAGCTGGTAACAAGTTATGGCAGCCAGCAGCATATATAGCATGGTCCACCGCTGTCCCCTCTTTGCATTTTCTTTATCATCTTTTCTTCTTGCAAGAGCATGCAGCTGGCTAACTAATAACTAGTAACTGCCAATTAAGTAGAATTTGTACTAATTATTTTTTTCTCACTCCTGTTCATTGACTTCATTCAGTAGCTTTCTTTTCGCCTGGTTAATTAACTACTTGGATGAAAATGCAGAAAAAAAAAAGAAGAAGAAGAAAAAATGAAGCTAAAAGTACCGTGTAGGAGATTATTTAAGTATAAGATTAAAAAATCAAATAGTTTGATGGGTTTTACTTCTACGAAACTGGCTGGATATATAGTATTCAATTAATTAGTGGGACCATTTTGTTAAAGCTCCTCCACTTTTTGTTAATCAAAAAAAGCTCCTCTACTTAAGAGAAGATGTATTTGACAGAAAGAATTAATTTCAAGGGATGAATTCCTTCAAATTTTCAAAAAGAATTAGTAGAATTATTGGTTTAATAAACTAATGTTTTAATTTATTAAGTAAATCTGAATTGGTTATTAAGATTAAAAATATATATATCCAAGTAAGAATGCAACTCTTACGTTGATACAAGTTTCGATTGAACATAAAATAATTCACTTATTTAAAAGTGACACTCTAACCGTTTAAAATATTCATTGTTAAGTGATGTTATTTTGTAGCATATATCACTGCAACAAATTTCAATTAATGCAAATAAATTTTTATTGCATATAACATATATTTACTGACATTAGATATATTTTAGCGATTATTTAAACTTCAAATAGTTGATCACTTCTGAATGGTGACCTTTAGTTAAACATAGTCATTTTTTTGATTAAATGTAACCAAAAGTAACATTTAACGTAGATACAAATATTAATAAAATGTTGATTGTACTTACTATAGGATTTGGTTAAGCTCAATTAACTGCGGCTTTATTAAAATTTTTGCACTCAAAGAGTGGCCGCATATGTTTCATTTGTTTAAATACAATATGCATAGTAACATATTATTTATATTATTAGCTGAACAAGTATTTTTAATATAAGGACTTGAATCTTATAAATTAGTGAAATATTAAGTCAACAGTAAAATAGGCTCTTTAACGAAAAAGCAACAAGAAAATAAGGCGGAACCATCCAAGACATATATACGGATAATTATTAAAAAGAAGTACTTACAATGCTAATTAAGTGAGCAGCATTGTGCAGTGGGTGCATTTCGAATTGACTTCCTTTCAAAAATAACCAAAACAAAACCCCTTTAGCAATCAGGATAGAATGCCCTTGAGATAAAACTATCCATGGCATGGGCTGCAAGACGGGATTTCTGTTCGCAACCGGTGTAAGGTTCGAATCCCATGTGGGATTCTGAACTATATTTGGGGTGGGGACATGTGGTCCTCCTTTATACTTTGATGAGAGCTAGTGGTCTTCTCATTTGATTTGTGGAAGTTTGTTGTCGTCTTTTATTGTAAGCTTGTTAGAATTGTTTCAGGATTTGAATGTAATATGAATTGAGATATGATATAAAATATCCTCCAATAAAAAAAAAAAACTACCCATGAATGCCATCAAGTTCACCTAATAGCTAGATTTTGACGTTTGGACTCAGAGATGTGGGATCATATATTTTGATTCTTGTACCTCTCCGAAGACATGTCTAGAAAAGATTAGTTAGAGAAACATGTCAGACATCCAAATCTCGACAGGCCACTTTTTCATGATTTAAGTGTCTTTTCCACGTAAACATGCTTTGTTCCGGCGCCAATTAAGCATGTTGTCCCCAGCCATAATATAAGCCGCATTATTACGGGCCAAAATATATGGTTGAACAACGCCCAAATTCATGAGTTTTTGCCTCTGAAATAAGCAAAACTACGGTTGATGATCGGTCTTCGGCCCCATTTTTCCACTTAAGAGGAAAGCATGCGTGTGTGTGGAAAAATTGAAGAAAAGAGGTGAAAAAACAAATCTGAGAAAATGTGGCCAAAAATTTTTTTTAAAAAAAGAATTGATGTGATCTGACTGGAATAATATTTAGAAATGAAATGGATCTAGACAAAAATAGGTAGAAATTTTTATGCGAATGTGAGAAAATGAGAATTAATAATAAATCAAATGATCGAATAATTAAAATACCAAAGTACATTAAATGTAAAAATTAAAAAAAAATTGAAACAGATTTCCTTACTTACAAGGGGAATGGATCGCACCATCAGTCCATCACTATAGGAACTTTCATATCACTGATAAAATTAAAAATTTGAAATTTTTTTGTGTGAATCGAGACGATCGCTGTAGCCGAAAATTAAAACTGAGACTTCACTTACTCACACATCGATGTCAAACTAGTTAATATAGATGTTAGCAGACTTTTTGATTTTTGAAGATGCCTAATTTCGTTGAGAAAACCGAAACACTGGTTGTCGTGCGTTTACAAGATTGTGGCATTTAGCCAAAAGCAATGCAGGCCTGCATGCATTCACCTTGTTGGGAAAGAAAATTTTCCCTTCTTGGTTGCTAAATTCGTTGTCATTAGGTGTACCTCGGTTAGGTTCAACCTATTAATCGGTAGACCAAAATGGGGTTTAAGGCTGCAGGGTTGAGATTTTTTTTTTTTAAAAACTTGTCAACTCGATTTTATCGTCTGTTTAAATAGATAAATTTGCTCATGGATTAAGATTATAAACCTCTGTTTAAATTAAAAGGATTGGTCATGGATTAAGATTATACAGCCCAAAAGCCCGATTATTGCTGATTATTTCAAAAGTTGTGCATAATGATTGGACAATGGAATTACTATTCCAATTAAAAATAAATATGAACATTGACCTTTTAAATTGAAATAAATCACCAAATCAGAAATATTTTTATTGCTTTTATCAAAATGTGTATGGGGAGAATTGAGAACAAATTTTACATCTAGAGTAATTTGGAAATGTGAAAAAATGATATGATGTGATATAATATGGGTAATAAGCAATAATAAAGAGAATAAAGTAAAACTAGATAAATTAGATATATGGGTACTTGGGTAGAACTAATTGAAAAGGAAGATAGTTATTTTTAGTAGATAAAATGTATAAACTTTTAAAGGCTTTTTTTTATCATTTTACTAACATTTCATCTATTACAATCAAGCTTAAGCATTATTATAATTATTTCATCAAAAAAATTCTCGCAATTATTAAGAGAGAGACCACATGTTCCCAATTACCAAGAAGAAGATCAAATGCTTCCATCATGGGAATGAATTTTGAATCCATGTGTCTATAATGTCTACTAACTTTGTTGACTACTTGGCATAGCAAAAGTTCAAAAATTGAAATGAAAAAAAAAGAACTTAAATTTTTTTTAAAATACTCATGTTTATGGAGGATTGGTATTTAATCATTATTCATTCATATATAAAGAAATATTAAAGTCAATTGGCAACCAGGTAAGATTAAAGTTAATTGGAAACCAAGTCAGCCCGATTTTTAATGAATTAGGGTTAGGAATTTCAATCCACCAATCTATTTTTATGACCCATATAACCTATTTAAATAAACAAATTGGTTATGCATTGCGCTTATCTAACATGCCAATCCTATCCAACTTGCTTTACTCGTTAGTCCACAAAGTTTGTTTATAACTTATAATATTTATTTTACAAGTTATACATAATACTAATAGAACTAATATTTTAATTAAGAATACATAGGGCAGTTATTTTTTTAAATTCAATTTAGATGACTAACATTTGAACCCTTTGTTGATTATGTAGAATTATTTTTTAAATTGGAGTAATGATACAGTTAGTCCGAGCAAAGAAAACCATTTCTTAATATGGGCAAAAAATTATTTTTTACTTTTTTTGAAAATGAGTATATATTTTTTCAAATTTTAAAAATATGGGTATTTTAGTCATTTTTAATGGTAAAGTTAACTAAAATATTTTTGCGTTTAAAAAATCAAAAAATATATTCAAATTTTTAGAAAATTTAAAACATCATTTATAGATTAAATACACATAAATTAATAGTTCTATAAAATATTTTTAAAAAAGTAGAGGCCTTTTACCCAGGCTAACTAGATCACTATTCTTTAAATAGTTTATCATTTTACCGAACCTATTAACAACTCCTAGACTAATTCCTTTATATTAAATAATTAGAACTAAGGCTAAAGTTTTAGATTTTCTGGATATATATATATTTTGAAATACAAAAATCAATGGTTTTAGATGTTGTTGGATTCATTTTGCCCATAAAGGCTGTTAAGTTTTGAAATTCTTATATATATACACATTCAAAAAAGTCTTTTAGTTAAAGAAATGTTCTCAAATGCAATAGAGTTGATTTTACATCATTATCAATGTGGGGCTACACCAAAAATTGGTTGCATATATTATCACGAAAATCTCCATGAAATTGGTTCTTAGGGCTAATTACCACGAGTGGTGGGGCCCCACATTCTAGACAATTTTGACTATTTCGTAGTTGTTATTGCCTGCAAACTCCTCTTACGGCCTAAGCTACGGGGGCATGGCCCTTGCGTCGTTAGTCCCTTTCGAGCTCATGAGGCTCTCTTCCACCACCTCATATCCATCGAATGCATCCCCAACATGTTACAACTCGTTCTTAGCTTCCCTCTTCCGTGGGTTGAAGACTATAAAAAGGGTACTTGCGACCAAAAGAAAGGTTACACAATCTGTTCTTGAAGAACACTGCTACTGCCTTCTATATAAATTGTAATTCTTCTTTTCTAGGGGTCATCTTATAATTTTTCGCACGCAGTGAAATCTCTCTTCCCGTGGTTGTCTCAATCCCTTTCAGGCTTTCCTTTTCCAGATGAATTCATGTTTTTCCTCTATCTAGTTTTGTGTTGCTTTATTTAATTTATAATGACTTCGTTTTGCAACCGACCCTTGACAATTCTAACCCTCATTAGTAGTCTATCCAAGTCTTTAATTAGTATATTTAAAAATTTAACAAAATGAGTGTCGTAGATATGAATGGATTAATTTAACTCATATACAATCATAAAATTTCAAATAAATATTTGCATAAAAAGAAATTTCGTCAAAATTTTAAATCTTGTGAAAAAATAAAATCTTTTATAATAAAAGGAAATTAAAGCTTAAAAGCTAAAAGGCCAGAATCTTAATGATATAATATCTAAAATGATTTACAAATATGTAAAAATAACATAATAAAATGATTTAATTCTATATATTAATTTTAAAGTATTATTTTCAACATCTAAGCTATCTAGAATATCATTATTATATGAACAAATAATTCTACAAGGTATTATTATATTTTACTATATATGTGAGTGAACCTAAATATTTTTCCTAATTTACAAATAAATATATTTAATTTTAAGCAAATATGGACCATTCAAATATTTGATTTAAATGAAGCTTAGATTTTAATAAAACAAATTATGTTAAATATGATAAACAGATTGAATTTTGTACAAATCGGTAATATATTAAAAATAAATTGACTTATATGGAGCTGCTTCTAGAAGCAAAACACTTGAATCATGATTTTTATTATATTTTAATGCATATGTAATGCATCTAAGTATTTTTCATAATATAATATTTTTAAACAAATGTAACCATCTACATCTCTAATTTAGATAAAACTTAGTTTCCTAACTAAGCAAATGATATTAAATGTAACGGGTATAATAGATTTTACATTATTATTGAGGTAGTGCCAAATGGATAAAGGCATAAATGGTTACATAGAAGCTGACTCCATATATTATAATGTCACGAAAATCTCCATGCAAAAGGTCTTTAGGCTAGTTGACATAAAACATGAATTAAACCCATATCATTTATCATGTTTGGCACTACTTATCAAAATTGAAGAATGGATTTAGGTAAGCACCATATTCTAGACAATTTGATTATTTTGTAGTCTATCCAAGTCTTTAATTAATACATTTTCAAATTTAACAAATTAACCATTGTTAGTTATGATGAATGGATTAATTTAATTGAGATATAGGGAAATTTTTTAGTTGAGATTTTTTTTGAAATGCATAGAATATAATGTGGTATAATAAAAGTAATGATTAAAAGTAAATAATTTGTATAGAAAATGCAATAATTGTAAGGGAAAATAGCCGAAAAAATGGGATAGAATTTTTTCCACTTTCCAAACAAAACCATTGTAAAGCTTTAGCAAAACCATTTATGCATATCTTTCCATAATATTATAATCATGAAATCATTTCACATTTTCAGATATTTAAATACATCATCACTAATTACAATATAAACTTTGTTGGCCTTGTATAATTAATGGCATGTTAATCTCAATAATGAAACTAAAATTAAAAAAATAGAAGAACACTTATAATAGTTTAGACCACCTTATCATAAATAGTTCAGATCACCTTATCATATTTTTATTCTCTAAGTACACAAGTCAACTTCAATATAGAAGTTACAATAATATAGTTAATTTAACTATCTTCTAGATTGATAATAAGTCACATGTGGTCTCATAAAGTAATTAATATCTTAATTCATTTCCACATAATTTGATCACCATCAATACCAAGGTAGCACAACTTTTCTTTTTGGCTATATCACTATCAATGAGAAGGCAATACAAAATAAAATTATGAATAAAAAACAACAGGCTTAGCACATTTGCATGAGAACCAATTTTTTCAAATTATTTTGCAATTTGTAGCTTTGAACCCGAGCAGCAAGTCTTCAAGAAATTTGAGACTTTGAATGTCCATTAAATAATCTTACAACGAAGAACTTGGAGCCTTTAGCTCTTTCATTTAAGTGTTTCTCTTGATTCCTTCTATCTATCACACATCCTCCTTTTATAGCCTCCTAGTTACTTAAGATGTGTCTTAGAAGATAAGCTAAAAGATCTCCAAACGTACCTAGATTCTTCAAAATTTGCAATTCTATTAACTAGAAAACATCATATATTTTTAGTTAAAAAGATCGACCTTTTATATTGTCTGCTTAGACAAAGTGATTTTGCTACTAAAAGGTCAACTTTTTTCCTTATTTGTTTCGAATTAGAATTTATGGAAAAAATTCTTATTTCAAACATATTAATCCATTCATTATAATCATAAAAGCATATACCAACCATTATTCCAAGTTAAGCACACTTCAAATACATATCTTGCAAATCATTCCAAATGAGGTTATCACAAAAGCATATCTTAATATTTATTTCAAGAAATTCTCTAAGCATATTCTATTCTCAAAATAAACATGAATATTAACTTATCACAAGTCATGTCACATCTAGGCCTATTAATAGTCACGGACAACCTGTCAACATACTTGTCCAACTCATTAATAATTGGATTTGGAGCGAAATTTTTAAATAAATAGTTTATGATTTACCAACCAGTTCAACTATTTAATTAAATAAATGGATTATGATTAAAATTTTACAATCCGTTAGCCTGTTTGGTGACTCATTTAACTGGTTTAACCCATTTAACCCATTAAAGTCTTATATATATATATACAAAACCCTAATTAAAAATTTTCCACTACAAGTCGCGCTTTCTCCCACCACTGTAGTTTTGAAAATTTCCCCTGGAGTATTTACCTCCACGCAGCTTCTCCTACTTCCATTTTACTAATGCTCAAAAACACCTCGATGAGTTGACGTTGATCCAACGATCGTCTACCACGACCAGCTCCATTTTCCCCCCAAATTTTTACTTCATGTTACATTTTTCCCTGGGCAATGAAAACACCTGTCTGAACGATCCTTGCGACTATTGTTGTTGGGACATTGGTCATCTTCAGCACCGCCACGTAGCTTGACGACAGAGGTATGGTGAGTTTTCAACACAATCTTTTTAGTTATCAAGATTATATTTAGTAGTCTTTTAACTTATTTGCAACAATACACAAGCCATTGATAACTCATTAACTTATTTATTAAATGGTTATAAATGAATTAGGTTTGAAATTTTTTAAATGGTATAGAATTAGGATTAAGCTTCAAACCATCAAGCCCTGTCTGTTAACACTGCTAGCCCCATTAATCACAAAAGAATAATTTCACAATCACACTACACTACTCACAATCACATCTGCCATAAAAGAGCAAACTTTAAGCATACATTCAAAATCAAGATTACAAAATTCAATTTATTTTTGTCATCATGAAAACCATCCAAAAAGGATAACCGCTTGATCTAATAAACTTTTTGCAATGTGTGTTTGGAAGGTGATAAAATTTTTAATGAAAAACTCTTAAAAATAAAAATTGTAAAATAATGTAGTATGATATAAGTAATGATGAGGAGTAAAGAGAATAAAATTAAAATAAATAGATTAAATGTATGAGTTGTTGTGTAAAAATGATTAGAATTTAGGGTAGTTATTATGTAAAAAATAATTAAAAAAATATGATAATTGCATTGAGTGAAAAGTTTTAAATTAAAAAGTAAGTGTTATGAATTGCCAAACACACCATATCAAAACTTTTATGTTCAAATTAGAGAGATTAATCTTGCTTTAGATCACGTACATGGAAAATACGAAGAATTAGGAATTAATTTGATCTTGCTCATTGAAGAAGGGCAGATTCTTCAATCATCCTGCTTACAACAATAATACTACAAACTGACAACCATTATTCATGAACAGCCAGAGCAACTGCAGCACATTTGAGAATCATTCTCAACGAATTTCTACATTGGCGATTATTTATTATTTTTTTCTGCCACTTATTAATCATTAAAGCTACTGGTCGTATACGAAATCATAAACAAAAGAAGATGGTCTGAACCTGGGCACTCGCAGGCACTTTAGCATTGACTCCCCTATTGGAACCTAGCAATATTGTGCTGTCATCTATGATTAGCTTGTGAATTATTTCAATTACTCCCCCACTCATGCCTATTTGATATTCGGTTGTTCCCAATTAGCCATTAATTCCTTTATAATATATCCATGATTCATCTATCCCAATTAGTTGGAGTGTGGAATTTTCTTACGGTTGTTCGCGTTAATTTGCATGACAAGAACAGGACAAGATGACAGGGGATGCAATGCTTATGTGAAATATGATCGATGATGAAATGTAATTATATTAACCTCGTCTAAAAATAAATAAATCAGCGTCCCATAAAGAAAATAAGGGTTTGTTTGGAAATTTAAAAAAGTTGTCAAATTAAAACTTTTCACTCTCAATAACTACTCTTTTTTTAATTATTTTTTACACATATTTCTATACAATAACCATACTTTTCAATCATTTCTACACAACTACCAATACAACTAACCTATTTATTTTAAATTTATTCTCTTTATTCC
>JAXCLR010000050.1:67645860-67657318 GCA_035584095.1 Annona squamosa
TAGAAAAATTAGTTAAACCCATTAATATAAACATAAGAAATTTATAATAAGTTATGTAACCATTCATTATACACAAGAAGAACATCATAACAAGATTTTTTATATGCAGCTAAATGTAAATTTGGTTGTTTTTGACATCAAATGTAGGAAATTTCTACACTATTTGTAGCTAAATTCAATTAACTACTTTAAACTTTATTTTTAGCTGCATTTGTTATACATAATGATTGTATTTAACCAAATGTCATAACTCTTAAGCAACGAAAGAATCAATTGCAGCTAAATCCATGTAAATGCAGCCAAATAATATTATTGTAAGAAGGTGATGCATTAGTTAATTCTATGGCATTAGGCTTCTTACTCTCGGTTGGTTTTTTAAGTTTACATTTTTCTTAGGTTGCGTAACTGATATTATCTTCCATCCTAGGCAGCTATATATAGCTCTTCAAGTTTCCCAAGATTGAAAATGACATTACTAGATTATAAGTACCAGCATCCCCACCTACATTGGACCAGGTAAAATTGCATGCACATTATTAGTTTTCAAAAATTGCATTGATACATATATAGTTAACCTAAAATTGAAGGTGTGTCACTTCTATTTAAAAATTTAGAAAATGATAGAAAATACCCCTGTAAACGAATGAAATTATAAAATATAAAAAATGCCTTTAAAATATAAAGAACTTTTTACAAGGCCATTTTCGTTTTTATTTTTTTTTACAGAAGTTATATGCCTTAAATTTTAAATAAATTATGTAAGTACAAATGTAATTTTTTGAAACTAGTAACATGTCTACGATTTCACCTAAAGTGTGTGTGCGTGTGTGTATATATATATATGGAAAATGTGCAGTCCACGCACTATGGGCCCCACATAATTATGAATGGAAAATCCACCCCTCCAATTGTGTTTAGAATTATTCACTATATTAGCATACCAATCTTCATCTAAGTACAACATGTGTATAGTCCCCATCTTAAAATGGTGTCAAATCAATGTCATAAAATAATTCAAAATAAATATCAAGTTTAAAATGATATTTTCAACATCTAAACCATCTATAATATAATTTTTATATGGATAAATAATTATATAAAGTTTCATTGCAATCTAATATGTGTAGGGCAATACAGTGCAGACCGCTGTAAAATAGGTCTCATGCATATTTGCATGGAATGAAACTTTATACAATTATTTATCCATATAAAAATCATACTTTAGACAATTTAGATGTTGAAAATACCACTTTAAACTTAATATTTATATTAAACTATTTTACTATGTTAATTTTGCACCATTTTAAGATGGTGGACCACGCACATGTTGGATTTAAATGAAAACTAATATGCTAATAAAGTGAATAATTTTAAATACAATGGGCAAGTGAATTTCTCATTTATGATCATGTAAGGCCCACATTGCATGCACCGTAATATTTTACATATACATATATAGAGAGAGAAAAACCTCTATATATTAAGTAAGGCTTCGGCTGCAAGTAAACTGTGCCAAAACTGAGGCTTCCATCTAGATAACCGCAGACGAAGATGCAATCATGTACTGAATTTCATTAAAAAAAAAAAAAAAAAACAAAGTGGTGGGCCATCAAGAAACAAATGTATTCGAAACATGTTCACCCGTGTATCACATTGTTGTCCACTCGATTGGTGGGCAAACTTTGACTTTCTTTCAAGCACATCAAGGTTGGTTCCACATGGAATATTGTTGGCTGGAGTATTCTCAATGAATTTACCACATCAATCTGTTAGCTGGAGTATTCTCAATGAATTTATCACATCAATCTGTTTGCTGGCGCGATTAATGTGCTAAATATGTAGGGCCACTGATCATGATCGATCGGAAATTAGACCGGTCATACAATTGACTTGCTTGTATTTTTTTAGTTTTATTTTTTGAAATTACAAATCTTGATGCAAAAAGAACATTACAGACCGGTATGAAATGTCCTCATTTTAGATCCAAAAATATTTTTTTTGTTTTTTTCATTTTTTAAAACAGTTAATCTAGTTATCTTTAATTTATAAATCAATTTTGAATATATTTATTTTGGATTTTTAAACATAAGAGTATTTGAGTCATATTTCAATAATTTAAAATGACTAAAATATCCCTATGTTTAAAAATTCAAAATAAATATATACACATTTTCAAAATTAATAAAAATTAGTTTATGGATTAAACACAACTAAAATAACAATTTTATAAAAAAATTTAAAAAAACATGTGCTTTAGACTCATCTGAAATGGCTTCATTTCAAATTGGTTTGAAATGATCAGGCCTCAATCTAGATATATTATTCATAAATCAAGATTTATTATTTTTGATATGTTTGTATATTTTTTTAAAATTTTTTGATGAAATATTTTTTTATCTTTTGTTTTTTGAAATTGTAAATTTAAATTTTTTTAGATTTTAAACACTTGCAGTCATTTTAAAAAGTAAAAAAGACCATAAATCCTTGTATTTAAAATTCAAAAGACATATATAAACATATAAAAAATAAATTTTGGGAATGCTTTTATAAAATATTCTGTCATATAACTCCATTTATTTTTAACATTGAAATAGTTGATAGAAAATCTATTTCATCTATTATGTTTAGCATCATTTACATTATCGTCAGAGCTTTTTATTTGTTTAATATCACTATATATGGGTCTCATATTCAAATATGTAAAATTAATATAATAAAATGATTTAATGCTAAATATTAATTTTAAATAATATTTTCAACATTTAAATCTTTTAGAGGTAGTTTAGAGATGGGATGGGATGAGAATTTAAGATGAAAATGTATTAGGAATGGGTAAAATTGTACTAAGAATACATAAAAGGTATATTAAGAATGAGTAAAAGTGCAATGGAAAATAAGACATTCTATCACATCCCATTACTAATGTGTGGAAAAATAATTTTGTAAAATATTACTACATTCTAATACATATGTGCTAATTTACACATAAACGCAACTATTTTTGGCAAATATGGCTCATGTACAAATTGGATTTGGATAAAACTTGATCTTTTAGCTAAACAAATAATATTAAATACACTGAATGAATTGGATTTTTCATTAAACATCAAAATTTTAAATTTTAAAAGGGTTACATGGAACTGCTTAGCCTACGTAAATTTTAATTTATGATAATATATATTTAGGTCTATAATTTCAAAAAATAAAAACTTAAAAAGAATAATTTGCAAATAGACCCATATAATTTGATTATAATTGTGAATATACCCATGTAGTTTCAAATTTTGCAAATTACCACCACATAATTTGATAATAATTGTAAATATATTTATATCGTTATGATGTCGTTAGTGCACTATCACAGTATGGGTATATCTACAAAGGTTTCCAAACTATGTAAGTATATTTACAAAAAAATAAATATACTTACTTAATTTCTAAAATTGCAAATATACCTACATAATTTGCAAATCTTTGCAAATATACACACGTTGTAACAGTGCAATAACGACGTTGTAATAGCATGGTTATATTTGCAATTATGGTTAAATTATATGGAAATAATTTATAATTTTTAAAACTGTAGGTATATTTGCAATTATGATTAAACTAAGCAGGTATATTTATAAATCACTCAAAAAATAAGGGAGTAAATGATCGTGACCCCATGTAAGGTGCCTATGAATCTACATTCACAACCACCAACAAGATTGCATAAAGACCAGTCATTTTATAAATTCAGAATCATTTACAAGCTTTAAGTAAGGAATATAAACTATGTGTGGCTAGTGTAGGTGGTAGGGGGCGTTGGGCTCTGTAAATTATATCAAGGGTTCGAGTCCCATCTCGTAGGTGGTAGGGGCGTTGGGCTCCTTAAATTATGTCAAGGGTTCGAGTCCCATCTCGTAGGTGGTTGGGGCGTTGGGCTCCTTACATTATGTCAAGGGTTCGGGTCACATCTCCCTCTCTCTAGGAATGAGTTTTTTCAAAAAAGATCTTCAAAATGGGAGTTTTACAATTTCTTCCCTCATTGTGGAGGTTTTAAGATTTCCTCCCTAGGTGCGGAGGTATTTTAGAAATTTTCCTCTAATGTGTGAGGGTTGTAAATGTGCCCCATTGTAAAATCAAGTTGTCACGTTATATAAATACTAATAAAAAAAAAGTAAGTAATGTAACACATTTTTTGTTTTATTGTTTCATCTTGAAATCATATTTTACTAGATCTATTTTTTATTGCAATAAAAATAATCATCCCAATTAAGTTATAACAAACGTTTTTTTGTGGTGTACGTTATTTGCTCATTCATCCTTTCAAATTAAACTTCATTCAAGTACTTATCATTGTGAAACGAAAATGCGTTGCACTCAGGATGATCAGTTGGCGAGAAACTCCAATTTATACGGATAATCTAGTTCAAAGTGGACTGCCACTAAAGAAGCTATGGTCGTGAATAAAGGCCTTCGCCATAGAACCACTTTCAGAAAATTATTTAATGTTACTAATAGCACGATTGAAAATGCGTTTGTGGACATCGTGGACTTCCATGTGTGTATATATTCAGATAATGACTATGCAGAATCCGTTGTCTTATGCGCTTTTTACTTATTTTATTTTATCTTCATTTATATATAGGCCCGAGCGTATTTTTTTTCAAAGTTGCATCATAACTACTCATGTGTTTATGTTTCATATTGGTGAACTAATGATTAAAATGGAAACCCATAAAGCATTCAGCCGTATGGAAATGCAAAAGTCAATACCAATTATTTAATTATTCTATTTTTATTTTTACTTTTATGTTGTGATCATTTTTCGTATTTTTTCATATAAATATTCTATTTATTTTTTCTTTATTTCCATTTTATCCATATTATATTTATTCCATTTCTGTTCTCCATTTTCCATTTTCCTATAAATAAGCAGAAAGAAAAATCATAAAGAATAAAATACCAAATTTTTCATCCAATAATTATTACATAATAACTGGTAGGGGAGTAACCAAGTTAAGGCCTGTTTGGCCGAGCGATTTCGCGAGTTCATCGCACTTTTTTGCGCAGAACGCAGTTTACACGGTGTTTGGATAGATATTTAAAACCACGATATGGAATCGTAAACGTGAAAAAACTACAATTTGGTATAAGCTCAAATTTCATGCTTTTACAAGTCGCTTAAGCCAACCGCAATTGAAAAGACAAAAATACCCTAAAAATTTATACTTTGTGCAACCTTGTGGCTACTTGCTTTGACGATGGAGGAGCTTGCTCTCCGCGCCATTGTTGCCGGAGCTTCTGAAGAAGACAGTCTCCTCAATATAGTGCTCCACTGGTTTATTCAAATTCATGCACATTCAACCACGTTAATTAATTAAATAATTGAGATTTAATTATTTTAGTGGCCTAATAAAGTCTTATATTACAGAAAAATTAGAAATGCATTTTATGAATATTTTAAAATTTCTTAAGATTTAGATTATTCTTTTATTTACATAAACGTAAAATTCACCTATTTACCTTCTCTTTCATAAAACTTAAAATTTATTTAATAATATTTTCATGGTTTCAATAAAAATATTTATTTTAATGATATGTAAGAAATATTTTTTATTAGTAAAATAATTTCTATGTACTAGCATGAAATTTATTAGAAATATTTTATTTGTCTTTTATTGAAACACTTATAAATTTACTTAAATTTTAAGGTTGTTTGTAATTTGATCAAATAAAAGAATAAACTTGCACAATTGAAGAAACTAAGGGTTTGTGTGGCATTAGGTAAAAGGTAATATACTTTTTAAAATGATTTCATATTTTAACTACTTAATTATCTTTTTTATTATTACTTTATATTTAAAGTATTTTATATTTATTTTATTTTTACTATCTTTACTCTTTAATCATTGAGGCCTGATTACATATGATATATGTTTAACTTATGATATTCATTTTTACTTTATGTTTATTTTATTTTTTGATTTTTTCATAAACATATTTTCGTAAGTATTTTTAATGCATATATTAAGTTTTGTCATTTTGCAATACTTTTACATATTTATTTTTTATTTTTAAAAATCTTCAACTTCGAGGCATATAAGTCATTTTTCAACCCTTAAAAACTTCATTTTTAAAAATTAAAAGTAAATATATAAAAGTATTGTAAGATAGCAAAACTCAGCATATAAATTAAATACACTTACAAAAATATTTTTATAAAGAGAAATTAAAAATAATTATAGTTAGTTAAGCATATATACAACATATTATATGTAATTGAGGTTCTTAATCATTACCCCTATCACATTTCATCACTCTTTTACTTTTTTTAAATATTTTTTTCATAATTTTTTTATCAAATCTTTTTACCTCTTACCTCGTTGAAAAAGAAAACCGACCTTTTCACGGCGATATGATATAAGGGATGAGTTTATTTTTTATTTTAATTATCTATATTTTCACTACGATATATGAAGGCTTGTCTTGTTTCTCTCTTCTCCAAAGTTGTCTTTCATAAGTAACTCATCCAACCAAGTGAACAATTTTTTTTTTTAATTTTTTTAAAAAAAAAGAAAGAGTAGCTTTGAGGGCAAAATTGGCAACAATTTGGTGGCACAATGGCCTGCTGATGGTCATCGACGAAAGGTTGCAGTATATTATTGCAGTAGGTCATCAGCAACAGGTCCTGGGCGACAATTGTGCAACCAACACTGCCAAAGACAACTTTGTTGCAGAGTCATGACATTGATAATCTCCTTATAATGCCTTCTTATTCATTCCAACCTCTTTTTTTTTTCTTTTTTTGAGGGATCATTCCAACCTCTTTTTATTACAACAGCATCTTGTTAAAACCTATGCAGATTAAACAAGCCATCAATCGGTGAAGCCTTTTGTTCCGGTTTTTACTTTTTCACTAGCTAGCTAGTACTTGAAATATCCATTTCTTCCTCCAATAATGAATTGTGACTAGTAATAGTTTCTTTGTGAAATAATGAATTGTGATTTGTGACTAGTAATAGTTTCTTTGTGAGCCACGTCGATAGTCCAAATTAAGTTCAGACTTCTGCGATATGGTACGTACCTATATTTCCTTGCATCAGAATCACGTGTTACTAGTTACGCGTTCCAGCAGAATAATAATTTTTTTTTAAAAAAAAAAAAAAAAAGAAAGAAAAGAAGTTACGCGTTCCACTTTGCTACTATGAAAATCTGGGATCCCTATTGCATGAGCCTAGTCGCAGACGTATACATCTTTTTTTTTTTTTAATAAAACTGTTAAATACACTTAGATTAACACGCCCATGTTTTCTCCGCATTCACATGTAAACTTACCTAGCTAGCTAGCTATCTAAGTTATGAGTAGTATACATAAACAGCATTCACGTGTAAACTTACCTAGCTAGCTAGCTATCTAAGTTATGAGTAGTATATATGAAGATTCATCGAGGTCCGGTTGCTCTGTAATCTTATATATATTTATGTTATCAAATGCGGATCTAAGCTAGATCTGATGCCATCAAATTTTTACTTTTTTATTTTTTCATCTTTTTTTCCGAATTTCTAAATAAAAATTGGTATTTTTATCCGGTAATTTTTCATGCACCACGCATGAAAAAAATTAATTTTTTCATTTAGGAATTTAAAAAATTTTAAAGTACAAAATATAAAATTTGACATCAATCAAATCAAGCTTAAGCTTGCGTTTTAATAAAAATATAAAAAAATAAGGGGGGTTCAATGCCCAGGAGCATTGAAGTAGAACCCAGAATGACATCGAGTTCCACTTTAATATACCTCTCATATAACTGGTTCATTTTTTTTTACTTTATATTTAACATCTTTTTTTAACTAAAAGACCAAGTTTATTCCAATCAAAGATGTGCATCGCTAAACCTTCAAAGAAAAAAAGATGTGCCACATGTGTCAAAAATATATATCTAGTATATATGAATTTATTTACTTAAAAATATATTTATGCATAAATTATGAAAAATACTTAAATATATTCACATGTGTCAAAATTTATGTATGAACTCATTTATCCACATAATAATAATACTTTAGATGATTTATATGTTAAAATGCATTCTTAAACTGGATATTTAGCATCCAACTATTTTATTACATTAATAAACATTTGTAGATGGCATTCATGCACAATAATACTAGATAAATGAAGTTTTCATCATTAAATAAATGATGTTAAATACATAAATGAAATAAAATTTTCATCAATCAATAAGACAACAAAAATGAATAGGACTGCCACAAATGGATTTCATAAAAGAGGAAATAAATGTGTAGATTGTATTATAAAAGGTTAGCCTGGCTAGTTTGGGCACCATCTTCATATATCAATTAGAGTTATATGTGAGCCACATATTGTGAAATGTACAAAAACATGTATAAACTTAGAAAATCACATTAATCTATATATTAAAGTTTTAAAATGAAATTAAATCTTATAAATTTGAAGTTTCAAAATGTTACAAAATCATAAAGGATCACATGATAAATATTTTAGATTGTGTGGTGAAACTACAACCAGTGTTTTGAAAACCGGACCGAACCGGGCGGTCGGACCGGTCGGACCGTGAACCGGTCACAGCCCGGTTCGGTACTGTTACCAGTCCAACTGCGGTTCGACCACCGGTTCAGTCCGGTTGAACCGGAAAAACCGAGAACCGGTCACAAAACCGGTTCAGTGACCGGTCCGATTTTCAAAACATTGACTACAACTCATGAAACTTAGGTTTGTCTCATCCAAAACCTAATGTCATTTATATAATCTAAATTTTAACCTTGACTTTACTTATAAAACATAAGCTCTAACCTTTTTATGAAAATCAAATTTAGGTTGAAATTTACGTTGACAAATTTTCATTTAATGAGCTGTTTGGAATTGCATAAAACTCACCCATTCTGTTAAAACCTTTCAATGTTAGGGATGTCTGACCAAAACGTGTCATTTCATGCTGCCGCAGCAGATTTTCAAACGGGTACTTCTACCATCTGTACAATAAGAAATGACCAGTTTGCTGATGTGGACCTCAATTATTGCTGATTTTTTGGCTGTAAATATGAAATTGACACCAACAATGGAGCATTTGAGTGAAACTGCAATTAATGTTTCATGTGGCAAAAATGCGCCATTGAACCAACGCCAAAATCAGTTGCAATTGGTCAACAGGCCATTAAATACTGAATATTTTCACAGTTGAAAAAAACGTCACCAAAGTTTTGCAGCTTCCCAAACAGCCCCTAAGTTAAAAGTATAAGTATGTATATGGGGCTATTTGGATAGAATAAAAACTCAAAGGTGAAAATAAAACTTTTCAAAAGGTAAGTAGGAAAGAGCAAAGTTTCCGCATCGGGACGCTGCTGCTGCTGCTGCCAGCAATGATAAGGGCTGTTAGCATGGCAGGTTATCACCAATGCGTCATTTGAATTTTTGCGGGTAATTAATGAAACTACGCGGCCATTGGCAGGTTGGAAGGAACCGGTCCGTCAAACTGCATTAATGCTTGCTGTTTCCAATGAATGAAGACGAGTTTTCATTCTTCCATCCAAACAACCCCCTAGTACGAAAACTTTTTATTGTTACCAAGCATGCCAATAATATATTATTTATTAAATTTAAATAAAAATACAAGTTTATATGATATATTTTAGATCAAATATAAAAAGAGAATTCAAGTTCAGATTTGCATGAACCCACTCTGTATAAATCAAGTTTCTGAGGTTCAAGTTCATCATGCTTAGGTTTTTACCAAAATGAGCACACATGGATTTTCTCAGAGTTCAGTAAGCCAGGTTTGGACTCAAAAGTAGCAGAAACTCGAAGCCGAGTTTGAACTCAACGTAGCACAAGTTACATCACATTTTAGATAATGAATTAGTATCTTATAGATTATTATACTAAACAAAAAAAAATTCATGAGTTTAAAATTATTTTTAAGTGATTTTTAATTTTAGGAATAATACGCATCATAGATTATGATGAAATTTGTTTTGTTAACTAAACTAATAATAATAAAACTACTAAAAATTGATTGAATTTGATAAAATTATTGAGATGGGCCTACTCTAGCTTGTCCTGTCAATTCAACCCAACCCTATATATTTGAATTTACATTTCACGCTTGCGTATAAAAATATACCTTTTTATTTCGAACTTTAAAATATTTAAAAAAGTAAAATATATAAAACCAGTGAACTGATCTATCCAGGGCCAATGAAAAATTTAAAATTTTGAGACAAAAATGAATAGAGCGACTCGCAATCAAATATCACTTTCCCACATTACAAAGCCAATACATCATTTAAAACTCATGTGAAAGTGGGCGTCCCCATCTCTCATGGTCATCTGATGAAAGTCATCTCTTTCTTCATTCTAGTTGTGTAAATCCACACATGCAAGCCCATTATAATCATGTGGATAAATGAACACGTAGGCCCGCCCGTCAGCCCTTCATGTCTGCCATTTCCCATCTCATGAAAGCATACGACAGTCGATAGCCCCTTTAACATACATCCGTGCGGATATACTTTCACCGTATGTGTCACGGATCATATGCATGAAATTCGTTCATTGGACTCTTGGCTAATTGGGCTGGGGAGATTCAAAATGTAACAGTTCAAGAAAACCGGACTGGGGAAAGTCCACAAGGAAGCCATGATACAACTACAAAAAGCTCCACTTCAATCCATCACTACTCCATTAAATGATGGGTTAAGACCCATAAACGCCTGGCCTTGGAATGCCCCATATGACTCTCAACCTAATATCTCTGGCCCTCTGTTTTTTAAAAATAAATAAATAAAACACTACAGAATGCATCAGCACTTACATAGCCTAATAATTTGACATCAGTGTGTGTAAGTAAGACTTGGGTTTTAATTTCGAACTGAAGCCATGATCTCTATAAATAACTGGAATGCATTGCTATTCCAAGAGGCAAATTTAGAAAAATACATGGGTTGTTAGTCGTAAAATGATGCAGTCATGATAATAAACATAATCAACACTAGATAAAATTAAGATAGAGTTGCCACTAATCAAGATGGTAGTTAAATAATTTAAAGGTATTAATTACAAAAATTCTGGACGTGGCACTCATCAAAAAAGAACAAAAATAATAAGTTCTTTATGTTTTGATTTATGAATCCTAAAACCACAAAGATAAGTTTTTATAAAAGCTCTAGAGATGGTAAAATGGTATGTGCTAGAAATTAAATCACAATGCTTATGACTCTTGGTTTGTCTCTGCATCCCGGTGATCCGAACACTGATCATTAAGTACGTTGTGATTAACCCAAATGCATGGGGGGATGATCACAATACAACAAAGTGATTTATGTTGGAATTTTTGGACATACATATATTGTTCATATATATGTGCTATCATAAATTAATGGTCCAAATTATATAAGTGATCTTATAAGGATTTATGGACCTAAATCATTT
>JAXCLR010000050.1:67672071-67705277 GCA_035584095.1 Annona squamosa
AAATTTAATATAAATGTATACTTATAAATTTTTAAAATTATCTTTTTTTGACGGATCCGTTATTCCGAAATCGGGTTGAAACCGGTCCGAAGTTTACCCGAACCTATTTTAAATCGAGTCAAATCCACCTCCAGTACGGTATGAAAAGAAAATTAAATTTTAATTTTAAAAGGTAGGGCACCAAACCTTGCCCGATATGACCTGCACCCGTTCCCAACCCTGCGGAAAAGCACTGCATTTCGATTTCCCATGTACCGTGACTCCGGCAAAATACGACTCCACGCTCCACGCTCCATCTTCGCAGGATCATCGCAGCATACCCAGACGTAACATCAATATCTTAAAAAAGCCACCTAACTCAGAGAAATACAACCCCGCCTCCCCTGACCATTGTACACCCTTACGATGCCATTGCTTTTGTGAGCCGTTGATTTCGATTGAGAACGTATATTTAAGCTAAGCTTTGTAAGTTTTTCGGCTACGCATGACTCATCACACACGAACATGATTTTTCACGCGCTGGATTTCCTAAAAGAATCTCGTTTCTCACTTGGAGTCAACCACTGATGCATTGCAACTTACCATACGTCGCACGTCCCTCTTGTTTTGGGTTCTCCCGGTTAATCTGCGCGCGTGAAGCCAAATGCTGAGATATTCCGCCCCCCCCTTTTCTCTTTTCATCTTCCCCCATTTTCCCGTTTGCTTCTCGAAATGTGAAAAACGTAGCCGCTTGCGTTTCTTAAATAAATTTCTGACCCGTTCTTCTCTCTCCTCCTCCGGAATTAGACATGTCCGACGCCCTGATCAACGGCTTGGCCGGCGCCGGAGGAGGCATTATCGCACAGCTGATCACTTACCCGCTGCAGACGGTGAGTTTTCAACATCCGAGGTTTTTTTTTTTTTTTAAAAAAAAAGTATTCGTATTTTATCTTGGCTGTTTCTGTTTCGGGAGGTTAGGTCAATACGCGGCAGCAAACTCAGCGAGATCCAAAGGATTTGAAGAAGAAGAGGCATGGAACGATCGAACATATGTGCCAGGTGCTTAGATTGCTCGACTATTTGTTGAGTTTCTCCTTGTTCTGTTTGTTCGAAGTTGGGTGTTGTTTTTTTTTTTTTTTGTTGTGTTTTCTGTTCAATTTGTTTTTGATGTTCTGGATTCTCTGCAGGTGGTGAAGCAGGAAGGATGGGGGCGGTTGTACGGAGGCCTCACGCCGTCGCTCGTGGGAACGGCAGCATCTCAGGTCAGCTATTCGTCGTCTTACTTTTTTTTTTTTTTTTTCAAATAAGTTGTTTTTTTGCACATATGTTGGTGGCGTATTGGTCTAGTGGGTAAATTAGAGATTAATGTTATCAAAATTTCGGGAAGTGCATTAATGATGTGTTCTGTTATTTAAACTTACATGACATGTTTGATAAAAAAAAAAAAAAAACTTTCGTGACATGCTTTGCATTCGTGCTGCATTCATTTACTTTCAATTCGGCCACGGATTTATAGTTTAAATCTCCTTTGGATGCAACATGATGTTGAAAAAACTATCGAAATTGAGGATTTTTTTTTACTGAGATGATCGGATCACATAAAAAAATTGATTTGTTGGATTCTAAGGGCCAATTTGTCTCCTCAAAACTTGGCTAGATCCATGTTGTTGGTATTTGGGCTTCCTTGTTCAGATCATGTCAAAAGATTGGGACTATTGAATTTCAAGCCCTAATCTAGCTGCCTTTTTGGCTAAATCGTGTTAAGTTGTTGATAGATCTTATTTTAAGTTAGTTCTTAACTAATGGAAGAACTAATAATGGATCCAGAGATCTTCTAGTATATGGTACGGTAGGTACGAGAATTGAGCAAAATCGTGTGAAACCTTCCCTTTTTTGCAGCTGTTGTATTCAATGGCTAATATTAGTAGGGCCTGTATCCTGTCCTATGGGCAAATGCATGCTGTTGTGGTCATCTCTAGCTGAGGACGCAGCAGGATATCCTGCTTCTGCATCCACCAATGCAGATGAGACTATTGTTTTCGCCAATTTGATACATATTCTTTGAACCATTTCATTGATCATGCGATCTGGATTATTGGACATTTATGGTCTGGTTGCTGTTTCTTGTAATCTGACATTATATTTCCGTGTTTTCAAGTTTGTAATGAAGCTTTACATTTTCAACTTTAATCACAATTTACTATTTTTCTGATAGAATCCTACGCACTGGGTCAGCAGTGAAGATGCTTATCATTCCTATATGAATGAATATGAAACTTGTCTAAGGAACAACAAGAATCTTTTATAGCTTCATTATCAACTGCTACCAGACTATCTATTCTGGCAGTAAGGCCAGTTTTTCTGCCATATTGTCAGTCAGGTTGATAGTTGAGCTTTCCTGTTTTAGCATTATGTGCACTTGTAACTTACATATATTATTGAGTGGTTTGATATTTGGACCAATGGCCAAAAGTGATGACATGCATATGGTTATTTGCTATGTAATTATTGTGAAAACATTTTCTGAATGTGAATCACAGTGATTTTAGTCAAAACTGTTTTGACTTTTTCTCCTTAATGTCTTGTCCACTAAAATATTCCTCTGGTACCTCTATCTGTTTAGTTTGACAGTGAATGCAATAAAATAATCACAAAAATATCTAAGCAACTTCTACATTATATTATCAGAACAGCTATATTTTATATTCACAAGCATTCTGGAATTGCAGATCCTACTAACCAACCTCTTGTACCAGACTTTCTAAGAAGATGCTTTCAACTACTCTTTTGTCATCATAATATTTCTGAAAGAAGGATTTTTGGTTCTCTTTAAGCTGCCAACAATGACTATTCACCAATTTATCAGAAGTGCAAGTCTGACTGCAGATCTTCCATCCATGTTTTCCTTATTTGAGTTTTCTTTTTTTTTTTTTGGGTACAGGGTGTTTATTATTATTTCTATCAAATATTTAGAAATAGAGTAGAAGCTGCTGCACTAGTTCGTTGGAAGAATGGATCTGGGGATGGCTCTGTTGGAATGCTTGCCTCACTCGGTGTGGCTGCAATGGCTGGGTGATTTACTCTTTTGCAAATAATTATCCATGAAACGTGATAAACTGATAGTTCATCGAATATTTTTTTGAGATACTGTTTGAATCTTTTCCGCTTGCATTTCATCTTGTCATGGCAGCTGCTTAGCTATTTAGCCTGGGGCCTGTCTGGTACGTATATTTCCTGAAGATTTGTCCTGACCATTGCCAACCATCAACAATGAAGATTATCATGCTTGGTAACCATTTCATCTAGTCATGGCAGCTGCTTAGCTATCTAGCCTGGGGGCCTGGCTGGTGCATATAGTAGTTGTTTCGCTTGACATTTACTTGTTGCAACTTTTTTGGAAACGAGAGACCATCACTATGTCTGACAATCAAAACGATTTTTGAATAAAATGAAATCCTGAATGAGATGGAGTGATATAGGCCACCTAACCAAGGACAACAAATACCGATCAATACCTGGAATCACTGATGCCAGTTAACACAACTAGGTCTCATGTTTAATTGGTTAGGAGGAAACTCTCACTCCAGTCAAGAACACAAGGGATAAGTTTTCTGTATGTGTGAACTTAAAAGTGACTTGGAAGGTAATACCTGGTTTGGTTCAGTGTCAAGCAGTGGCATTATTATTGGGCTATTTTTGGCTTGTAATGCTATGTGAATATGTTTGAAGTGTGCTGTATGTCTTTACAAAGTTTTTTAAGAATTTCTCATATTGTTATCGCCTACTTACTTTTCTATATGCAGGTGCGTAAACGTGTTAATGACTAATCCAATCTGGGTAGTAGTTACGCGTATGCAGGTAACAAAGTGCATCAATTTAACCTTTCAGCTAATGGTATTCTGAAATATTAGTTATTATTGTGATATGCTTCTGTTATACAGAATGAATTTAAACAATTGTAAACAAAAATTATGGTTCTTCCTGTGTGCAGACTGTATCATATTAATCGTGGGTGTATGCTCATATGATGTATATATAAATTTTCAGACACATACGAAGTCCAAGAAAACTCAGGCTCATCAAACACTATCACTTACAGCAGATGATGCTGTTCAGATTGCTGCACTTCAGCCACTTCCTTATGGAACTAGCAATGCGGTAGGTACTCATGCTCAATATGATGCTTCAGAACCCATTGTTTTATAGTTCCTTTCCCCTTTTCCCATTCATTTACAAACACGCACAAACACAGGCACACTCAGAAACATCGGCCTAAAATTGTGAAAACATATGCACACACTATCTTTTCCTTAAATATGGAGTCTTTTAATTATGTGATAGCTCTGTGTCTGTATTTACCACTTTCCAGATTCTAATTATGTTAGTGTCCTGAGTTTGGATTATCCTTGCTTCAGATCCATCTCTTTTGTTTATCTAACAATTTCTTAATAGTTCCTCCTTAAACATCTGTTGAATAATTATAAAGCCATGAGCTTATGTGAATAAATCTGAGGACGTGCATGAATATTACATGCAGTACTTATCTGATTATTCAGACTTTCAATCTGGTTGACCATTGACCTACAGGGGATGGGGGCTGCTTCAGCAAAATCAAAATTCAGAACCCTCATGCATATGCCTCAGGCCCCCAATATTGTACAACTGATTCAAAAAGGAGAGGCAGGCATGAATCAAATATATGTTGTCCTTAAAAATCATGCAGGACACTCCATCCTAAGGTTCTTGTGCAACTCAATCCAAGCTATTTGTAAGAGCAAAACGTATTTTATGCTTCTACCCAATATCGAAAATGGAAGACTGAGGTGCCTACTGCTATCTTCTCTGTTATCTTGACTGTTTCAGTAATTTTTCTGGCCCTCATTTTATAATGCATTGTCATAAGAAGGATTTTTGCATCAGATTATTGGATGGGCCTCAGTATAGGACCTGCATACAGAGGTGGACCTTAATGATGTGGGCCGGTGCAAACTGATTTCCTATTGTGCCTATCTGTGATGTTCGTTCTAACAAAACATGTCCTAGAAGCAAGTTGTATGCACATTTTATTGAAGTTTCTAAATATTTTTTTTTCTTTCTGACACATTTCTGTATCTCCTGGGTTTGAAATGGATGCAATGTTCCAAAGGTGTATTTTATACCATTGTTGTGTCCTGTTAATCACATTTGTTTCACGAAAATAAGCTGCATGTATGACGATGAGAGAGAGAGAGAGGGGGGGAGAGAGAAAAACATGATGACTATAATCATCTTTTTTAATTGTTGTCATCGTTATTGTTTACTTCTCTTTTCTATTTTTAAAAACCATCATGCATTTGACATGACACTCATTTTGTGCTACAGGTACAAGAAGTCTATGACGAGGCCGGATTTTGGGGATTCTGGAAGGGTGTACTTCCGACTCTAATCATGGTCAGTTACCTGCAAATTTTCAGGTTCTCACAAGACTATTATTCTGAGAACATTTTTCTGTTTGTAGGTCAGCAATCCTTCCATACAATTCATGCTGTATGAGACCTTGTTGAAACAGCTCAAGAAGAGGCAATTTTCGAGTAAGAAACATACAAACGAAGTGTCTGCTCTGCAGGTACGCCTATGATAGAAATGAGTACCTCTCTTTGATGCCATTGAGTCATGCTTTCACATGCTGTGTTGTTTATTCAGGTGTTTCTTCTTGGAGCTGTTGCCAAACTTGGAGCAACTGTTGTAACTTATCCCCTTCTTGTTGTGAAGGTTAGGAGTTTCATTTGCAGCCCTTTACAAAATGTTGTCTTTTGTACTTTCTTGCTCACCTGTTTGACATTATAAGTTTTAGGGATTCAGTAGATGTGATTCACATTCAATGCATATAAGAGACCTGTGAAAATTTGCGGGCATTCTCAAGGAAATCCTTTTCGGGAAATTATGTGTTTTCCAGATTCTATAGATGTGATTCACGTTAAATGCACCTATGAAAGCTTCTAAAGTTTGTTTGCAATGTCTGATGGAAGACCATTGTGGGATCATTAGAAAAGCACACAAACTAGATGTTCCAGCCATCTCATGATATTGTACATATTTAGTGATTTATTTGCATCTTACCACAACATAAGAAGTTTTTGCACAGAAGATGATCTAATCTAGAAATATCTTCACAAAGAAGGCATGTTTAAACTAACTAATTCCCAGAAACTAAAACATATTTCTTTATCGAGTGAGGCTAAATGCACCTTGGTGTATTTAACACATTTTTAAATTTTTTTATGCAATTGTTAATCTAATTGTATTTATCACGTGTATCAAGTTTTATCAATTTTGGAGATTTTTAGATTTTTTATCTTTTATAATCAGTGGCATTTTTGTAAGTAATTTACTAAAATGTTACTGATTTTAAAAAATCCGAAAAAAAATAAAAATAAATTCTTGCAATTTTCTGAAGATGTGTTGCTCACTGTGCTGGTTTTCTCATTTGCTACTATTCTTCTTGTAGGCAAGGCTTCAAGCAAAACAAATGAAAGGCGGTGACAAGATGCATCATTACAAAGGTGCGAGTCCAATAGTCCATTGGCTTTTTAATACATTAAAAAAAATCTAAGTATTTTTTGGCTCTTGTCGGTCTAGAAAACTGATGTTCGGAAACTTAACAGTCAATATAATAGCTGGCTGTTGATGATTTGATATGGTTTCAGTGCTTCTCCAGTGGTAAAGTCATGGACAAATCCATGGGAAAAAAATCCGGGGATTTGAGTGGGGTGGAACTTAGTTTAGGTCCCTATTTAGAAAATCTTATTTGGACCCTGTTCTTAACCCAACTTTGTTTCTCAACATTAACCTGAAATTATTCACTGAATTTGAGTTGAAATTCAGGTTGAATTTCTACTTGAAATTAATGTCACCTATTGTTTTCACTTTTAATTGTTATTAATTTTAAATAAAAATAAAAATTACAATGTAATAAGTTAATGAGGAAGTAAAAGCAAGTGATACACATTCTATCAAGAATTCTGTTTGGGTAAAGATTTTTTACTTTAAGTGTGTGTTTTGTTGGACAAAAAAAATGTCAACCAAAACTTTTCAATAAAGATAACTACCCTATTTTTCATATTTTCTTATACAAACTACCTTATTTTTCAATAATTTCTGAACAACTAATCTGTCTATTTAAACTTTATTCTTTTTACACATCATCATTACCTTTATCATATCACATAATTTACTATCAATCTGATAACTTTTACATCAAAAAGTTTTACCCTCGACCAAACACATGCTAAGCATGACCATTTGATGAAATTATCTTGGTCACACGCCTAGAGTTCTTTTTGTTATGCTGAAATTTCTTTCTTTCTGTGCCCCTTTCTTTTTTCTCATTTCATTTTTGTGGCTGTGTACTTGTTTGTGTTGTTGACGGTCTAATGGACATCAAGTTATATGCCCGTACTGGATGCTAAATGGATGCTTGATATTTTGCATGGTCTAATCAGGAAAAGTTTGTGGAATTATCCTGGGCCATAATAGAGCAAGAGGAAGCACAAAAAGAACCTGGACACTGTTATGAAATATAAGAAAAGACTGGGAATTGCTGGACTCAGCTCAAGATTGATAGGAACACACAACGAGATCCATGTATGGCTCCAGATAGAAGTAAATAGTGTATGATGATGCTGAGGGAAAGCACAATGAGATATGGACAAGGAGAAAAGAGTGTATCGAGTCAGACGGGATTCCCATTCTTCTCCTTGTGTTGTCTTTTGTTAATGAAGGCAGGATTTGACCCCACATTTGGGGTTTAAAAATAGGTTGTCTCATAACACGAACAAGAGAAACAGATATGAATATCCACCTTATGGTCAGTGACAGTGTCATCACACCATTTGCATGGTTCATCTGAGGTAGTCTGCAACTTTTGAGCCTATTTCCACAATCAAGGGCCTTTTAAGGTCAATTGTTTCCTCCCAACTGTTTTCTAGACTTCAAACAGAAATAGTAGAGTTTGGAGAGTGGTTGTGGTGCCAGCTTGAGAAGTCATGGAGAAAATTCTGTTTTGTGGGAGACTTTAGAAGCTACCATTTTCTGGTTCGATGGAAGGTTCTGCACGCTTGTTGCCATTGATGTGAACATAATCAGCATTCAATTTTTCAGTCTATCAGTCCTCTCATGCTTCAATACTTCCTTGATAGGAAGATCGTCAATCAGCATTCAATTTTTCACTCTATCAGTTCTCTCATGCTTCCATTCCTTTATAGGAAGATCACCTAAGGTCGTCATATCTAATAACTTCATACCAGTCAAATCTAATGACTTCATTCCATTCTATTTCCATGGACACAGGCACGGTGGATGCTATTACGAAAATGATCCGTTATGAAGGATTGAAAGGATTCTACAAAGGCATGAGCACAAAGATCGCACAGAGTGTGCTTGCAGCTGCAATATTGTTCATGGTCAAGGAAGAGCTTGTGAAAGCAGCCCGCTTGCTACTACCGAAGGATGCCAGCCTAAGATGAAAACAAAAAACCACTCACTGGTGTCACAAATGCCCTTTTTTTTTAATATCTTCATTAAAACATATTTTTTCCATTTTTATTGTAGTTTAGTTTGACAAATTCAGTGAGCCCGTTACCACAAATTTAGTGGGCTCTTTGTTTGGTAAATTGTAAAATTAACAGGGAATTTTGACCTCAACGAGGCGTGTTGTACTCATACATACAATGGAATGAACGATGATTCCCTGAGAATAATCTTCAGATACTTATTGTCCTTCTGATTCTCAGATATGGGCAGTATGATCAATAAATTTCTAAAATTTTCAAATATACATGTATTTTGCCTAAAATTCTATCTGTATTCACGCCATTAAGGATTATTTGAAATGACTGTTAATATGTCAAAGATCTAATATATTATATAATTTGAGTTTAGTTTGCTGAAAGTTAAAAATTCATATTCAAATAATATATTATGTTATAGTTGTGGAATTATTAAAATTTTATTAGAATATGAATTTTTAACCATAAAATTATAATTGAAGATGAGTATATTTGTTATTTTATAGGGGCCTAATAGCCCCTTAAGTAAATCCTTAATAGCAAAGTGGAATTAAAATATATATGTATATTTGAAAATTTTGAAAGTTTGTTTGTATAAGTAGAATTATGAATAGAATTTATGAGTATATGTGACATTTATCTTCTTATTTAAGGATGTCATAATTCAATATTAGCTTTTGGGTGTATTTGGCAAGTTACAAAACTTTTGATAAATTTTTTTTTATGTAAAAGTTGTTAAATTAGTAGAAAATGATGTGATATTACAAGGGTAATGATGGGGAGTAAAGAGAATAAATTTAAAATAAATAGGTTAGTTGTATTGGTAGTTGTGTAGAAACGATTGAAAAGTAGGATTGTTGTATAGAAAGATGTGTAAAAAATAATTAAAAAATGAGTAGTTACGGAGAGTGAAAAGTTTTAAATTGAAAAATTTTAACTTGATAACTTTTTAAAATTGACAAACGGACCCTTTGATCCCATTCGGCGTTCATTTCGTCCATTGTCACCATTGTCATACTATTTTAAGTAGATTTAATCCATATACTAAGTTTTATTATTTTTAAAAATATGTATATATATTTATAAATTTTAAATATCAACGGAATTTTAGTCATTCCAATCCTAATGTTTGAATTTTTAAAAAATATATAAAATTTAAAAAAAAAAATTTTTAATAAAATGTACTTGGGCCGGGATGCGTGTTGCTCCCATGCATCCGGCCTCAGAATCATGGCCCTTAAACAGTATGGCGTAAAATTATCATTATTTGTTTCACAGATAAAACGAAATGCACCTTCAAACCCCACTCTTATAACTTGTAAGTCGAGGCGATCAAATCCCAAGGTCTTTGTGGAAGGCTGCGATCAATTCATAGCTAGGAAGGTTGGGCCCAAGTCCGAACCCAGCGTACCCGCGGCTGATCCTGCCAGTAACAGACCTCGTCTCTTCCCTCCATTCCACGGAGAACAACGGATAAGAATTCCCCCCTCCGGAACTCCAAAAACCCACTCGCGAAATGACTTCAATCTCCTTTTTATCATCCTCCATTTTCGCCCCTTCTCTCCCCAAAACTCCCAAATCCCGTCCAACTCCCTTCAGAATCCGAAAATCCCTCATCCGTTGCGCCCTCCCCACGCCTCTCCCCATCCTCTCCTTCGAAGGCGAAAAGATCGGCGAAACCTTCCTCTCCCTCAAGTCCGCCCCGCCTGACACAGCCCGTGCCGTCGTCCACCGCGCCGTCATCGCCGACCTGCAGAATGCCCGCCGCGGAACCGCCTCCACGCTTACTCGCGGCGAGGTCCGGGGAGGCGGCCGGAAACCTTACAACCAGAAGAAGACCGGCCGCGCCCGCCGTGGCTCCAATCGGACCCCCCTCCGCCCCGGCGGTGGCGTCATCTTCGGTCCCAAGCCCAAGGACTGGTCCATCAAGATCAACCGGAAGGAGAAGCGGCTCGCCATCTCGACTGCACTCACCAGTGCTGCGGTGAATTCGATCGTGGTGGAAGACTTCAGTGATAGATTCGAGAAGCCGAGGACCAAGGATTTTGTGGCCGCGTTGAAGCGGTGGGGGCTGGACCCGACAGGAAAGTCGATGTTCTTGTTTTCGGAGGAAGTAGGGGAGAATGTGGTGCTGTCGGGGAGGAATATTGGGACTCTGAGGCTGTTATCGCCGCGGACATTGAATCTGTTTGATATTTTGAACGCTGATAAGTTGGTTTATACCCCGACAGCTGTCGACTATTTGAATTTTACGTATGGAGATTCGAGTGATATAGAAGAAGAAGATGAGAATTTTGAAGGTAAACTGCTGACAGCTAAGAGGTTTCTTCCCTTCTCTGTTGATTCTTTTTAGATGTCCTAGGAAAAGAAAAATGAGTTTTTTTGGCGGTTTGGTTTGGAAACTTCTCAGTTGAAAGTAGCTGTTTTTTCTAATTCGTGGTGATGAGGACAGAGACGCAACTAAGTAAACGGGAATTCAAAATTTTTTGAAAAAATGTTGCTAATTGGATGGCTAACATGAAAAGAAATCCAACAGAGAAGAAACGTTACCATTTACCTGCCAAGTTTCTTACATTTTGGCCGAAGCCCCCAAACCAAATCCTAATTATACTCGCAGAGTAGAATCCCATAATCATAGTACCAGTCCTGATTGGATTAAAGCTTGACTCATGTGACTTTTGAACCTAAACTCACTAGTTGAAATGACTCATATTCCTTCTTTATTCTATACTGAAATCACACTGGGTAGGACACATCCAAATAATGTTCCTTTATACTGTAAAAATTTTATGAAGTTCAGGTCTTCACGAGTGCTTATAGCTCACCCACTGTGAGGAGGTTAGGAACTGGACCGTTGGCAACTGAATGTTTAGAACTCATTCAACATAGTCAATTTCCAAACAACTGTAGTGGAATTAAGGGTGGGCAAAAAGGAACAACAAGGAACATGAAACGTCATAGACTTTTCAATTTGATGATTGTTCTCATACCTGCCACATAAGAGTCTAAACTCTACATTTGCAATCTGAGAAAGATTGATAAAAAGTGATTAGCTCTCATCATTCAACTATGAAACTATTTTCAACTTTGCTGGTTGTTGCTGGAGTTGCTACCGTGATGCTTGGAAAATTTTGGCTTCACTGCTGCTCAAGAAGGATGTGCTATTTTTGACTGTTTTGTTCAATTTCAATCTCTGATGAAATAGGTCTGTTGTTGTTTTTTCACTCTGCAGAAGGCAAAGATGAAGAAGAGAGCATAGAGTAGACCTAGGATTAAGCAGAATGGGAAGTAGAAGAAGCCTTGGATTGAGCAGAACGATTTGTGCTACCCCTGGAGGCTACTGTTTTCTGCATCATTCCAAGGCACTTCTACTCTTGGTCGAGATGTGCACCCATTTGAAGCATCCATCTTCAATCTCAAGTTGTTGTTATTGTTTTTTTTCCCCCTTCCTGTGGATGTTTTATTTTGAATTTTTGTATTATTTTGATATTTTCATCCACTGTATGGTTCCCTCATTTATTCTTAGCAGGTTGCAAAGCTATCCAGGTAACATACACCCCTTCGGATTATCAACTGGGAACAGCCCCAAAATGATCAAAGGAATTTATGTTGTTAAATCTTTACTATTTTGATTTATACCCTGCTGAAATTTAGGTGGAAAGATTAAGTGTAATCTAGAAAGTGAGGGTTTGTCTCCAAAGATGAGCAATCTGAGCGAAACAAAGGGGGAAAAAAATGGAGGGACGCTAGGAAGAGAAGTCCCCAACTATGAAGTATGCAAAAATACTGGTGATAGGGCAGTTGGTTGCTCACCTGGGCGCTATTGCCCCCACGTTTCCGTTGACTGCATTGCCATTAAGCATTGGGCTCTGGCCACTACAAAAAAAGAAAAGCATTATCATCTCTTGTAATGAGATGTATCGCTCGACGCTCATAGATGACACCAATACCGCGAATGATGTGATGGGATTTTTATAGGAGAGCAAACATTTCCATTTTGTCAAGAATATAATACTAATGCGACACGTAATGCTCTCGTTATTGTAGATAGTATTACTAATCTATTGAAGACATCCACACTTGTTTTATTTTTGTCAAAAGAAATCAGTTTCTGTCTGAATTCCATTGGACCCCAAGCACAGTTATAAACTAGTTCAAAACAGGCTTACACCTTTGAACAAATAGATTACCACAGCCTCGGATTTAAGGCATGTAATTTTTGCCTGTATTCCCATTTCATACATAACATATAGCGGGAGGAGAATTAAATCCGACGGAGTTATACGGTTCAATCTTAAATATTTTCTTCCTCACAGCTAAGTTGGACTCTCATCAAATTCATTAATTTGAAAAATCCCAACACAACTGTTTAGGCTGGTCGCATTCGGGTCGAGCTAAAAGCCGATTTACACATCCAGTACAAAAATTTCAAAACATGGTTTGGGCAAACTCCCAAAAAAGAACGAATAAATAGTCTCTCAATCAGTATCTAGTACAGTCATGCCTGGCATTCATGGCAGAAACACAC
The DNA here is from genome assembly GCA_035584095.1 of Annona squamosa. Classification (NCBI taxonomy): domain Eukaryota; kingdom Viridiplantae; phylum Streptophyta; class Magnoliopsida; order Magnoliales; family Annonaceae; genus Annona; species Annona squamosa. The sequence continues at coordinate 67,685,125 of JAXCLR010000050.1, forward strand.
CTGATCACAGAATCATTACCAGTAATCAGCACAGGAACATTCCCCATCTTTGAAATGATGGAATCGACTGACATCCCTAACAATGATTTCTCGGACAGTTATTTTAGATATCAACTTGATTGAGAGATGGCAGTCATTGCAAACCCGTAAATTCTTCATGACCCTGATTGGAGCTTCATCAGGAGTGCTCAGGAGCGCGAACGCAATGGCAAGCTTCTCACTGTGGTGGGCTAAGCTATGCTCCTTCTCTTCAACCTCCATATCATGCAGCACAGAAGCAGTGTCAGGCACGTACCCATGTCCCTTGATCTTAGTCATCAGTTCATTTAAATATGCATGGATCTCTCCACATTTTAGATGAGACCGATCCCCCATGGAGAACTGATGCACTTGGTTCTTAATCTCCACCCAACTGATTCCAGGCTCTTTCTTCACTTTTCTCTCCCTCATTGCCTTCCTCAAATCAGAAACATCGCCCCATTTTGCCTCAGATGCGTGGATATTAGAAAGCAATACATAAGGAGCCGAGTCCCTAGGATCAAGCCTAAGAACATCTTCTGCAATCCTCCTGGCCATCCCTGCATTTTTGTGTATCTTACAAGCAGACAACAAAGTCTTCCAAATAACTGTGTCAGGCTCTACAGGCATCGACCTAATGAGAGCTTCCGCTTCATCCAAACAGCTAGAGCGACCTAGAAGATCGACCATACAAGTGTAATGCTTCAATCTAGGTTGCAATTCATACTTCTCCATCATCAGCTTGAAGAGGTCTTCCGCTTGTTCCTTCAAACCACTGTGGCAGCAAGCATGCAACAAACCCAGAAATGTCACATCATTTGGCTCAATTCCTAGTCTTTCCATCTGTTCAAACAACTTGACAGCCTCCCACCCACGCCCATGGAACCCATAGGCGGAAATCATTGCACTCCATAGCACAGTGTCTGAGTCTTCCAATTCCAAGAAGACTTTTTCAGAATCGTCCAGACATCCACATTTAGAATACATGTTAACGAGGGAACTTCTCACAGAGACTTCAGAATCTGCCCCTATTTTGATTGCGTGTGCGTGAACTTGCATGCCTTGGCCCATGGTGGCCAATTCAGAACATGAACTGATAACACTAACCAAAGTGATTTGATCTGGTCTGAATCCTCCCATTTGCATGAGATTGAACTGATCCAAAGCACCCTCAGGATCCCCATTTTGAGCCCTCCCTGCAATGACAGTATTACAAGCAACGACATTTTGGACAGGCATCCCCTCAAACACCCGCTCTCCTTCCTCAATGCACTTGCATTTCAAGTACATGTGAGCCAGAGAGCTCCCAACAACCAAATATGAATGAAAGCCAGATTTGACAATGTAAGCGTGAACCTGACACCCCAACTCTCGCAACCTAAACCCTGCTGAACCCCTCAGCACACTCCCTAATGTGAATTCATCAGGTCGAAATGCGGATCTCTGCATCTGCAAGAACAAAACCAATCCATCTTCATTTAACCCAAATTGGACCAACCCAGTGACCATGGCATTCCAGGTAGCGACGTTCCTCTCAGGCATTTCCTCGAAAACCTTCTGGGCGAGCTCGAACTCCCCGTTCTGAAAACACCCACCAATAAGAATATTAGAAGACATGACATTCTTCCGTGGCATGACGGCGAACAGCACAGCAGCCATTGACAAGCTGCCGCATTTGACGTATACATTGAGGAGATGGTTGGAGATGAACTTGTCCATGGAGCACCCAGACGTGATAACCAGGCCATGGAGCAATTTTGCTTGGGAAAGAGATTGCCTGGGGATGCAAGCCTGCAAGATGTGAGAAAAAAGAGATGGCTCTAACCAGATCTCTGATTTGAAGGTCAGAAAAGCCTCTCTTAACCTACCAGCTGAACACAGTCTGGCGAAATTTTCTTTAGATTTAGACAATGATTGGGACGTTGTTTTGCAGAATGAACGGCAGATTGTGTAATTCGATGTGGAAAGAACAGATTTTGAGGAGGGCCAGTTGCCCATGCATGGCCTTCCCTTTGCACGTCTACAAACGCACGCCGAGGGACGAGGGACGGGCCTGCGAAAATAGCTGCTTGGGGTTTGCACAAGGTGGTTTTGTGTAACTAAGCCAGCAAAAAATAAGAGTAATCAGGTTAGCCGGGTTAAGTAAATATTCTGTTTAGCCCCTATTGAAAAATCTATTTATAATAATTTTTTTATTTTTTTCCTATATACTTGTTTATCTAAGTATATTTAACATATAAATCAAGTTTTATTATTTTTGGATATGTGTAAATATTTTTTTGAAATTTTTAAAGATATAAATATTTTAAATACATATATACACATAAACGTTTAAAAATATCAAATATATATGCATAACCAAAAATGATAAAACTTGATTTATATGTTAAATACACTCAGATAAACAAATTTATAAAAAACAACAATAAAAATTTGTTGTAAATGAATTTTTTGATGTGAGCTAAACGAATCAATTTCCATACATCGTATTTATGCTAAGCTGGAGGTCAAAATTGGGAGGCAGAGGCTTCTTCAGTTCTTTCTCCTTCCAAAGAATCCTCTTTTCCTCTCTTCGCCGTCACTCTATTTTGGGCAATGTTGTTGGATTTTTCTTCTTCATTGCCTCAACTTCACCTGAGAAAGGCATCCATCTAGTGCACTTAGGTGCAAAAATCTATTTCTTTATATGTTCTAATTTTTTTATAAAAGTATATTTAACTTGTGTATTAATTTTTATCAATTTTGGATTTCTTAGATTTTTTTTTACTAAACTGCAGCTGATTTTAAAAAATTTAAAAACATATCTAAAAATATCCGAAATCGGTAGAAATTGATACACTTACTAAACACACCTAAATTAATACTCGTATAAAAAAATATTTTTATAAAATATTAAAAAATAAGTTAAATACAGGCCCGCCCGCACCCCCCCCCCCCAAAAAAACTAAAACCAAATTTCTTCTCTTATAAAAATTTTAAAAAAAATTTCTTCCTCTCAAAAAAAAAAGAAAAATAGAAAAAAATTTCTTAAATTACAAATTTTTAAAGAAAAAATTTCTTTCTTCAAAACCCCGTACATTAATTAAATTCACCAAAATGTTATTTTAGACTCCAAAAATTACTTTCCCTCGAACATTAATCTATTTTAAAAGGATTTTTCGAATGACCCCATTAGCTTTTCCAAGCTTTCAATTTGTACTCAAAATATTGCAAAGACCTAATCGAAGCAATTTGAACTCAATTACTCTAATGATGCTTTTGCCACTATCTTAAAGAAAACGAATTTTCAGGGTTATTTGCAAAATTGAAAGTGATGGGGCGTAAATAGAAAATTTGAAAGACTTTTAAGAGTGCTGTGTAAATATTAAAAATTTTAAAGCATTTTGAGAGTGATATGTGAATATTAAAATTAGAAATAAATATATGACATAGGAAAATTTTCAACGTAAGTGGTTTTCTATATTATTAATGGCTAAGATTTTTAAAAAATTGGAGCATAGAACCAACCAATCCATGACCGCCAATTTCTGCCATTTGCAAGGCGTTTCGCCTTTTTAAGTATATGTCTGCTGAACCGGCCCAGTCACATCGACAAGCCTCCGATCATGACTAAACTGGGCTTTGCTTTCGGAGCCCAAGGGAGCAAAACAACACACGACCTTTCCATCCCGTGTACTGTGTAGCATGGCCGCATCCTAAGGTTCAGCCGTGGCTGCAACTCAACGCCGACAGGGATGCAGTCTACTCCAGGCGCGCAGCCCAGCGGCAATATACATGGATACTGAATGGTCACATCAAGACATGGTGCTCGATTCTGTCAAGATCTTGCTCAGCCCTTCTCTGACCTAAATTGTAAAAATCAGAGTGGCGGGAGGGAAGGTAGACTCCAATGGAAAATTTTCTCGCCAAATTGGTCACATGCTTCTTATAATACTAATTGAAAGAACAAAAGTCTTAATCATAATTCTCAACCAAATACGAACAATGACAGCAGAGAGCACTCTGTAATTGTTGGAAAGATACTCCCATGACTACAAACATGATGTAATCGAATTCCGTGTCAGCCCGAAGCGATAAAAAATCATCTCGTAATCCAGAATGGAATCACTGCCTGGATCTTTAGGCGTTGTCGTCCAGGAATCCAGAAAAGTTCGCTATATAAACACAACAAGATTACAATATTTGTTCTTGCAGTTAAACAAAAAACAAAGCACTTCCAATAGCTTTAGAAACTTAGAGCAGTTGCCAGCGCTGTGATTTGTTATTTGCTCGCCATGTCATATATGCTCAACAAACACCCCATTCTTGGCCTGCAGTGGCAACGAAATTGCCTATAAACTCCTATAATCAATGACAGTAACTTCGTCTTCTGGGGCATCTAGATCCTGATAACTGCACCCAACAAGAATAAAACAGTTATTGCATAGTTTGAAGAAATATACATTATTAGCCAATGTACAAGTAATCAGTAATAAGACACTGCCAGTCCAGGAGAAATCTAGCATCATTTTAATTAAGGAGCGACCACAATACAAAATTATTTACTGGGTAAACTCCAGATTGGACAGGTCTTTGCCTAAAAAATGTCTGGGAGCAAAACAAAAGCAAAAAACAAGGGGGATAAAGTAAAACAAAACAAAAAATCTCAAAGGAAGATAGGAATTGCAAAACTGCAAACAAAGATATTAAAAAAGGTATTTTCCAATAATCAGGAAAGAAATAGTTCACAGAATCTACAGTTATACATAGCATCTCCATTGACGTGGTTAACGGCTACCACGTACCATCATGTGAATATAAAATTAATGTTAACTGAATAGGATTCTGCCCATAACATAACATGGATGTGAAAGTTGCAATTGAGACATGAAGACAATAAAAATCAAACTCTGCGCAACAAAGAAAAAATAACCATCCAGATCGATTCTTTCCAGCTATTTGCTTGAATGGAATGTATTTGAGGCAATCACAAAAGCCTAATGAGTGTTAAGGATGTAATCACAAGAGCCAAAAACATAAAAGGTTGGGTGATCTAGCTGTAAGAAACATGGCAATCCAGTAAGATTAAAGTTGGATAACTTCGAAGAAACAGAACGTGCTTCTACTTCTGAAAGATTTTAATGCCAAACACAGTCAACCTGGTTGTCGCTTCACCTCATCCTACATTAAAATGATAATATCAAATTTAAATGCATAATTTGGGGTCCATCAATGTGATTTGTGAAAAATAACCATTTGCTTTTTGCAATAACATTTTAGGTATTGTAAAAAAAAATTTAAAAAATTATTTCAAAAAGATATATACATGAATTGTACTTGATTTAAAAGTTTTAGAAGGATTGTCAAATGGTTTAAATTTTATGGTATGTTAAGACTTTCGTGGCAAAATTTTTCTTGTTTCCTAGTTAAATATGATGTATTAAGCATGTCGGATAGTTTAAATTTCACAAAATCACCTTAGTAGAGCCCAAACCAAAAGTTTCTACTTCTTGGAATAAGTTTCCACTGAATCGCTACCAAAATTTAAACTTCAAAAGTAACGTGATTAATTCTTTAAATTCAGATATTGACAGTATCATCAATAATGTCTTGGATATCATTGAGAACTTGAGGGAACTAACAAAATATTATTTTTCAACAATTCATCATGCTGCCACATCAATAATTTCATGAATGTTATCAATAAATTGGAGAAAACTATAAAAATATATCATTTTTTCAACAATTATAACATCAGCAACTGCTTGAAAAGATATTATCAACAGTAGTACTGAAGTAAAAAAACACTGGGATTGAGTCTATTCAGTTTTTAAAAAAAGCTAAAAAGATCCAAAAGGGACATATTGGATAACTTCATGACTAGACTTCAAGGCCGATAATGTGAACCCAAACAAAAATATTCAAATCAAAGAAATATCCAAAGTTGGATGACATAACAAGATTCATGCAGCTGATTCTTAACTAGTTTGAATAGGCTTTAATGATGAGGAAAAATGACCAATCCATTAAACATTACTAACTTGACAGCCTCATTGGATTCCTTAAAGAAAAATGCATAAAAAGGGATTGGATTACAGATCTCCCCAAAGATAACACATTTTGTAGCATGAAACCAAAACAAACACATTTACATCATTATTCCAGATCATTATTGCACCAAGGCAACACATACCTCCGAAGACGTCTAGGATCCTGACGGAAAGCTGGAGACACAGAGAGAATCGGAGCAGAACCACCCATCTGAGGTCCAGATCTCCCTTTCCTACCACGGGGCCCACCATTGCTTTCAAAAGGTGCCGGCCCACCCTGCTCCCTCAGCATTCGCATAGCGACTTCAGGTGGAGCTGGAACAAAGGGTCCCAATGGCCTGAAAAGACACCATTAATCAGAATTCAGCAGCAGCTTAAAAAATGACCAAAGAATTCATATGATATATCAAATGAACAAAGGATCAACCTACCCAGCACCAGGTACAGGCATTAATACAGGCGGAGGAGGTATATCTGAAGCAAAGGGAGGTGCACCACGCATGCCCTGTCCACCATAGGCATCATACATTGAATCATCTGGATTGCTGGCTTCTGCCCCACCAGTATTAGACTGCAAATCTCGAGATGGTGAGCTCTCATTCCTGTCATGTCTTTCTTCATCATTTAATCTATCAACCTTTTCATAATCCCTGCGACCAATACGCTCATCCCTCAAACGATTATCAGCACCTGGTCTACGCCGCTTGTCTCTCTGCAGAGAAGCACGACAAAATATGAATAATGACAAAGCAGATAAATGCACATGTTTACATGCAAATAAACTAACCAAGTTTGCAGCATTGTGTCAAATACTTGTTGGAATCTGCCAAATTTGGCAGCTAGAGCATCAACGATGGGATAGCATTCAGACAATAAGAAAACAATGCAATCCAAATATATTAATAGTCTACACAAAGGAACAAACACAGTTGCATGACACCTCAACACTGCATGAACCCGTGCCATAAAATGCTATGCCAATCGAATAAAAAATTTAAATATAGATGAAATATACAAAGGGTGCCAATAATTAATCCATAGTTGGCATAGCAACACAAAGCATAGGGATTAAACCTTCCAGGCTTACAATTATTCCAATGCACCAAAGTATGATTAAGGAATGGTTGCTTGCAAATAGCTATCTGTTCTAGCTTCTCACAAATGTTATTTCAATCAGTTGGCAACAACAAGAACCAGGTTTTGCAATCCGGCCCAAGGCAGCCGTGTAGGAGATATTTGCACTCTTGTAACCACTCAGACAAACATGCCCTAATCAATATACAAGACAGACAGAGATCGACAATGCATGAGAACAAATATTTCCATGTTGGATATTTGATAAATAAACAGCCATGATTCAACATTCGGATCAGCCATCATGCGGAAAGTTGAAACTTTAAACATTTAAGATACAAAATTGTTCAAGCCCATCATACTGGCTTTAGAAAATCTCAACTTTTTACATCATTACTCATAAGTCTTGATTGGATTGCTGAAAAGAAAAAATACTTTTTATTTGTCCCATGCTTCACAATGCATCTGAGAATACACTGATTTGACAGCAAGTGCTTCCACAAGACCAATGAACCTTATTTTCTTAGCATGCGGAGATAATGCATAAAAATAAGTCTTAATGAACAGCATATTAAATTCTGTTTACTCAGGTAAATCAAAGAAATTAATATATAAAGAAATGAATAAGAGACTCAAACTGGAGACTATACCAGTACAGGTTGCTGCATGACAGGTGTGCCACCAGGTGCATCTGGGTCACTGCAACAAAAGATCATTAATAGAAGCATTTTCCAAAAATACGTAAGGCCATTTTAAAAAAGCTATTAAAAACTTATACTCACTCCATATAGTTTTGGAAGTAGAGATCCTCACGCACTCTTGATGTCAGCTCCAACACAAGTTCAGGGTGCTTCAGTCTCAGATGCTTATGCACAAATTCAGCAGCATGAAAGAGTTTCGTGCAGCCCTTTGCCCCACAACCGTACTTCCACCCATACTTCTCATCCCTTATCTTCCTAACATATGGATCTAAAGCCTCAATAGCTGCAGCATCTATCTTCTCTTTTGCTGTCATCTTTTCTAAAGGGTCCTGACCATGTAATCTCTGTTGCCAGAAGGAGTCAAGTTTCTTTTCCCACTCAGCACCACCACTATTTGTTTCATCATAACTCTTTCCCTCTGCTCTGACATGCCGAGGACCCTTGGGTTCATTCGTCTCAGACAAACCATAATAATCCACGCCATGGACACGCCATAGGTATGTAATGAAAGTATCAAGTAATTCAATGCCCTCGAGACCCTTGACAGTGTTTAAACCACGTATAATTATAAGAGGGCCCATAGATCCGCTATGCAGTTTCTCCCCTTCCTGTTGATCTTGATCGGCATTAGAAAGAATATTATCCTCGATTCCTTTTTCTTTGTCAAGCTTATGAATAAGAGCCTGTGCTTGGTGGATGTCAGCTTGGATTCTCCTGGGATCAGTGCTTGCAGCATGGGCCTTAGGAGCAGCTGAAAGTGGGTCATTTTCTTTTGCTGGACCTCTTCCATGTCTCCTCCTTTTGCCACTACCATCTGCATCATCATCCTCAGAGTTTGGCTCACTGCCCTGTCCTGATTTTGCTGATGATGCTGCAATATGGCCAGGACCACTGTGAATCAGAAGAGAAGAAAATGAAATTAGCATTATGATGCTGGATCATCAAAGACAACAATAAGAGAGGAACGCATGTTACATATCCAGCTCCCCGCTTTGTAAATCCAGCAAAAACTCCTTTGCAAGTGCACGAGCATGTTCATTCCTCCTAAAATAAGAAACATATATGTGAGAACTATTATTCTATGAGGCAAATCCCGTAAACATAGAAAAATCCACTTTCACACAGATAATGGAATAAAAAATAGGGGAAGCTCATTAGTTAAAGCATAAACATGGATGAAGAACTTGAGAAGGTCCATCCACTTTCACAAGGATAAAGGCATAAAATATAGGGGAGACTATTACTTAAGCATAAATGTGAGCAAAGAACTTGTCAAGGTCCATCCACTTATTTTTCCTTACCAAGCTCATTTACCTTCAAATATGTAAAGCAGCAGAGCTCACCTTTCTATGACAGTCACCAAGTTTGTTGGGTGATACTTGTCTTTGAGCCTATTTCAAGAAATCAGTCAGCCATCATAGCAATAGCAGACGAAGACAAAAACATACTAAAGAGAAAAGCATTACCATTCTTCATCCTTATGAGCATCAAAATAGGTGCGCTTCTGAGTGGTGATATACTCCGTCCGATATTCCTCATACCTGTGTTATTTTGGAAATGTTCCACTCTGTGTTAGGAAAGAAAAAAGCCAACAATATACACAGCTTCATAATTCACTTGAATATATTTAAACACCTGCGCTCAGCTTCAGCTGGTAGTATATCATCTTCAAGCTCTTGAATGAATTGCTTGTATGACATCAAACCCTCCCTAAAATGATTCAAATGTTTTGTTACTTCAGAATGAATTTATTCTATTTTGTACTCAGCACCCAATCAATGACATAATAACTATTCGACCCAAGCTAGAAATGAAAAATTTTTAAACTGAACTATACATATCAATTTTCTTACAGAGTCATACATATTTGTAAGTAAACTGCAGGCATGAGAAAATGTGCATGCATAGCATAAATGTGAGGATACAAGAATGATGCAAACGCCTGCATCACTATACTAACAACAGCTCAACTCACCACACATACATGGCATAAATGCAAGATTAGATGAACAGTACAAATGTCTAAATCAATAAAACAGTAGCTCAAATTACTACTACGTGTCTACAATTACTTATTCATTTGTCATATGAAAAAGCAAGTTAGAATATGCAAACATATGTGAAAGATAATTTGGTATAAATGTTTTGCATGGTTCCATGGACATCAATCAGACAGTGTATGCGAGCATGGTAGCATGAGGCACCTTGAACATTCAGTATGAGATCAACTTTTCCTACTAGACACTATCCATTTCATAATCCCAACCCATAAATCATTAAGGCCCCGTTTGGCATTGTGTTTAAGGGGTGCTTATGGCTTATCCATTTCCAAAACACGATAAATTGATTCCTGTTTGGCAAATGTTATAGCTTATGGATATGCTTATTGTTATTTTCAGATAAAAAGACATCTCAGAAGCGCTTGATACAGAAACTCCCAAAAATCACTTCTATTTAAAGTGCTCATCCATTTTCTCTTAAGCAGAAGCAAAACAGCATCGCGATGCCAAACAGAGCCTAAATCATCTAGAATTTAGTGTTTGTTTGTCTTTTGTGGATTTGGAAATGGAAGGGGAAGGATTGGAAGATCCTCTGATGCACGATATGACCTATATCGATCATCATGACTCTACTTTTTTCAATCATTACTTATGTTTGTCACCTTCCAACACTAATATGAAATAAACCTACTGTAACAGCCCTACTTTTTCCCACTTATATTCCTTTTCAAATCCAATTCCACTAAAATGATGCCATTGGTAAATCACTACAAGAAAAATAGTTCTTATGAGAACACCCACCAAGATTCTGCATGAAACTAAGTTCGGTACATGTCAAATGATTTTATGAAAGTGAATTGGCTATTCCTTCTCATACATTCACCAGGTGTGGCCCAGGGCCGAAAAACCATCCTTAAGAAGAGAGAGAGAGAGAGAGAGAGAGAGAGAGATGATGATGATGATGAGGACATGAAAAGAATTCAACAGCTTTAGTGAAAATTTTATGTGAAAAAGGCACAATGAAAAGAAAAACCAGAAAAAATAAAATTTTCCTGAATTTTTTAAGATATAGATTCTACTCTATATTTGCAATCCCTCCTGCTTCTTTCTGAAGTCTGAACTGATGATTGAAAAATTCAATGGGTCACAGATGAGAGGATGGGTGAATAGTTGAACAAATGGCAGGATGCCTGAATGACTTGGATGATTTGATGTACATAAATTGATAGCTGGATGGTTCGACAAAGTTGAATGGATGATTGAATCAATGGTAGAAAATTTGAATGCATTCGGAGCTGGATGTTTGGTCTGTATGAATATATTAAACTATTTTTCATATTTCGTGAAAACTTATCAATGAGATTTTGAATATTGGCGTAATGAAGTTATACATGGATATATATATATATACCATTTTCATCAACACAGTGTTAAAGCTGCTTATAAATATTAGCCATAACATGCTCCACATGAGTAGCTAATAACTAAAACCACCTTTCGCCACACTTGGAACATCAATGATGTCATAGAATTTTTCAGAGACAAATAGTAAGTGTTTTAAAAGAATTAATACATTTTGAAGACATCTGAACTCATTTAAACTAGAATCCAGTAAAATTTGCTATGATATCCAATCTTGACGATGTAACTAGTAGCCTCACAAGGGTTGAGTATACAAAACTCAGCATTTAAAAGGATCCTCTTGTGAGTATGAGTTGAGTATGGCATAGTTTTCACTGATAGGGTAGAGAGAGTGTAAAACAAATGTAGTAACATTATAATTACAATCCAAAGCTTTAAGAAGTGATAAACAGGAAGCGAAGAAATAGAACTATTCTGTACTCACCAAGAACAAAAATATTACTCGTTAATTTCTTTTAACAACAATTTAGAAAGGAATAAGAATTGGGAAGGATGTTAATTGTAGAATTCATGCTGAGTTATTTCAGATAACAAATAAGTGAATGAAAGATGATGGAGAATGAAACGCGATGCACACATGTTAAGAGTTATTTTCGAATTTGATTTGAGATTTGATTGTATTTTTATTTTATGAGGATTAGTTTATAAATTCTCACATCAGGGATTTTTTTGGATTTTTCAGTCTCCTAAAACATAGCACACTTTAAAGTAAAATACATCAATGATTGCGTCAAATACAATTTCTCTTTTTTGTGCTATTAAATTTGCCTATCTTATGAAGTCATTTCCTTCAAATCCTTTTCATAATCTCCTATTCTTCTTGAGAGGATTTTTCGAACCCCCTTTACCATGCCTTCTAATAAAATATAACATTCTAACCATCGGTCCTAACCTACTTTTCCTCTGTTTCACTAATATTTTTAATTAATATCCTCCATCTTTTCATACATAAATGATTAGATTTGAACTTTATTTACTTCATTTTTAATTCATTACCCCTGCAATATAACATCATTAATTCCCTTTCCTCTTTTCCATATTCTCAACTTATTTTCTAACTCCTTTCGAAAGTTCTTTACCAGTTTACCATCAGAGGCAAACCATAGTGCCAGAGTTTCCATTGCTATCTTTCGCACTTGTTGCTTCATTCGATCCACCTTCTCTCTACACTGTTCACTGCTCATCAATGCATTTAATCCACCTTCTCCATAAACTGTCAGTGTCTTGCAATATCAAAGTGGAAAACATTGGTGGGAAAAGAAATCATCTAACTGAACACAGTGGTGTGAACGAAGGGAGGTGGTGGTAGGAGTGGGCAAACAGCTAAAGCATGCCCAATACCTGGAAAGATACCCAATCAGTAGCATAAACAACAGGTGCATCGAGCAAATATGGATAACACCCACAGCATATAAGCATATACACAAATATGTGACAGACCCATAAATTGGACTTATATGGCTCAACTCAACTGGAAAAATAAGTTGGTGACTTATGTACATAAGTAAAATGAAAATATTTCTACAGCCTACATTTACAAGTGTGATTGAGGAGCTTCTTGAAAAAGTCACAAACTCATAAGGTTGAGGAACCAATCATAGCAAGAGTTGGCGAAATCCTAACCTCTGTGCACCCCCTGTGTTCAGAACATCGAGGAAGCCACGTGCATCTCCCCAATCTGCCAGCAAAAGAAAAAAGAAATGATGAGAAATATTTACTGTGCAGGGGAAAAAAATACAGCATATCAAGCATAGAGAATGGCTAAAAAATAAAGAGAACAGAAAAAACAATAAAGTAACAGTCTCAAAGGAGCAACATGCGTGTGGGTGTAGAATATTCCTCTGGGTTTTGGTTAGAAGCAGAGTAGATGAGAAATTAAATTAACTTGTCCTCTAGAGCCATTGCTGGTTTCCAATTGATTCAGGAATAAAACAATCAAAATAATATTCACAGTAATAGGGCATCTGATAAACTTTTCAGTTGAGAAAAAAATGGCCTGTTCAGTTAGTGTACTTTGGAATTGGAAAGGGAACAGATTTGGAAAAGTAGGGTTGTTGTGGAAGGTACAAGTCAAATGATGTGTTAGAAGATGAAAAATATAGGTAATAATGAGAGAAGGGAAAGAGAGAGAGAGAGAGAGAGAGAGAGAGAGAGATGCCCTAAAGTCAATTCAACATTGATCCGAATTCTTGATGAGAACTACTAGAAACCCACCTTGATAGCCGCCAGTTGAGCGATTCATGTACCGGCCATGAGGTCTTTCATCAGGGTACCCAGGTCTGCCAGGAAGTGCGCCACGGTCATATCCCCCATAATCATAACCAAACCTAGAATTGCAAAAAAAAAAATAAAAAAAAATAAAAAAATTAACTGATTCTAGCAAATGGAAAGTGACCTCTAATTCCACTATTCCAAAGGACCAGTAAACTAGCAATTGAAAAAAAATATATATTAGTTGATCATTGTACCAGAACCAAGCAAGGAAAAATTTTGTCTAGAAAAGTTCAGAGACAAAACTCATCAATCTATCCATTGCACATGCAAATTAACAACAGCATATAAAGAAATTCAGCATTGCAGAATCAAATCATCAAACACAAAGGAACAAGCATTCACCTTAAATATCATGAGTTGCACTAGAAAGGATTCAATATGAGGCAGAAGTTATAAAAAAAAAAAAAGTAGATATGGAATACATACGCTCTCTCAGAGGAGAGCAACCGATTTGCAGCACATGGAGAATGACAGGTAGGTAAGACATCTTCTCTTCAATGGGTTTGCTAAAGTAAATCCCCATTGAATGTTATTTTTACTTTGGATTGTAGCTGTTTAGATTTGTCCAGTTAGCCTAAGATAATGTAACACAAGAAACAGAAAAAAGAAAAAGATTTTTAAAAGAAGAAGAAAGAAATGAAGAAAAGGGGATATAACTGTCCAAGGAATGTAACGATCAGGATAAGAACAACATGTCTGATAATACAGTCATTCACTTCCTTGTGACGCAAACCACAAACAATGGATCTATAACACAGAGAGACCCAAGAGCAATTGGCTAAATCGAACTAATTCTTTGTCTATTTTCTTAAGGATAATAAATAAGGACAATCAATCATGATGTAGGGAACTTGTATATTATCACAATCAATGTTTTCACATTCTTTGGAATGTAGTTCAATGGGAGTCCATTCACGGACTAACCATGTCTTAACTTGTGTGTTTAAACAAAGATGAGTTCGGACCTATGAATAATGAAACATGATTCAGCAAAAACTGCAATGATCTAACAAAATGAATTTAACTAACCAACTGCACTAAGGATCCTACATTTATCCTCCAATCAGAGAACCGATTCCAGAAATTAGACAGGGAAGTAAATTCTGTAACTGAAAGTTTATCAACTTCTGTATTGATCATAAACAGTCCATCAAAGCCTTTCATCAGGTGTCATCAGGTAATTCCAAACCATCCTTTCCAGATTCTCAATATATGGATTTTTCAATCCAAAAATAGGGAGAAAGAAAAAGGACCAAATAAAAGAAATTGCCAAGTATTCAGAGGTCTCCTATATTTCTTGGTCGATGGAATATGTTATTCAGTCACTGAAATTCTTTAAGGACAAAAGGTATGTGACTTCAAACAGGCTCATAACTTCTTCCCTTCGCAGGTAAGCAAAAAAATGAATGTACCAAACTTCACCAAAGTTTGAATTAATTTGAGGATCATCATTATCATCATAAGTCATTTCCCACCTAGGTGGGGTCGGCTGCAAGGATTCTGTTGCGCCATTCTAGGTAATTTTAGACTAAATTTTCGGTAATTTGTAATAGTTTCAAATTTTCTTTAATTACTTCAATCCATATTTTTTTGGGTCTTCCTTTGATTCTCCTACCACCTTCTACTTAGATATACTCTACCCTCCTAATCAGTGCCCTTTCAGGCCTCCATTTAACATGACAAAATAGAGGATAAATTGGAAAAAAAAAAAAAGTGAACTTTTTCATGTACCGTGAAAATAGCCACGTTTGGTGATGGTCAATCAAGTGTTTTATGGATGTGTGCCACTAACACAGATAATATTTCCCTTGAATCCCAAGCCGTTTTCAGTAACAGAACAAATGAAAGCCGCAGGCATGTCCCAACTTGCGCAAACATAAAAATGACATTGCAGCAGAAGGTACAATCATTGGGCAAACATGGCAAATTCGATAGCTCTAGAGTTAAGAAGGCAGCTTTACGCAATGTAAATGGCATTCAACAATGCACAGAAAACTCCATTTTCAGATAACTCTCCGTACGGTAAGGCCAGATTGATCGTAAAAACCCTGTTATAACAACTGGTTATTGATCAAACGATGTTTCAATGCTTTTCAATTACAAACGAAAACGCAGTTCCTCCGGACTCTCGAAAGCTGGCTAAAATCATGAAAACACATCAGAACAGCCAGGAAGTTGGATGCAGGCACTCACCTAGGGCTCCCGCGACGGTTATCATATCCACCATCATCCCTTCGGGACCTCTTCATAGGGGGCGGTGGTGACCGGCGAGGAGGGGAATGTCGGCGATCTCGGTATGGAGGAGGGCTGGTGCTGAGCCTGCGCTTGTAATCACGGTCTCGGTCTCTCTCATGGTAGTCTCCACTGCGGCGATTGGGCGGGCGATCATCCCTGTCGTCACGGCGTTCTCGAGAATCCCGGTCCCTCCGGCGAGGCGGAGGGGGCGGAGATCCGTCGGAGGACCTTTCACGGCGGTCGGACTGGCGGTCGCGACGTCGGTCGAGTGATTCTAAGGGCATGTCCATTACCTCCGCCATTGAAGAAGGAGAATTAACAAGTTTCTAGGGTTTTCGCAGGAGCAACAGCGATAAAGAAATTTCCAAGGTGAGACACAGCACGAATTTGCTGGAAGAAGGTGGGAATGGCAAGCATAGGGTTTCTTTCTCGATGGGTCGGAGAAATGGGCCGCCGTCACTGAATCAGAAATAAATGGCTCGGGTTCTGGCGTACGTGTAAATGGCAAGATCGAAAGCGCGGCAGGGATGCATACGAGTTGGGTTGTCTCGGGTTGGGCCATGGGTAAACGAGTTCTGGTTCAATGCACCTACGAGCATTGAGTCTCCATGCTCTTAGGTGTACTTCACTCATTTTTTTTATTTTTTTGAAAAAAATTTACGAAAATATTAATGTAACTGTATTTAATATGCATATAAATTTTTACTATTTTTGGATATTTTTAAATATTTATTTCAAATTTTTTTAAATAAGTCAAAAAATATCACTGATTTTAAAAAATTCGAAATAAATATCTAATAATCCCCAAAAATAGTAAAAATTAATATAAATATTCAATACACTTATATTAACAAGTTAATAAAAAATTTGAAAAAAAATTAAAAATAGGTATATGCGCCCGAGAGCATTGAGGCAGCCGGGTGCATTGAACTAGAACCCTAGGTAAACCCGACTATGTGAAAGTAATGGAATTGCATTTAATTTGAATTAAAGTTAAAATTGTTAGCCCTTGATTAATATTTTATTCTTCACTTTTCTCAAGGGAAGTGATAAAACTTTTAGATTAAAAAGCTTTTAGTGTGAAATTTGTTTTTTTATTAGTATTTTTTTTGATAGAATTGGTATTACATACACTGACATCTAATATTATACAAATCAACCTTCTTACAACCCTCACAATACAGAAGGAATTTTTTTTGTAAATACCCCCACCACAAGGGGAAATCTACATAATAACCCCTTATTACCGAGGGGAAATGAATTTTTGCAATGATCCTGATCAATTAAGATATTACCTAGTTGGCGATGTAAAAGTTATTAAATTGATAGAAAATAATATAATATTATAAGGATAATTGTAATATATAAAAAGAATAAAGTTAAAATAAATAGATTAGTTATAAAGTAATTATGTAAAAATGATTAAAAAAGAGTAGTTGTATGTGAATATGTGAAAAAATAATTTTAAAATATGATAGTAACGTACGGTGAAAAGTTTTAGTTTTGAAAGTTCTTTGTTGTGTTTGAGAATTGATAAATGAGGCATTTGGTAATGTATAAAATTGTAGAATTGTGGAAAATGGTGAAAAATGAAAAAAAAATATTTTGAGAAATGTGTAATTAATAAGAAATGATAGAGATATAGTTTGAATAAGTAGGTTTGTTGTACGTAGTTGATAGAAAAATTAATTGGAATGTAAAGATAAAAGTGGGAAAAATAGTATAATTAATGAAGTAATAATTGACATTAGAAAACCAACTCCCATGAAAAATCCATAGGTCTCGCACTCACACGTTTTCAAACTTGGCCAAAATTTTTAAACGAAAAGTTTCTAGTATAAAAATTGTTAAATTAATAGAAAACAAAATAATATCACATGGATAATGAAAGGTATAAAAAGAACAAGGTTAAAATATATAAGTTAGGCGTATAGGTAGTTATCGAGAAATAATTAAAAATTAAGATAGTTATATAAGAAGATGTGAAAAATAACTTTAAAATGACGTAGTTGCGGAGAATGAAACGTTTTAACTTAACATTTTATTCTTATTGCTAGTCACACCTTTTGTTAAAAACATGCCCATTGTCTTAAAAATTGTTAGTAATTGTCTAATACTTTATTTTCACTTTCTAGCTAAATATTATTGCAATGTAATGTAAAAACTATTGAAAGTTTGGAGAAATGCTTATGTTGTTCAAATAGGAACATTCCATTTTTGGGTCCATTAAATAAAATTCTCATTCCTTCATTTTGCCCCACCTTAATGAGGAAATAAAAAAAACTATTTTAATTGTTGCTTTTGAAGTTATTTAGTTAAGTAGTAAATCAAATTTCATCCAAATAAATGGATTAATTACAACTATGAACATAAATTATACTTATATTTACAAATGTAATAGCAAATAAATACCTGGACAACACATTTAATAAAAGTATTAAAAGTGTGAAATCAATATTTTAAAATTGTTTTATTTATATATATATTTTTAACTTATTAATTCTACGTTCATAGTATCCAAAACATATTATTATATGGACAAACATTTCTAAATAAACTATAATACATCTAGGTGATTTTTCCCTTTTACATATGATTATAAATTTTTTAACAAATACAACCCACTCAAATGAAATTATGTTAAGCCAATTAAAATTTTGTTTTTTGATTAATAATCAAAGTGGGCTTAAAATGAAACAACATCATTAAAATCTTGAAGGTATTAAGGATAAGAAGCATTCTCAAAAGTTAATTTTAAGGGTTTTGTTAGAAAATAATATTACAAAATAACAAAGTGGCTAGGAAAAAATAAAAAATAAATAAAGTAGATACCAATTTACATAGAAACTCCTTCAATGTGAAGGAAAAAAACTGAAACGAATAAGAAAAAAATTAATTGTCTTAAAAAAACGTTAGAGTAGATGAGAAACTCTCAACAATAAAACTCTTAAATTAAATACATCTCACAAAAAACTCTTAAAAAGACCAAATATCACAAAGGAGTATATAAGAAAGCTTAGAAAATTTGCTCACTACCTATGAGCTAGTCCTCTATTTATAATCTCAGAGAAAGAGCTCAATACATGTGAAAAAATAATGTTGGATGACATGCTTAATACAAATGATATGGGGCTTGGGCTGCATCTTAAACCAATGCAAATAGGCTGCATAACATTTAGAGCAAAAGGAAGTGCTTTTTAACATAATTAGATTTCTTGGAGCATGGGGTGTCTTGGAATTTGAGGCACAGTTGACAACTCTCCGCATCGACTTGAATTCAATTAACTTTAAAATAAAATGAATGCTCCACCTTTAAAATGAACTATTATTTACAATTTGAAACTTTGACTAAGCTTGAACAATGCTTAAACTTAATCACTGACAGAGACTTTATTAATATATCAATTGAATTATCTTCTTAACTTCAATATAATCACGTTTAACAACATCAAGAATGAAGTAACACCTAATAGCAAGGTGTTTTGTTCTTTTATAATACATTTGATCTTTACTAAGATATATAACACTTTGATTATCACAATGAATGCTAATTTTGTTGACTTGAATTGAGTTTACTCATTAAGTATCTTAATTGGAAAGCTTCATTAATACTTTTGGCCAATGTCATGAGCTCTGCTTTTGGAGTAGACGAAATAACAATCTACTATAATGTGACATTCTAATTAATAGCATAACCACCATTAGGGAACATATAAGCCAAAAGTGACCTTCTTTTGTTCAAATCACCTGAATAATCAAAATTAATAAATCCTATCAATGCATTATTAGTTTTCCCAACATTCAAATATATACCGAAATACATTGCAGATACCAAAAGATCCATTTCATTGCATACCAATGTTCTTTACCATAACAAGACACATATTTGCTAATCGCATTGACTACATATGTAATATTTAGATAATTACAAACTATAACATATATGATGCTTTCAATTTCACTAAAATAATGAACTTAAGATATATATATATACACACATGCACACTTCGTCTCTTCATCTGATTGTGGTCACATTTCCATGGATAGTTTAAAATTTGCAATAAATAAAATACTCACAAGTCTGAAATTAAATGTACTAAAATGTTCCAAAATCTTTTGAATGTACTTTTGTTGTGAGAGATATAACTTTTCTATTTTTTTGTTTGTATGTATCTTCATTCCAATAGTTTTCTTGTCACACTTAAACTTTCATTTCAAATTTAGCACTTAATTAATCTTTTAATATGCTAATTTCAAACATAGCTTTAGCAGTACTAAGAACATCATCCACATATAGCAATAAATAAATGAAAGACCTATTTTAACAATTTTGAAGTAAACACAATCATCTCTTTGACTTATAGAATAATCATGAGATACCATAAATGTATGAAACCATT
>JAXCLR010000050.1:67724175-67748637 GCA_035584095.1 Annona squamosa
AAAAAATAAAAAAAAATAGGTGCAGTGCACCCGGGTGCGTTGAGGCTGAGTGCACCCGCGCACTGAATCGCACTCCTATATCGGGTGCTAGGAATGATATCTTATAAGTATTCAGCGTCAGCACAGTGCCACGTGGCTCTGTTGCGTAGTTTTTGCCTCGCAACATTAGCTGCCGCACTTCAAAGTAGGATAAATCTATTAAAACGAAGAAAATTTCCAAGTGAGGTATATCTATCGAGAAGTGCATTACTTCTTTTAAGACATTATCTGTGCCTCGGTACACGTTTGCAAGCTTATCAACTAGGAATATATACCTGATATATGGTCGTGAAATTGAATTTTGAGTATGAGTTTCATTAGGGTACTTTCTACCGCCAAATTTGTCTATTTTAAACTGGAGCATCGATCTTTCAGACGCTTTGAAATTCGGTAATTTCAGGTGGTCCAAAAACATATTTTTTTTTGTTTTTTTTGAAAATTTTTTTATAAACATGCTAATCTAGTTATATTTAATATGTACATTAAAATTTACAATTTTTGAATTTGTGTATATATTTATTTTAGATTTTTAAATACAGGATTATTTATGTTATTTTAAATAATTTAAAACAACTTAGATGCCCCTTATTTAAAAATCCAAAATAAATATTTACACATATATATATATATATATATCCAAAAATGGTAATCATTGGGTATTTTAGACAGGTCAAAATTTATATATATATTTTTTTATGAACACATAATCTAGTTATATTTAATTTATAAATCTTATTTTATCATTTTCGAATACGTGTGTATATTTATTTTAGATTTTTAAATACAGAAGTATTTATGACATTTTAAATAATTGATCTGTTTGAAGAAAGATAATGCTATATAAATATAGAAAACGAAACATTTATCAAAAAAATGGAAAACGGATCAATTTATTTAGCAAACTACACAATTTTTGGATCTTATTGTGTTCGACTCAACGAATGTACAGTCATTTCGAGTATATCTTCCTTACTCTCCAAAACTAAAGATTGGGTAATTTGCGAATGCACACTAAATTTGTCCATAATTGTGAATATACATAGCCATTATGGTATTGTCATAACATGAGCATATTTGCAAAAACTAAATATACCCACTCAATTATTAAAATGATAAATATACCTACATAGTTTGCATATCTTCGCTAATATACTCATGCCATGATGGTATAATAATGACAATTATATTATATTTGCAATTATGGTCAAATTATATGTGATTATGTACAATTTTTAAAACTATGTAAGTATATTTGCAATTATGATAAAACTAAGTGGATGTATTTACAAATTACCCCTAAACATTTCACCAGATAATTTTTATCTAATTTGAATATTTATTTGTATTATTAAATTGTCAAAAAATTTGTCTTTAGTTTGTCCTCGCTCCTTAACAAATTAAACAAGTCATCTCTCAGCAGGAATAGCAGTGGAATTATGACGATGAAAGCTTTCAGGCATTTTTTCTATGTGCGAGCATGAAAGAAGGCCATCGTGGGGCGGGGCAGTACGACTGTAAAAGGTGGGGGGCACTCTCTATTGTAGCCATATACTGCTGTGGTGCAGCACAGCTATCCAGTGGCCCAGCGATGCAGGCACCATATAAATGAAGAAGACAGAAGTTAAATGGTTGGTGACAAAATATTTTTTTGGCTTCTAGTAGAATCGTGGTCGGCTATGCAATCATCCATTACACACGGTGAGGGTTTGTATGCAACTGTTCCTAAGCAGTTCTCCACCTATTCTTGTCTCTTTGTAGCCCACAATCGTAAGTGTGTGTTTGAAGCTCGGTGCACTTGGTCCCATTCAATGAAAGACATATGCTGAGATGACCATGCGAACGTGCCTAGACTTCTGAAAAACCATCTTCTTTTTCATGGGCGGAGAATGACACGACGAAACCAAGTACAGACATGGGTAAGGACAGCAGTTGAATAGCTGTCTTGATGGGGTCAAAGTAAGCTAATAGCCAAATTCACTTCAATCGATCTCATAGAAAACCTAATGGTAGAAAGCCATCAAGCAAGAAATTCAAGATAACCCCATTTGAAAATAAACTCAAAACCTTAGTCAAAAAAGACAGGTGTGAAAAGTGAAGCAGTATAAGTAGAACAGTGTAGATACTAGCTAGATATATAGCTTCATGATGGTGTCAATGTGGTGACCGAAGAGCCACATGATCACGCGATGCTTTTCGTCTGAGTTTTTCATTTTATAAAGTTATGATAGAAACTCTTTGGCTACAAAAATTAGAATGTAAGTTCTATCCAGTTCCTTAGTCAGGGAATAAAAAATATGTCACTTGATTGGACAATTGTTGAGCACGTACTCCGTGTATTCATGTGTTTTGGTAATGGATAAAATTTTGAAATGAAAAAATTTCAATGTAAAAATTTTTAAATGGGGGAGAAGTGACATAATATAACGGGATAACAATGAGAAATAAAGATAATAAAATTAAAATGAACAGGACAGTTGTATAGGTAGTTGTAAAGAAATGATTAAAAAATAAAATCATTGTAAACAGTGAAAAGTTTTAAATTGGCAAGAATTTTTGAATAACAAACACACCTTAGTTGAGAGATCTCAATATGGAGATTATTTTAATTACACAATTACAACAATTATAACAAAATAAAATGAAAGAATATGGAAGAATGATAACTGATTGGATCAATTGGGAAAGCTTTGTATATTATCTCACCCTTCGGTTTGGTAGCGCAGCAACTGGACAGATCATAACCAAATGAAGAGAAATGGTAATAGAAATTCAGGGAGAAATTTTCTTTTAAAAAAAATAAAATAAAAGGAAATTTAAGTACGAAGTATGCATGAATTCACAATCTTATTTTTCTATGGGTAATTACAATTATTTTAATTAATATTACAATTAAGCTCTAAAACATTCCTATAAATTACGGACAACATTTTAACATACATTTGACAATATCTTTAATTTTTGTATAAAGTGGACACTTCCACGAAAATGAGGAGAGAAATACCACCACTGCTGTTCAAAGTCATGTCGTTGCTATGATATCCTGATGAGTTTCCACGACGCCTGGGCACGTCGTGGCTACAATCTTGTCTGATTATGTGATAAACACGGAATTTGCACTGATCTAGACAGAGAATTCCCACCACTAATTTCACATCAGCGATCCATAAAATAGACAAAAAAAAAAAAAAGGGTGGACAGATGTTAGCAATCCAAAGGAGTTCCTGTTGTCTTTTCAAAAAAAAAAAAAAGAAAAGAAAAAAAATTCTGCTGTACACTGGGGCACTGTCTTGAATTTTACTGACTATTCCAAAGTTGGCGGTGAACATAAGAAAACTATGGTTTTGAAACTGTCCGAAATATATATGAAAAGATTTTAAAGATACCTAGTTAAGTGTAGCGTTCTGAAAACCGGACCGAACCAGGCGGTCGAACCGTGAACCGGTCACGTCTCGGTTTGGTACTGTTACCGGTCCAACCGCGGTTCGACCACCAGTTCAGTCCGGTTGAACCGGAAAAGCCGGAAACCGATCACAAAACCGGTTCAGTGACCGGTCCGATTTTAAAAACATTGGTTAAGTGTGGCTTTCATATACTGGCAAACTTTTCATCATGGAATGGGGTCTCATGCATGGTTAGTAGAAAGAGTACATGAAGGTGAAAATAAAGAATAATTAACCAGATGAAGGTCCATCAATCTCCTCGAGTGCTAAGAAAACCAATTGAGAAGTCGATACGGAAAACATGATTTCATACTCTTGATGCAATCATAAGAAGTAAATTAGGCAATCGAAGAGCTATAACAAGAGAGTACTACGACAAATATGCACAACTTCGGACCGGTCTTTTTTCGCTTTTGAGGCAAACATGTGAAATTTTTAGTGGACTTCATGCTCCCGGGCACGTGCACTTATTTTTTTTTAAATTTTTTCATAAACTTATTAGCCTAAGTGTATTTAACGTATGTATTAATTTTTACCTTTTTTGAAGATTTTTAGATATTTATTTTTGATTTTTGAAAATTAGTGGTAGTTTAGTAATTTAAAATTACCTAAAATGCCATTAATTTTTAAAAATAAAAAATAAATATCTAAAATATTTCAAAAATGGTAAAAATTTATACACAGATAAAATACATTTGGGCTAATAAGTTTATGAAAAAATTTTCAAAAAAAAAAAAAAAATAGGTATAAGCGCTCGACCCAAAAGAGAAAACAAATATATTATAGGATAAAGAGTAATAATAAAAATAAAATGAACGAGAAACGCTAGTTAACGTAAATTATATATATAAAGTTTTAGAAAATTAAAATAAAACTCATCTTATTTTCCATTCTGATCCGATTAACACATATTGGAAGGAAAAAATAAGAAAAAAAAATCAGTGTAATGAAAAAAATATTTTCAGCCGGTTGACTGGTCTGTTCCCGATCTACTACTTTGCATTTGATAACATCGAAAGAAATTAGGTAGGAACACAGGGAATTGAATGAGTGCATACTATAAATTTTGAAGTCATAAAAAATGTTATGATTAAAAGTTTAAAACCACGCATAATAATAATAATAGCAATATTTCTATTATTATTATTATTATTTCGGATGCATAAATCGACACCAGATAAGCTCTGAGCCTCAGCAAAAGAAGCTCAATTGATATATCCCAGTTTTTGCTTTGGCCAAGGTCTAGAGATCATATTCATGCCTAGTAACTTCTTGCATCCTTTCGATCAATTTCAATTTAAAACCCTGTACTGTAGGCTGCAGCGAAACAGGAGAGAATATCATCGCATTCCATGGATGAGCCCATGGATTAAGGAGCCAATTTCGTCAGACATGCGACAAACGATCATCGTCGTAGTTACAAGCAGTCACCATCTGATCAGGAATCTGGATGAGTTTCAGGAACGCTCTTCCCCAGTAAGACTATCAACAACCTAGATGACAGAGCACAAGAAGCCAACCGCCTGCAGAAGAGACTAAAAACTATGCAAATTCCCTTCCACGTTCGCTTCGTTCCATCGCTTTGCCTCGTACGTCTGCAGCCTTGCCACTTTCGCCGTTAGAATCTCCGCATCCGCGTCAGTCACCGGAAACGCACCATCCGACCTGCGCGGTGTCATTTGCTACGCGGCAGCTGTGACGCTTGATAAGCAGGCGAGACTGTTTAATGTCTGAATCTGAGAGTAGACTTTCTTGCGGTAGCTGCCCCGGCTCACCATACTCTCATTTCTAAGACACTTGTTAGGGACGGAGAGAAGGGTATTAGCGTGACGTTATTAGTTTGTATCTTAGGGAAGGAGAGAAGGGCATTAGCTTGACGTTATTAGTTTCCAACTCTTTAAGACAGATAAATTTCAGTACATATGGTCAAAAATTAAATTACCATAAAAGAGTAATATTAATTAACATTCACTAACCGTAACCATTGGCGTAGTGATCGACGTTAATAAGAGCTGTGATTTAACTAATCTGCCTCCAGCGTATGATCCACAACATCGTCTCAGCGCATCAAATCAAGATCAAGAGAGAACCTGGGAATTTGATGATCTAATACTTCCCAACCAAACCATTTCCCCCAATTTTACAGTGTTTGTTTTTGTTGTTTAACCATATATGTACAAAAAAGAGAAGGAAAGGCCCTAAAGAACTACGTCGGGACTGTCAGAATTCCGTCCAAGAGACGTTCTTCCGGCGTTGCGTCGTCGGCGACGGTTGAAATGGCAACGGCGACTGAGGCGGCGAGAACATCTCCGGCCGCTGCTTCTGGAAGTAGTCCCGAATACTGAATGGCGGCGTCGGCTTCTTTCCCATGCCGTCGCCGTCTCCGTCGTCTGACGTTAGGATGAACGGCGGCCGCGAGACTTCCGGGAGCAGATCCCACTGCACGCCGCGGAAGAACTCGTGCTGTTTGATCTCCGCCGCCCCGCCGTCGAAGCCCAACCGTCGCGTCGGGTCCTTCTCCAGCAGCCTCTCGATGAGGTTCGTCAGCGCCGTGCGCTTTCCGACGAACTCCGGCGGCCTTGTCAGCACGTTCCGGAACGTCTCCTTCCGGGTCTTCCCGCGGAACGGCGTCCGCCCATACGCCATCTCGTAAATGAGAATGCCGAGGGCCCACCAGTCGACGGCGAACTCGTGCCCGTCGCCCCGCACCACCTCCGGCGACACGTACTCCTCCGTCCCCACGAACGAGTTCGACCGCTCCCCGGACTCGAACACCGCCGTCCTGCGGCGTGTCACGGGCGACACCCTCGCGGACTTGGCCTTTTTCAACCCCTTCTCCGTCACCGCTGACATGAAGATCGTGAAGTTCCGGCGGTGGCAGGGCCGGCGGCGGGTGTCTTTCTCCTGGAGCGGCGCCGTTCTGGGCTTGGGCCGCTGGGCGAGGGCGCGGGAGAGGTCGAAATCGGTGAGCATGACGTGGCCGGACTCCTGGATGAGGACGTTCTCCGGCTTTAGGTCGCGGTATACGATGCCCATGTGGTGTAGGTGCTCGAGGGCGCATACGATCTCGGCCACGTAGAAGCGTATGGCGCAGGGGGAGAAAATGAGGTCGGTCTGGTGGTAGCGGAGGACGTTAAGGTCGCCGCCGGGGCAGTAAGGAACTGCCCAGGCCAAGAAATCGGGGGTCTCGAGGTTGCCCAGGAGGGTGGGCAGGAAGGGATGGGAGAGGCGGGAGAGGACGGACATCTCCCATCGGGCACGGCGGTCAGCCTCGAACTTGGTGTGGAGGGTGGCTTTATCGGCGACCTTGAGGGCGAAGGGGCAGCGGGCAGGATCGGAGCGGTCGTGAACGAGGAAGACGGTGCCCATTGCGCCCTTCCCCAGGACTCGAATTGCTTCGAGATTTTCCACGTCCAGATCCATGGAAACCTTTTCCAGGCGTCGTCGACGAGAATGATATTATGGGAAGAAGGCAAAAATGGAGG
The DNA here is from genome assembly GCA_035584095.1 of Annona squamosa. Lineage (NCBI taxonomy): Eukaryota > Viridiplantae > Streptophyta > Magnoliopsida > Magnoliales > Annonaceae > Annona > Annona squamosa. Next base: position 67,731,140 of record JAXCLR010000050.1, read on the forward strand.
TGGAGAAGAGAGAGGGAGGAGGAGGATGGATTTGAAGGTTGTTTAGAGTTCGTTTGAGCTTTTGTTTTTATTCGGGGCGTGCGGTATTTTATGGGAGTTATGTGACGCTCTGACGGCTCATGCGTTTTGATACACGAGAGCGCGAGAATATTAAAGTCCATCGCGCAGTAAATAGATAATCGGAGCAGTTCAAATCAATCACCAATTATTTCAGAATCATGATTTCTTTAATTGAGAAATATATATTTGTTTATATTCGAAGTAAAGAAATGATATTTAGATAATTTTCAGAAATTTTAGATTTATTCTAGAACGGGACATCGACGGTCGAATTTTAGTTTTTTCTTGCACGCGACCCGTAAATATAGTAATTAATAATATCTAGGCGACAGCATGGCATTCAAGGCATTCGTTCTCTTCTTCTTCCCATGCTTGGTTGCTTGTGCGTGCGTTTATTTATTCCGGAAGGACGGTGGTGGGTTGCACACGTGTGAGGGTGGATTGGAATATTTGGAAAGGGGAAATGACAAATAGGCGAGAGGGTGGCCACATGTTGGGACCCAGCATCGAAGCGGAGCGGGAATGGAGCCATAGCAAGCATGATTCTTGTGACAGGAGCAACTGAGCACCGTTTCTTTGGGAAAGAATGTTGTCACGGAGTTTTGGCATTTCGTGTAGTTTTGGGATTATGCTACTCCATGCACACATTTCCTTTTAATTAATGTGCTGCATGTTACATATATATTTTTAATCAATTTGAACAAACCATCTTATTTTGTGATTATTTAATTATCATTGTTGATTATTATAACAATTAGAAAGTCATTTTAGCTTTAGAGCCTGTTTGGACTTGCCGTAAAATTATGACGTGGTTGGGCCTTGAGTGGATAGTGCTTATTATAACTTTTGAGGGTAAAAGTTTTCAAATGCAAGGCTAATTAAACGGCCGCTTAGCAAGCAGCAAGTCAATCAAGACAGAGCCTGGCAGTGTTATACCCAGGTGTGTGAGTGTTAATCCTATACTTTCAAATGTCGATGGGAGCATGGTCTCAATTATAATTCCAATGTAATAAAAGAAGGCACTAAGCATTAAACCATTTAGATGATGATGCTCAATAATTACCATGAATTGCTTTGGAAAGTTGTATTTAAAATGTGTGAGCATAATGATTAAAATGATATCCACATGACTACCTTCTGATGCAAAGTAAAAGGTAATGAAAATATATTTATGAGTGAGAAGAAGTAAATTTATTAAAAAGAAGTTATCATATCATATAATGGCTGATACTCTCATTTTGAAGTGCCACGTTCATAGAAAAAACACTCACAGAAATTTTCCAGGTTATATTCAATCTTTCTTTTTTTAAAGTCCTATTAGAAAAAAATAAAGGTACTAAAACTAATACGGCATTATAATAGGAATAGAACATAATAGTCACCTTTTGGTGTAGAATTTTTAAATTGAAGTAATATTATAATCATTTCTTACATGTAATTATTTTCTTAGTTTCTATAAAAAATTATTTAGCTAATATCATTTTCTGCTATACATGATCTTTTTTCTTTAAATTGTACCCTTTTCATGTTATATACTTACCTAAAATATTCTAAGGACATGTGTGTCCCAATTTGTAATTAACAAATTAAATTTGGTATATTTTTAGGATTAAATTTAGGAAACATTTAACCAATTGCGACTAGTGCAGGTAGCTGAGGGCAATGTTCTTTTAGGAAGAGGTTTCAGTTTCAAGATTGGATAGGAGTTGTGTCTTTTGATTTTAATTGTAAAGGCTATATCTCTCTTATTGTATTATGGGTGTTGTGTTGCTTTTGTAATATTTTAGGAGTTTGCATCTCTTATACACCCCTTGAACTAGATAAGATATGAAAATTGTAACACATTAAGTTTGTAAAATTACATATACCATCAAAAATTAAAAACATTTGCAAATATATTATAGCATGGATGAAACTACTTTGAATATGGGTGCACATTTCTACTCCCTTTGATCCCGGTCGACAATATTGCTTTCAAATGAAGATCTTTAAGTTCAAAATTTACCCCCTCCTTACCTCTTTTACTGCATCCTCTTTACCTTCTCCATGATTGATCGTGCTCTCTTCCTCGATAACAACATCAATGTAAGCAGTAGCAAGACCATAATAACCCCATCATCTACTCGACTCTTTAAAATTTCATTCCGTGGACGCTTTGACTTGTTGCAAAACCATTCTTTGCACCCATTAATTATCGCATGCCCAAGCCATTAATCCATTAATTTGACCGGGTTGACTCGGGTTGGTACACCCAATAATCGTAATTTGAATTAATTTTTTAGAATTTCTTTAACTAAATATTTTATTTTTACTGTAATATAAACACATTTATTTTTCAATGATAAAATGCAACAAAAGGGATTCACATATGAAAAATGGTTGGGCATATGAAGGCTAAGGGTATTTAGATAATTTAAGAATATCTAAAATGCAATGGGGTTGATTAATTAACCCAATCCTTCCAACCTAAATAATTACCTATTGGGTGAGGCTGAAAATTTGATTTTGCCAATCAAAAATTCCATTTTGTTCAACCCAATCCAATCCATGGCTGAATTTTAAATCGGTAATTATGTTTTCTTTCCAATCATCAGACAAACTCGCGTTGTTCTCTGGTTGACCCTTCATGTGACCTGATAAAAGCTAAGTAAGCGAGCGACGTGGGGAGAAGGAAAAAAGCGCGCGGAAGCAATGAAAAGGGATCTTTTTTCAGAGCAAAAGCAAACTCTCCTTTTTTATGCTCCAACGCACGCTTTCTTCCACCCTCCCTCCGTTTACTGTACACGAGTGCGGCGGCCAACCCACCCTTCTTAATATTGTGGCTACGCTTCGCATCAAGAAGAAAAGGTTACTTTTTACATATTTTAATACCAGGTGACGCCTTAAATACTTAGTTATTTTATTTTTTGCTCATATAATTTATATATTTTTGAAAATATACTCACATTATAATGGTATAATAATAATATTATACCAGCTTGAGTATATTTGTAAGAAACTTGTGCACTCGGGTTCATGTAACCCATTTTTTAATATTTTTTTGAATTTTTTTATAGAATTATTAATTTAAATATATTTAACATATGTATTATTTTTAAAAAATTTGTAGATATTTTTTAAAATTAGTAGCATTTTTTTTGAGTTGGGTGTATTTGGCAATCACCTATAATTTGTGAAACTAAGATATACTTCTACAATTTTTACCTCAGGAATAGACTTTAATTAAACTGTTATATAATATCAAAAGATAAGTAATTATACTCTTTTTAATAGCCATATTGGAAGTATGGTACTCGTCAATAGTAATTATTCCTTGACTAAAGTAAATATCGATGTCTTGTAACTGCCGCAACTAACATAGGCATTACCCCAATAAATTACGGATTTCTTATGCGCCCACCAACAATTTAAGTTCCAGATTCAAATCAGCAACAGCTAATTAATTAGAGAATTTGGCCAGCTCGATTTTTACAGAATCGCTTGCATCTTCCAGAAATTTCGAATTCCGGGCACCTGCGATTGATCCGTGCACCGTACATGTGCATACCACAGAAATTCCACCCCATTTGAGAATTTTTTGATTTCCCTTTTCGCAATTAGTTGTGGGCACGTGCAGATCATTAGAAAAACAGAAGCATGTAATTTGACTTTCTTAGTGGGTATTAGATAATTGCATTGAAAACCAGATTTTGATTAGCTATCTCATAAAATAAGCTTTTTAGGTACACAGGAATAATTTATAATGGGAATCGGAAATTAAGGCGAGATCAGGGAGATATGGAAAAGAGGCTTCTTTTCTTTGTTGAAAATCGTGTCCGCAGGCAGGTGGCCTAGGATTTGAAGAGAGTAAGGCGCTAGGTGCACGAACTAATCTATTAGGAGTTCGGTTCTTATACGGACTGTAAAAATGTTTTTTTTTTTTTTTTAAATTTTTTGTTTGTGTGAGAATCCTAATTAGATCTCACGGCCAATAAAATTCGATTATTTTTTAAATTTATTTAATATTTTATAATCGCTTGCTCAATTTACTGGGCACCTTATGGAATAACAATGTATGTATTAGACAGCTAGAGAGGCATGTATGGATGTCTATGTATAAACGTGCAAGCAGCTTAATTACCTGACACAGATACACTCGTTTCAATTACTACATTTTATCCTTTCAATGCATAAATGGCTGTGTGGTATTTTAGAAGGATGGGAGTGGTTTGAGTAGTGCAAAGCTGATTGCAGTTACAAAATTAAATAGTTTGTAAAAAAAAAAAAAAAACTAAACAAAAATATTTTAACTTAACTTATTATAGATAATTGATCTTAATAGGATAAATAACAGAGAAGTTGAAGTAGATATATAATTTTGGTCAAATTAAGGTTCATAAATAGGAGATAAATAAGTAATATGAGGTTTAATATATCAAATCTATGCCATCACGCAGTCCCTTCCAATTTTTCTGCCCTAGTGAGCTCCATTAAGTGAAGCTTTTTAACCGAATTTTACATTTCAAAGTGAGGAATACTTGCATATATGATGGATTGAAGTCATGGGATTTAAAGACCACAACGAAGATACTATATATCCACTTATAGTAGGTTATTATTATTATTTTTTTGTGTGCCAGTACCCGTATAATTTGAGTGAAATGACAAATATATCACAAGTTTTCGAAAAATGCACATATTTTTTTTTCGTAAAAAAATGCATCTTTAGCTACCGCTTGTAATTTTATGCCTATGACTTTTATTAAAACATTTTAGAAAGTGACAAAAGAACCCTTGTGAACAAATAAAATTATAAATTGCAAAAAATTATCTTTAAAATTGTTTTTAAAAATACTCCTCAGATTAAATATATCTATTCAATTTGAGGAATGTTGGAGCTACTTAATGTGAGTAGTAGTTTTAAAAATTAAATTTTTTTTTTATTTTAAAGGTAATTTTTCCAAGTTATAATTTAGTTATTTGCGACTTGCGAGGGCATTTTCCCATTTTATTAACAAAAAGTTTTAGAGAACTCATGATAAGTTTCTAATTTTGGCCAGAACTATATAAAGATAGATGCAACGACGCTTTGAACAACCAAAATGCTGAAAGTGAGAACAGAAGAAGGAAATAAAAATCATAAGCTGATAATGTTGGATACATGTGCACTGTTGTGGAGGAATATTAGAAGGATTTGGACTATTGTACACATCATTTACGTCATGAAGAGTAGGCTGCTGCTAGTCCTATTTGAGTAATTAAAGGTTAATGAATGATTACAAAGTAAGGTGATATCTATGCATAGCAATAGCATAGCTGCAAAATATTATTTTTTTCAGAGTGTCTACATCTGTTTCTACACGTGTATCAGCTTTATCACAGACAAGAATCTTAAAAGCAGGATAGGCAGATGATCTTAGCCATCAGATCAATTTAACTACTTGAAGATATATATGATAGAAAATGGAAAAGGTGTATAATTAATACATACGCGTTTGAGTTGGTAGAAGTTCTTGGCAACTCAAGCTTCCATGACAAGGGCTAGTGATTCTGCCATTCATTTGCAAGGAAGTGGTTCTACCTTATACTAGATTTTTTCACCTGCTCTAGCGTGATGCTTGAGCAATTCAAAGATCTGAAATTGGAATTTCTTGACGCGTTGAGCATTAGTTCGGAAGTCCTTTTCCTCGCATCCAATTCAAGGCTATGAAGATTTCCGTTGAAAGGTTAATGATCCGTTCTATCTTTTAATTGTCCAATTAATAGGGCAATGCCTTGCTTGGAAGGATTTTAAGAAACTCCCATTTTGATTAATTCATCTGTCGAGTTTTCAACGAGTGGTATGCACGGGTCGTTTATTGGCAATAAAGTAACGTTTGGTGAGATGTAAAAAAAAAAAAAAAAAGGTGATTTGCAAATATACGAATTTAGTTTGGCTATAATTGCAAACATATTTATATAAATTGAGAAATTACAAAGAACCTTCATATACTTTGACCATAGTTGCAAATATATTGCACCATTATAGTGCCGTTATTGCACCATCATAGTGTGCGTATATTTGCACAGTTACGTAAACTACGTGAGTACATATGCGATTTTAATATTAAGTGGACATATTTAGTTTTTACAAATATACCAACGTAGTTTGCATATCTTTGCAAATATTTCTGCACCAGGATGGTATAATAATAGTGTTGTAACGATATGAATATATTTACAATTATGGTCAAATTATGTGAAAGTTATGATTTCTTAGACTACGTGGGTATATTTATAATTATGGTAAAACTAAGCATGTGTATTTATAAATTATTCAAACAAGTTAGAAAAATTTAGATTACATGTTTGTTTGGAAAATAATAAAACTTTTAGATATAAAAATTTTTAAAACGTGAGATAGTGACCTTGAATGATAGGGTTACTAATGAAGAATAAAAAGAATATAATTAAAATAAACAAGTTTATCGTACGAGTAGTTGTGTATATATAATAGAAGAGTAGTTGTCAGAAAGTGAAAATTTCTAAATTGAAAAGTTTTGGTGTAGCCCGATGTATCTTGAGAGTAAAGAACAAAAAGAAAATCATATTTATGTAAAAAGATGTACAAACTTACTAAAATAAAAACACTTTATGCCGTAAATAAAAAATATTGCGCACAATATTATAAATAGCAAATATTTGTTTTATATAATATCGTGTCAATAAGAACTTGTTTGTTGCATAAAATAGGAGTACATTAGTCATTAACAAAAGCTGCTAACTATTCTATTTCTAATACAGAAAATTGATCACGCCTATTATTAGGATGAAACTCATTTAGGCCGAGTGAATCTAACATAACTTTAAACCCTATCTAGAAAATTTCAAGTTTAATCCTAATCTTAGTTCTAACTTCTAAACTAATTATGAATAATAATCCTAAAACTTTTAGTGACATTTGCTTTAGAAAGACTTTAGAAAGAAGGAAATATTAAGAAATTAGTTATAGATAGGAATTTTGAGTTGAACGTATAAGTTAGCTGAATTGGCAAACCACTAATCCAATCTAGTTAGCCCAACTAACGAATTGGCTAAAATTTAACCTAATTACTCTTACCTAATTTTTAGTTGGTTCAACTCAAATCACAGTAAAATTGACATATACCAACACTACTTTGCGAAATAATAAATATATTGAATGTTCAAATTAAATTATTTCTGTCCTTTTTTCTATTGTAAGACTACTATACAACCTTAGAAGTAAGATGAAATAAATTAAGATCTTTGCATCTTTAATTAAATTTCATATGCAACAGTTTGGCTAGAAATAATATTTAATTCTATCTATTATTACTATTGCCAAGGTAAAGACAAACGAAATTTGGAGCCCATGTGTGTGTGTGAGAGAGAGAGAGAGTTTTATTAGTTATATATGAATGCATATAGTTGTACGGTAATGAGTCTAAGCTCTAGCATGTGGACGTTTAACCTAACTAGTGTATGTCCATGGGGCGAAAAAAAAAAAAAAAAAAAAAGGAAAAAAAAAGAGTTTCCATCTAGCTAATAGATTCTAGGTGTACTTTTAAGATGCTGCTGTAGATTCGTGATATATGCCCAGGAATATTGGATTTGTGTTCTGATGATTAATAGCAAGGTGAATTTGAAATACACTGGTTTATAACAAATACTTCGTCTTTGAAATACACTAGATTGTAACAAATACTACGAGGAACTGAAGAAAGAAGAGACTTTTTTTATTGGTATTTTAGTCCATCATAATATGAGAACAGTATAATTGAATATATTCATAATTCTTACATTCCGGAGTAAAAATTTTATAAAAATCCGTACACATGTGGGCCAAACAAAGTTACCATGAAGAATGAAGAGACTTTATATATATAAGAGGCCTAATCATTTCAAGAGCTTGAAAACCTATTTTTTGATTGTTTTTAATTTTTTTTATTGGTAAGTAAATCTATGTGTATTAAATCTATAAACCAAGTTTTATCATTTTTGGATGTTTTTAAGTATTTTTTTTATTTTTAAACACAGTGGCATTTTTGTAATTTTTGGAGATTAAAAAATTACAAAAATGACACTGTGTTTAAAAATAAAAAAATACTTAAAAATATCCAAAAATACTAAAACTTGGTTTATAGATTTAATACACCTAAATGTACTTATCTATAAAAAAATTTAAAAAATAAGTTTTCAGGCCGATTGCACGGAGCAGGCCCATGCGTCCGGCTTGAAATGATCACCCCTCTATATATATGAGAATATGTTCCAATGCATTTGACTGCACAATGCGGTCCATGTACTGTGGGCCCCATATGATCATGAATAGAAAATCAATTTCACCCATTGTATTTAGAATTGTCCACTTAATTAGCATACCAATTTTATCTAAATCCAACATGTGTGTGATCTCCATCTTAAAATGGTGCAAAATTGACGTAATAAAATAGTTTAATATAAATATCAAGTTTAAAGTTGCATTTTCAATATCTAAACCGTCTAAAGTATGATTTTTATATGGATAAATAATTGTATAAAGTTTCACTGCAATCAAATATGTGTGGGGCCTATTTTGCAGTGGGCTGCACCTTAATCTACACAGGAATGGGTTACCTTGAAGAAAGAAGAGATTCGTTATATATATAATACCAATCTTAAATGATCATCGTGGCAATGGTTTAAAATATAGATTAATTTTTTCATAAGTTAAATATTTTGATCGATAGTAACTAATGGAATCCGCATAGTATTATGAACTTATTTGTTAATATTAAAAAAAATAGATAAACCTGCAAATATTCTCGGATTAATGGAAGATTCAAATCTTGATAGATTCGAAGGGTAATTTGGGCGCTTCTCTTAGCCAACATTGCTTGATTGTATTTGGGCGTGTATGCGATATGGGAGAAAATCTTCCAGACCGGCTAATCATTAATTTTTTTTTATAAAAAAAGAAAAGTGGTTATTTGTATTTGCCTTTTATTTGTATTTTTTTTTGGGAAAAATATCTTATTATATGAACTTCAGGGTGCACTTGGCATTTGAGAAAATAGATGGAGAAAAGATCAAGGGCCTGTTTGAAAGGATTTAAGGGACTTGAATAAGATGAAATGTAATAATGTGTATTAAAATTATAAAAATTTGTATTAGAAACTAAAATAATTATCATTAAAATGGAAAATCCTATTCAATGTACATCTCGTTCAAAAATCTTTGATGCTTTGAAACACTTACAATATAATATAATAGAGAATCACAAGCAAAGAATAAAAAGTCAAAAGGAATATAAATAGGTGAAGAAGTGATTGAAAAATATAGTAGTTAGGTAGTTAGAATAATAAAATACTCTACAACCATATAAAATTATAAAATGCAAGAAATTATCTTAAAAATATCAAAAATTCATTTTGAGAAATTTCTACTTTACTTATATCATATTACACCATTCTCTTACTTAAAAGTATTTTCTTTTCAACTTTCCTATTTCCCATTTTACCCAAACTAGCAAACGTGTTATGATAATTATTAGTAGGCATGATGTTGATCTACTTATTCCTTAAGTGTGTTTAGCAAGCTAGAAAATAATTTCTTATAATTTTTCATCTATTTTTCATTTGATACGTAACGAAGTTATGTAGAAGTAGTTCCATATAACCTCTTTAAATTTTAAGGTTTTTATACTTGGCATATGTTTGACTACAATAAAAAAAAATTAAACTAAAATTTTTTAATTTAAAACTTTTCACTTTCCATAATTATTCTTTTTAATAATTTTTTCACATATTTTTATACAATTATTCTACTTTTCAATCATTTATATTCAACTATTAATACAATCAACCTATCTATTTTAACTCTATTATCTTACTCGTCATTAGTACCTTCCATGATATCATATCGTTTCTACCATTTTAAAACTTTTATCCAAAAATTTTAACATTTCTTAAACATACCTTTGATGAAAAATTCAATTTATTCATTATATTTAACATCATTTATTTATCTAAGAGACCAAGTTTCATCTAAATTAAATATATGCATGTGCTATATTTGCTCAAAATAGGTAAATTTATGTGTAAATTGAGAAAAATATTCAGATCCATTTACATATAGAGGTTTGATTTTTTTATTGTTGAGCAACCATGAATCATCCGACCAAAAAGAATATTTTTTATTTTTTCAATTTTTCTCATAAAATTACGAAAAATCACCGTGTTTAAAAATAATAAAATTTTAAATTTTAAAAATGGTAAAAATTGATTTATACATTAAATACACATAACTTTACATATTTATGAAAAAACTAAAAAAAATATATATTTTTTAGGCCGACCTAACGAAATCATCTTCCTTATAAATATAAAGATACAATCTTGTTAGGTCGGCTTAAAAAACATACTTTGGGGCTTTTTTTTAATTTTTATAATCAAGCTAGCTGTATTAAACTTTAAACCAAGTTTAGGCTAGAAAATTATGAGAATGTTACTGTGTTTAAAAATAAAAAATATTTAAAAAATCCAAAAGTAGCAAAATTTGGTTTATAGAATCAATACACTAGCCTAATATATTTTAATAAAACTAAAAAAATGCCTCAAGATATATTTTTTTAAACCAAACTAAGTAAGGCTTTACTTAGGCCAGCCTAACAAGATCAAGTCTCATATACATATATATACATATATATATATTAAAGTGTAATAATATTTTGTAGAATCAAATTATCTATATAAAAATAATATATTAAATAGTTTAGATATTGAAAATATTATTTTAAAATTGATGTTTAATATTAAATTATTTTATTACGTTAATTCTACATCTTTGTAGATGTGATCTTTGTATAGTGATATTAGACAAGCGAGAGGGCTTCCAAAGTCCTATAATTATAAGAATAAATATAATAAATAAAATAAACTCAAAAATATTCAAAACGGAAAGAATTACATAGAAGAGAGATTTTATAAAAGCATTTCAGTTGTCTAATTCTTTTTTCTCATCATTTTGAGTAGCTACATTATCCATTTCAAATTTATTTACTTTAATCAAAATAATTGTCCCTATCATATTAAATTAGTATTTTATTTATTTCAAAAACATTTTTGTCAAAAAATTTTCCCCATCTTTATGGAATGGCGGGAGCAGAATTCAGGGCAATTATGAAGGACCCAGGAGTTGTTTACATCATGCTTAGGTCACTTTCAAGAACGAACGGGTGAGACGATAAAAGGCTGGGAGCTTAGCCAGCTGGTGTGAGTGCGAGCAGAGCAGCGCATTCATGGCTTGGTACCCAGCGCCATGATAGTCTCGTGCGCGCCGACGACGCGGCCCACCACCACCACCACCACCACCACCACCGTACGTGCTTTTCAGAAGCCAGCTGTTTTGGATGATGACGATGATGATCGATGGATGCATGACCACGTGCGACGCACGAACGTACCATGGAAAAGACACATCGTATCAACTATTTCTGATACACATGTACTGGCCCGCTCTTGCTCATGCTCATGCTCCACCTATCACCATCTTACACGTCCTCCGATCCCTCTCTGCTTGTCAATCATTAATAATAATAATAATACATTATGTGCGGGATGTTTGTGAATGTAAAAGTTACGGGAAATGTGGTATTTGGTGGAAATAAAAAATAGAATATTTTGAAAATTGTGTGATTGATATGAAATGATAGGGGTAAAGTTGGAATATATAGGTTGGTTGGGAGGTAGTTGATAGAGAAAATGATTAAAATATAGGGGTAAAAGTGAAAAAATATGATGATTGATTGATTAATGAAGTACCTCGAAACCCGTGCTACCATTACTTCCCTCCCACATTTCCCACAACCCTTTACCAAACGTCCCCTACATGCTCGGCCTATAGAATTTGATGGGAAAATGAAGAAAATCGGGGAATTATTATTTAGAGTAGAATGAAAAAAATGAAAAATGGGAATGGAAGAGACCATAGAAGTAAGGGTTTGGATTGTATGGACTCCTGTGCACTTAATTTCAATGCACTTGGATGCAAATACCTGTTTTTTATTTTTTGTAAATTTATTAATCTAAATATATTTAACATGTATATTAATTTTTATTATTTTTGAAGATTTTTAGTTTTTTTGAATTTTAAGAAATCAGTAACATTTGCTGATTTTTTAAAATTCAAAAAAAATCTACAAATATCTAAAAAGATAAAAATTGATATATGTGTCAAATACACTTAAATTGATAATTTTATGAAAAAATTAAAAAATAGGTTAAATGCATCTGGTGCATACAATTATTATCCTAAAAGTAAAGTAAAAATAAAAAATAGATAAAATAGTCGTATGAAAAAATATGAAAAACGATTGAAATATACAGGTAAAAAAAGCAAGATAATAGAGTACTAGTTCTAAATCTTCATTATCTATTTTTTCAAATCTTCTAAACAAAAGCACCTTAGATATGATGTTTTGAAGGAAAAGAATTCAAGGACTGATCTCCATCGATATTAGTATTTTCGAATAATCGTCCAATTACGAATTCACGATGCCAAAGCAGTGGTTTGCATGGCTTGAATCATACCAAATAAATTTTCAATATGTATTCCTCAACGAATTGAATATATACTATTCTGGCGTGATATATGCGATGTTGGGTGTGGTTGGAGGTAGGATGATGGACGAACCTCATTCCCATGTCGTATATATATGCTAAAACAATCAAACCGCCAAAATCATTCGCTTTTTGGCCTCATTCATCCATGAATATTGCAAATCCAACGGCGTGCCTGCAAAAGCTCTTGGAACCCACAAAAGCAACGTACATTGCATATATCATTTTCTAAATATATATTTTATATTTATTATGCTTGGCATGATCATTTTGAATGGGATCTGATCAGATTTCAATTATATGTATTCATTCATCTCTCGCCCCAACCCCAATGAGAAAAAAAGGTGACAAGAACGCAATTTGAGATAGTGGCTGATCATGATCAGTGCTAGTGATGGATGTAGGTGAGTGCAGGTTGCACCACGCATGACCACGAATTTTTTGTCATATCCAATTTGATTGCGTAATAATTTTTATAATTTACCTTCCTTGTGAAAAATTATTTCATTAAAAAAATGATAAATGTATGGTGTGATTGAGAAATAACCTTTTTGTAATAAATTAACTAAGGATAAACTTTGACATAAAAAAACTAAGGATAAAATTGTATACATGCAGGTCCCTTCTCAGACTTCGTCATAAATATGTGCAGGTTCTACACGTGGGCTAGATTAACTCTTTTTATTTGTTATTATATATTTAAAATTTCCATTTAATTAATTTCACTATCATAAATATATAATTAGCAGAAGAATTTATCTTTCTTCTAATAAAAATCATCCTTCTCCTACTAAAGAAGCCCATCTAGTCTCTCTTTATATTTCAAAAATATCTTATTAAAAATTTAAATCATTTAAATATAAATTTATATGTACATATCTATGATGCAAAAGACTGCTTTAATTGGAAACTTATATATTTTAAATATTTGATATATTTAAGAGGTAACATGTAACTTTTAAAATTTTGAAATAAATATATTATATATAAAAGTTTCCAAAATGTGTGAAAAAATGCATAATATATATGTTCTTGTGCATTTGCCTGCACAGGAACTTACTGTGCATTTGGCTCAAAATTGACCCTACATGTACTTAAATGTATTAATACTTTATATAATTATTTATTTATATATAAAATTTATAGCAAATCGTTTACATATTAAAAAAATAATTTTAAAATTGTTATTTACGTCAAATTATTTTATTATGTTGAATTTGTATTATTTTTAGATGGAGTTCATATAGATATACAATTGAGATGAAGAAATACAATTAGGGGAATATATTATAATTTTATAATCATGCGAGACTCATTTTGAGATAACCGTATCGTAATTTTGTTGCAGACTTGAATATTTCTATTTATATGCTAATAGCTTATATAAATTCAAAAAGCAACCGGTTATAGTACAAGATATTAACTAACTTAAGAGTTTTACCATGCAATGATCTTTCATTTTCATCCAACTATTTCTCTCACATCAATATTCGACTATCTTGACTACTTCCAATAGACTCCATTTACTTCTTTCTACTTATATTTTCAGTTATATCTATTAGTATCCATTTCATATCGATGCTTACATCATTTTGCATCACTTATATTTCCTTTTCAACCACATCTCTTTTCGTGATGTTTTTTTGTACATATTCAAATTAACTTGTCCTAAAAGATATATGGCCCATGCCCTACTTTATGAAATTTTGATATAATCCCAAAGGGGTCTGCCATTTCCCGAGAATGAGTCCCTTGCTAAAGCTAAGGGATGCATAACTTTCCGGTAAACCACTTCCCTTCACAAACCCATGCATTATTCCTCCTTTTTTGGATGGGTTATGGTGCTAGGATGGTACACAAACATGACAGAAATACAAAAATCAAAGAATTTTTTTTTTTTTTTTTTTTTTTTAAAAGCATAGATGCTCATGATCTCTCTGTAACATGGTTGTCTAGTAGCACATCCCTTTCAATCTGATCGATCATAGGGACGCTATCTTTGTTTCTTCCATTTGATTTTTCAACCATAGATGTCATGTCATCCTTGAAGATTTGTGTGACTTGTTTAATGAATCCGCTCACATGCAATCCACATATATTTTTTTTTATCCCCCCTTGCAATGACTTCATACACTGGTTTCTTTTCAAACCCATAATCATTTCTCTTTTTATTTCAGAACTGTCGGATAATTCTAATGCGTTCAAATCTTTCCAAATCTTGTATCCTTTTCATTAGCTTCTGGTGGTTATCCATCCCAGAATTTGATGGATTCTCCAACCTTAAAGTCACTAATTAAACATCTGGTCGGTCCAAAAAATAATCATTTTTAGCACCAAATTGCCATATGAATTATTTTTCTTTAAATGTCTGTAATCAATTTGAGAGTAGATAACCTAATTAACCACCTTTCCGTCCCTAATTAATTAATGTACTTCCACATCTTATGCCAAACCCACAAACCCAAATGCTCTACACTCTCAAACCAGCTAGTTAAGGTCATTTGTTCAATAATATTAAATGAAGTGGGTCACATTCATTCCTAGTATGAAATTTCAGTTCGTGTGACTTCCTCCATATTATAAGCTGTAGAAAGCCAAATCCATTAGCAGAACCTAGCTGTAAAACGCATTAATTTGTTTATTAAAAAATATAATTGCATGATTTGTTTAAATATATAGGAACAAGAGCATGTGCATGACTGAAGGTGACATGTACCCCACTTCAATGGGCCTTTCCATTCCTGTTGTGGGAGACATCCCAGCAACACCTTTCTTATGTGCTCATGGTCAATCTCTCCTCTTCAACTAGTGCCAATCATACACAATTTTGTACTTTGACCACATTTTCAAATGCAACCTGTTTGTGTAGCTGTTCGATGTTATAATGTCCCACACGTGTGCAATGGTCATGTGACATGCACACGTGTGCTCAATCAGCACAATCAAATTCCTTCCCTCTTTCACAGGTTCTTTGACGGGAAGAAAAATAATAAAAAAAAGGGAAGGTAATTATTCCAAATAGTCGGCCTTCTCCTCTTTAGGTGTCAAGCCATCTAACCTTTTGTATTCTTTCCGTGGCTTTTTCTTTGGATGTGGATGGGAGACAAGACATCCCCACAAGCATTTTGTTTTCCCCCATCCCATCTAGAAAGACATGATACTCTGGTGGAGTGTCATTCCTCATGCTCATATTAATGCCAAATAAAAAGCCGTAGAATCGTGCATCCAATCTTATGTTGCATGCGATGTCAATCTTTGGATAATCATATGAAGTGGGCAACTTGGATTGAGGGATGGCCTCAACAGTCTTGAATTTTTCTAGTGCTGGCTAGTGTATCAATCATCAGGGCCAAGCAAGAAGATATAGCTACTGAAATAAACAGCCCAAAAAGAAAAGTAGCTAGTTTGATAAAAAATGCTGTCTGGTCGGGCATCATTAGATGGGAGAAAAGATGGAAACATCCCACCTATCTCTCTCTCTAAGTGGGCTAAGCTATTCTTTCATTCTTTATTTATTCTTCTCACTATGCGAAAGTGATGAGGACGTACTTTAAAGCGGAGGGCTGGGATTTGTTGAGGATGCTTCGGTCGGCCACTATCTAAGAATGAAAAGAATGATTTCTTTTGGTGATTGACTAACCGTGCTTGTATCATTTAAAGGCCAACATGGGTGGTAAAGTTTTTTTTTTATTTTTTTATTTTTTTATTTTCAAAAAAAAAAAAATTACAAGCAGAAAAGGGGTGGGACTAGCATGCTAGACAAGATTGCTCTGATTGAACGGCGGTGATACAACAGAAGAAAACCTGGTGCCTGATTAAGGCCGTCCAACTCATAGGGATTTTCAATGACCTCATATATGACTGCTTTAGCTACTAGAAGGTCGCAATTTTCAAGGTATGCGTTTTTATTTGGAGGGAGCTGCAATTATTTGGGGTCGAAAAATATTACCCAATGTTGGGTCTCTAACCAATAATTTATCATTTGCAGCCTAAATCCTTATCGGGGTCTTGCTAAGGTGACCCAACGTGCTCCCCTTTCTTTTGCCCAAAGACTACCCACGTAGACCTTACCTAACTGGCTAGAGAGAGGCCCACTTTCGGTGAAAACTAAGCAACTCGTATTTTAAAATGGGTGTATAACAATATACAATGGGTGGCTATTTAGCTAAGTAACAGTTTATTTTATTATGTTGTTAGTCTGGGTCAATCAAATGTTTCATTTAACTCATTTGGAAAAATTTAATTACAACAATTTTTTATTTTTTTATACATAGTTTATTGAAGTGTATTTAACATATAAACTAAGTTTTACTATTTTTAAATTGTATATATTTTTATAGATTTTTAAACATTTATATGCATATATGCATTTAAAATATCCATATTTTTAAAAATCTAAAAAAATATATAAACATACCTAGAAAGAAAAGTGATTGTTGGCGATCGGCCGCATGACTTTTTTGTTTATATGTATTTAACCTGTAAATTAAGTTTACCATTTTTAGATTATTTTAAGTATTTTTTGGATTTTTAAATAAAATGGCATTTTCGTAAAATACTTAAAATCATCCAAAATTGGCAAATTTTGGTCTATCGGTTAAATACACAGCTTTATGTGTTCATGAAAAAAATTTTAAAAAATTAAAAAAACACATTTTTTTGGCTGTGCTAACTACAAAATTAGGTCTCATCCAAAAATGGTAAAACTTATTTTATATATTAAGTACACTTTTTTTGAAATTTTGAAATTTATGTTAAATACACTTAGATAAACAAGTATATGAAAAAAAATAAAAATATATTATAAATGAATTTTTAAGATGGACTAATCGGGGCAGGATCACTCCTCCTTAATATATA